>JAQQAC010016209.1:14759321-14777312 GCA_029783875.1 Phataginus tricuspis
CAAGTACCAAATGATCTCACTCATATGTGGAGTATAAGAACAAAGGAAAAAAAAAAAAATGAAGGAACAAAACAGCAGCAGACTCACAGAACCCATGAATGAACTAACAGTTACCAAGGGGAAAGGGACTGGGGAGATGGGTGGGAAGGGAGGGATAAGAGGGTAAAAGGGGCATTACGATTGGCAGACATAGGGTGGGGGGGCACGGGGGGGACTGTACAGCTCAGAGAAGACAAGTAGTGATTCTCATCTCACTACACTGATGGACAGTGACTGTAATAGGGTTGGTGGGGGGTACCTGATGAAGGGGGTAGTTTAATCATCACAATATTGCTCATTTAATTGTAGGTTAATGATACTAAAATAAAATAAATTGTAAAAAAAAAAAAAGCAACAGGAAAAGAGAAACAACAACTGGTGACCAGGTCACACACTGGTTCTGGTCTGGGCAAAGGGTATACTCCCTGGGAAGTACCACTGGTTGGGCCAGTACTGGCACTGGTGGAGAAAAGAAAATTTCCAGGAAGCCAGCCCTAAGTCTCAGGGCCTCTCGCATTTATATATTTTCTTTCATAAAATTCCCAAACGTAAATACTTCGGTGTCAGGCAATTAAATTAATAGGTAATTGTATTTCACAACAGCATTGCTGATTTCATTCATGTTCAAAAAAATCCTGTTGAAACTGAACTCATTTTCCAGTTTACTAAATGCTTTGTCACATGGTATATTGGTCAAGAGCACAGATTCTGAAACTAAAATACTTAGATGGCACTCCCAACTCTTCTAACTACTGGTTCTATGACTTTGGGCAAGTTACTTAACCTCTCTGTGTTCCAGCTTTATCATTTATGTAACAGGAAACATAATAGTGTACCTCATAGGGTGTATTGAGCGGTCAATGTGTGAATGCATATAAACACCTAGAATGCTGCCAGGTGTGTCATATGCGCTCTGTGTGTGCTATTATTATTGTCTGCCAGTGGTTCTCAACAGGGGTGACTTTGCCATTCAGGGACATTTAGCAATGTTTGGAGATAGTTTTGGCTGTGTGTGTGGAGGGATACAGGGAATGCTGCTGGCAGCTAGCAGGGAGAAGCAAGAGACGCTGCTAAATATCCTGCAGTATGCAGGAACGTCCCCACAGCACAGAACTACTCAGCTCCAAATTCCAATAGCGCCAAGACTGAGAAACCTTGTTGAGAACCCAGTTCTTACTGTGTTTATTTCATAATTGTGTCTCCAGTTGTATACTTGTGACATAGGTACATTTTCTTTGCATAATAAACAAGTGACAGTTTTCATTTCCACAGGGCAATATGCTGTCTCATGTATCTGGAAATAGGCTGCCCTCTTAATCCATTGTACAGATAGTGGGTAAAAGAAATATTTGCTGATCCCCTTTACTCTGTTCCAAGTGCAACAGAGCAAGTACAATAACAATTGTAAGCCAATAATTGGCCTCAGCGACAGAGAAAAAAATGGGGTGATAGGGTGGCAGAGAATTGGCCTTAGGTCCTTGAAGCACTAAAATCTAGAAAGAAACCACCTACTTTCTTTACTGCCTTCTCCTTCTTATGCACCAGAGGGCACAGTGTTAATTATTGCTTGAATAGGGTTGCAGGTGGTGGAAGAAGGTGAACTAATGGACAAAAACTCCATCAGTTGATATTGCAAATATATTTACTCTGTTTCATGCAATTGCAAAAAAAAAATCATGAGAGTGAATCACAACAACAACCAAATGTTCTATGTGTGTCAAAAGATTGGGCCAGTTTCTTGGAGTACTTTGGTCCTGAATGAAGCCTCCTGACAGGCAGAGGGTTCCCTACATCCTCAGTAATCAAAGTGCGGCCCGCAGGCCAGCAGCAGCACCTGGACATTCATAGCTTGTTAGAAAGATGGAATATCAGGCCCAGCCTTGGGCCTGCCAAATCAGAATCTGCATTTTAACAAGATATCTAGGTGACTTATATGCACATTAAAATTAGAGAAGTGCTGGAATATTATCTCTGTCCCTGGCACATAAGGTGTGCAGCTCACCTTTTAATTCAGGAATGGGCCTATTAATAGGCTAAAGGTGAAAGGGGGAAGCAGTTTTTAATCAATGAGAAACCTATTTCCCCCTTCCATTAAGTAATTTACATACCATTGAGTTTATTTATAGATTCCTAAATCATCTGATTTTATAAGATATGATCTTTTCATTAAACTGATGTTATGGTTAATGATTTGTGTTATTTGCAATTTAAAAGTTAAGAATGAAAAGTACCAATGCTTTGAAAAGGTAACAAAGTATTTTCTGTTACCTTGGTAGCTTGCAAACAGTGGAAGAACCACACACTTGCAATCCAGCCATGGCATTCTATGTTTCTGATCTCTGTAGTGTAGATTTATTTGCATACTTCTTGGTATGATAACTCGAGTCTCCTACACACTTAGCTGACTGTCACAGGCTGAGACTGAAAGGAAAGGCACAATAAAGTTGAATGGTGTTAGAAGAGAAGGACAGACTGCTTCAATTAAGGGCACATCCTTATTAAATAAACTGGACTTGCAGACCAGGAAACTGAAAACCCGAGTGTGAGCAGAGCAAAGTGGGGACTGCCCCTACACTGTCTCAGGGGCACTTGAGCCATCACCAGATGCCTGCCTGTGATTTCCAGTGCCCTCATTTTTTTATCCTGTCCCCACCCAGGGAAGGAGAAAAGGGTGGGTGTCCCGTTCTCTGGGAAGGGACCCAAAGGGTGGGATGTGTAAATGATCCAAAGCTGTACTAGATGCGTATTCATAATTGCTTGCCAAACCTACCATCACGGTCGCTTTCTCCCTTAAAGCTCCCGTGACTTGCTCTAGCCTTACTTATGCTGTCTGCTGAAACTACAGTAGATCCCAGAGAGCTTGATGCAACTGTAAAACTTGAGACAGATATAGAACTCTGGCTTTCCAAGCAGAAAACAAAAACATTCCCATGACCTTCCATATTGGGTGATTTCCAAAGTACTGTAATCTGTGTGCCTTGGAAATGGTCGGGTGTTTTGGACAGCAAGCCGCCAGTAGAAATAAATTTCTGCTGATGGTGAAGGATAATGAGCACGTTCTTATGAAATCTGGGGCCTCTCTGTCCCCAGCAGCTTATGTACTTCTATTGTGCCAGCTTCCATATACTATCATTATCATTATTAGACACAACAACATCTAAAACACCATCAAAATAAATCTCATCTCAAATTGCCTTTCTGAAGTGAACTGGGGAGATTCTGGCATCCGTCAATGCAGAAATGTACACTGCAATGGGCTGTGTGTTGTATCAGACCAAAAAATGAGAGGAACATATCAAGCTTGCAGGCTCATCAGGAGCTTCTAGATAATTCTGCCACTGTTTTCAATTTAAGTAGTCTTTCACGAAACATTGGATCTCAGTAGGTTTTCAGCTCTTGAGTCCAGGATGCATTGCATTTAATTAACTCTTCCTGGCACAAAACTTCTCAGAAGCTCTAAGCACTGGTAGCCAAATAAAATTCTCTCAAAGGTAAACTCAGAAATCCCTTGAGATTTTATATATATATATATATATTTTTTTTTTCATGTAATTTATCTTTCAATACATGAACTCAGATGACCTTGGGGGAGGTGTGGGTATGGAGATAGAAATGTCTGTAGACATCTGTCTTAAAGCCAGTATGAAATGTGTTTTAGAGAGAAATTATCTTTATTGCTGTTGAGTGGTCATGAGCAAGATGCATGCTCTTCTTTAGATAGGGTAGGTGGTGTGGCTAAAGCTTATTGAAACCTGTCTGAAATAATAGAAGTCTGGGCTGAATATGCCCAAATTGTGGCATGGCAACTATTGATAGGATATGAGTAACCTCTTTGCTATGGGCTCTTTTCCTGGTTTGTCAATTTGACATTGTCACAGACTAGACTGTCATTTGAATGTGGGATTTTAGTAAGTAATAATAATAATAAGCAACAGTGGTCATTTCTATCTTTTGAACCTATTTCCCGCCATGCAAGAGATGAGAAGACCCCCTTTTAGTCAGGGTCTCTAAAGTAGAAGCTTCAGCGAAGAGTTTAAAAATCTGTCCCTCAAAAATCCCTTATTTGAACCTGTTAATCAATTGGAGATTAAAGGGAAGAGTGGGGAAAGGCGGTGTGGTGCAGTCTGTGATGGAAAAGAGCTCGATGGAGGCTTCTGAGATCCTGGTCATGTTCTCTTTCTGATCTGGGCCCTGGTAACATGGCCATGTTCAGTTTACAAAAATTTATCATGCCATGCATGTACTTATTATTAATATGTTTTTACTGATGTATGTTTCAGTAAAAGGTAACAAACAAAAAACCCAAACATATAGTTTGTGAAGGTGGTGCAGGTAGAACCAGTTTTCATGAAGGCAAAGCCATGATGGGTAGGGCCAGGGTAGGATAATGTCACTTGAAATGGAGAGAGGATACACTAAAAAGGCCTGGCCAGGCCAGTAGCCAGAGTTTCTGGAGGAAAGTTTAGGAGAGCTGGAGTGGACAGGAGGATGGTAGCTAGTGGTGGGGAGGGGGATCATGGAGCAGGATGCTAGAACTCAAAGGGTGTGGACACACGAAGCCAACCCAGGAACCAAGTGTGACTGGATCACACAATATTACTAAAAGGAGTTGAGCAGGAATTAACATAGATCTGGGCACAGAGGATATAGGGGTGGGTCTCTTCTTTGCATTTCAGAAAGTGGCAGAGATCCTTGCCAGGATCTTGTTGGGCACCCAACACTCATTTAGAAGGCAGAGTCATCAATTACATGGAAAACTTTGGTTCCCTAGAGTGTGTCCTCCGAGACTTGGTCTTTTTTATCTTGGCATCTCCTTGAGTACTTCCAAATGAGAAAGAATCCCTTCTGGGTATTGTCCAATTTACCATTCCCAGTCAAGGATCAGATTTTCCAGCCATCCCTACCAAACTAGATGGTTGGATGAATCTGCCAGTTTTTCACTCAACAAACACTTGTTGAGTGCCTACTACATGCAAGGAGCTATTCTAGATGTTGAGGAGGCAATGAACAAAATAGTGAAAATCCCTGCTGCTTGAAGCTTATACCATGTTGATGACATCTAATATACCGCAGCTGAAGGGCTTATTTAATTTGGAGTTTTATAAACAAAAATCTGTTGAGAATCATTAAAACACCACAATGGCTAAAATATACACAAATGTGTCTAATGGTTAACCTAGGCATGTGTACACATAAAAGAGCTATCACACCTAGATATGTTCTTTTTAACTGCCAATCCAAGAAGAGTAGATTTCTTGGGGTCAAAAAGAACTCTATTTAAGGTTAAGGCTTAAGACTTCTCCCTCTTTCTTGCTGGGTGAGGGCAAGCAATTTGATTACCCTGTCTCGGTCCCAGTTTTCTCACTTATAGAATGAGAATAATTTAAGTGCCTATATTCTAAGGTTGTGATGAAGGTTAATATGTTTATCTTAGTTGCTAACTCATAAAAATTATATTTATAATTATACAATAAAAAACACATTTTGAATGCCCAAATATTTTCAAGGCCTCAAGTCTTCTAGTTCTCTTGAGCTCCTCTTTTTATGGGTCCCATGTAAACTTTCTCAAGTTTCTCAAGCTCTCATCTGTATGTACTGGGATGCCCAGGGTCTGTCACAGCATTTATAAGGGTTGTTGAGGTGCGGAGCCTTACAGATTCTTGGGCATCTTTCTTTCTGAATTCATACTCCATCCAAATTTTTGATCTGCGCTCACTAGGCCACGGTCTTGCCTCCTGTAACTTATTCCATGCACAGGCATGTCCGTTTCACTTGCATTTCCTCCATGTATCACTAACACACAGCTGTGGTGTGCAAGAGACTGTGACTGAGGATTTGGAGACAATCAAGGGAGCCCAGGGCATGGCCCAGAACAGGAGTGCCCTCCTCATGGAGAATTCCTCGCTGACCATTCCATTCTTGCCTTCCCTCAAACCTGGCTTCATCCCTGCCTTCTCCTTATGTCACTTTTCATATCCAATCCATCAGAAAATCCTTTTGGCTTTACCTTCAAAATATACAGAGCCCAGATATTTTTTTAAGTTGATGTTTTCTGAGTACCTAGGATGCTGTCTGGCATAAAGTAAGTGTCAATAATTATTTGTTGAGTAAAGAAATAAAAATGTGCTTAGAACAGTGCCTGGCATGAAGAAATATACAAACTTAAACTTTTATTAATATGGATTTTTAGCGTTTTCTCTAGAAAACTGACAGTCCTAAACCTCACACTTCAACTCAATTCGTTAGCACTTGGGTGTACTATGCCTGTCTTGCTTCCAGGACTGAGCATCTCTAGTGTTTGGTAAAGTCAGTTTCCCAGGTTTGCAGAGCTGCAGAGAAGAAATTGAGCCTTTAGTGACACCTCCCCTACCAATAAGAGGCAGATCCCTTGTGAGGAGCATCCTGAAACCAGATGAAAAGCCTCTCTCTTTACCACAAGCGTCACATCCGTAGATTTAAATAGCATCAGGTTGATTGAGGAAAGGAACCATATGAACTGTCAGGTGTTTGCAATTAAAAATAAAAATGCACAGCCAAGAAGCCATTATCACAAGTCCTGCACGTGTTAGACATTTTAGGTTACACCAGATATATCAAAGGAGGTATCAAGAATATGAGAAATGTGCACATTTGAATTTTAGTTCAGTGAGACAGCTTTTCTTATCGCTGCCTTGATGAAAATTTTAGACACATATTATTGACATTGCTCTGCTTAAGATCTTTTTTATAATTCTCTATAAAATACACAAAACATTCTCCTTTGTCTAATGAATGCTATATCTACTCCAGGGATGGAAAATATTGGACCCAATATTGTGTTTTCATTCCTCCCTTGCCCACAGTGAATTCAGCCTCAGCATTCTTCTCCATGAAGAATTCCAAGCAGTTGTTACCAATTCAAGCTCTGCCTCCCTACAATCTATTCTCATGATGACATCCAGAGAGAGCTTTTGACTTGTAAGACAGATCACTGTCCTCTGATTAGTGTCCTCACTGCAATCATTCACCTCAAATGATCTGTCTCTCTCTGACTTTCTCTCTTGGCATTCTCCCTGACTCACTCGGTGCCAGCTGTGCTGGCCTCCTTGTTCCTTCAACACACTAGGAACCTTCCAGCCTCAGGGCCTTTGCACTGGCTGCTACCATTTTCCATAATATTCTCCATAAGTATAACTTCATAGGTAACACCCTCATCTTAAATTTTTGCTCAAATCTTACCTTTGTAGGAGGCCTATCATGACTACCAATTTAAAATTGTAACCCTCTTATGGTAGGCAGAATAGTGGCCCCCCAAAGATGTTCATGTCTTAATCCCTTGAACCTGTGAATATGTTACCTTATATGGCAAGAGACTTTGCAGGTGTGACTAAGTTAAGGATCTTGAGATGGGGACATTGAAATTATCTGGGTGGACCTGATGTCATCACAAAGGTCCTTATGAGAGGGAAGCAGTGGAGTCAGTCAGAGAAGATGTACCATGGAGATGGAGGTAAGAGAGGAGAGAGATTTGAAGGTGGTACCCAGGGGTTTTGGGGATGGAGGAAGAGACCATGAGCCAAGGGATTGCAGCTGTCCTCTAGAAGCTGGAGAAGGCGAGGAGATGAATCTCCATTAGAGCCTCCAGAAGGAATGTATGCCTGCTGATACCTTGATTTTAGGACTTCTGACCTCCAAACTGTACGATAACATATTTGTGTTGTTTTAAGCCATTATTCGTGATAATTTATTACAGCAGCAAGAGGAAACTGTATAAGCCCCCAAACTCTACTCTTGTCTTTTTAAATATCACTATCAACCTCTGTTGTACAGATGGCTGTTTATCAAGTCTATCATTGAGGGTCCCCTCCTGCACCACCAAGTGCTCCCTCTAGAATGTAAGCCACGGGAGGGCAAACATCATCATCTGGGTTTTTTTTTTTTACTGCAATAAACCTCCACTTAGAACCCGATACATAATAGGTGCTCAATGAACATTTGCTGAATAAATTAATTGATTAGTTAATCCTTATTCTATTTTTACCCTCTGAAATTCTCACGACTTAAAATGAATAATCCAGTCAGGCCTCTGGTCCAATCTTTTTTCCTCTCTCTTTTTAAATCTCTCATACACACACACGCACACATACATCTCCTCTGAATTTAGAATTCTTGACCCCTGTATCAGGGTGAGTGTAATCCAGCTTCTAGTGTTCCATGAAGCTCTCCCTGACTCAACAATCCACACTGAGCTCCTATAGCATCTCTTATTGTTATCCCCTAGTTTTGCATTTTTTCTATCAGCCAGTGTTCCCTCAGGAGGCAGAACCCACACAGTAATTAGAACAGAGCTAGTTTAATATAAAGAACTATTATCTAATAAAGTGGGCCTAACTGCTAAAGGGTAAAGGATGACTCTAAAGAATATGGGGGAAGTATGGAAAGTAATATGGAGGTTCCTCAAAAAAACTAAAAATAGAAATACCATTTGACCCGGGAATTCCAGTCCTTGCAATTTACCCAAAGAATACAACTTCTAAGATTCAAAAAGACATATGCACCCCTATGTTTATTGCAGAACTATTTACAATAGCCAAGATATGGAAGCAACCTAAGTGCCCATCAGTAGATGAATGGATAAAGAAGAGGTGGTACATATACACAATGGAATACTATTCAGCCATAAGAAGGAAACAAATCCTGCCATTTGAACAACATGGATGGAGCTGGAGGATATTATGCTGAGTGAAATAAGCCAGGCGGAGAAAGACAAGTGCCAAATGATTTCCCTCATTTGTGGAATATAACAACGAAGCAAAACTGAAGGAACAAAATAGCAGCAGACTCAGAGACTCCAAGAAGGGACTAGCGGTTACCAAAGAGGAGGGGTGGGGGAGGGCGGGTGGGGAGAGAGGGAGAAGGGGATTGAGGGGTATTATGATTAGTACACATGGTGCGGGGGATCACAGGGAAGACAGTGTAGCACAGAGAAGGCAAACAGTGAATCTGTGTCATCTTACTACATACAAGAACAGTGACTGCATTGGGTATGGGCAAATGTAGTAACCACATTGTTTTTTCATGTGAAACCTTCATAGAAGTGTGTATCAATAATACCCTAATAAAAAAAAAGAATATGGGGAAAGCAGCTATAGGGGCTGGCCCCTACCCCTAGGGCCAAGGCAGAGTATCTAAGGCAGGAACAAATTTGGAAGAGACTCAGTCCTCAGTGGAGAGGATGTTGGTGCGGCCCGAGGAACCCTGAAGAACGTCACTGAGGGGCTGCGGACAGGGGCTGGCAAGCAGGAAACCGCTGGCTGAGGCGGAAACTAAACTCACTGGACGCTACTCACTGCCGCGCTGGAGAGACTCACAGGGAGTCGTCTGGGGTGCTACAGAACACTTGGGAAGCAGCCCTCTGGGTTGCTCGTGGGCTTAGCTGGGAAACTGCCTGTGGGAAGGCCATTGACCCTGCCCGGAAGCCACCTGTGGGGGCGCTCTGCAACTCGCTGGGTAAGGGGTGAGCCCCTCTGGGTGCTCTGCGTGCCGCTGGCCACTGCATGCTGCAGGCACAAGTAGGAAACAAGCACGTTAGGAAGAGGAACCCATTGCCCTGCCATGTGCCTCTGGCACCTCCTATTGACAAAACTTAACACTGTGCCATCTGGCAAAGGAGAAATGCTTACGGCTGCCCGCTCCAGTATCACAAAGCAGGTCAAAGAAGAGAGGATTTGGAGCTGAGAGGCAATACATTGAGAGTTGATACACTTTTGTATTTGTTTTTCTCTTGAATGTTAGCAATATTGTAAGCCCCTTGCGGGCAAGGGCAAGCAATGTCACACTCCCCCCGCACCCCTGCCATGGTTTATGTGGCATTTAATGTAGTGCTGAGCACATGTAGTAAGTACTTGGTTGACTGTAAATAAGACTTTCCTGAACTCTTATTTGCTCAATAGCCTAGGAAGATGATGGCATCATTCTCTCTGTTTGTGTTATCCTATTCTGAAATCTAATGACAGAGCAGTTCAACCAGGACTGAAGAACAGCTGCCTTTGAGCTAGCAATTTCCAACTACAAACCAGGCTGTGATTTTCTCCTCAAAGATTATGCCATCCTGGATGCCATTTTCAAAATCAGTGAAGCCAAGCTGGGGTGAATTGTGATTCTGTTTACTAAACTCACTTGGTGGGAAACAGCCCTATCAGCTGCTGGGTCTCCCAGAGTCAATTCTTACTTAGGCTTCCCAGGCCAACCCATGAAGGAAGTATGTCCAATGTGTCCCACCTTCTTCTTTTCTCATAAGGACTTAGATGGTTCACAGACCAATCTTTTCAGAATCAGAATTACTCTACATAAACCTGCTTTGAGTCCAAAAGGAAGAGAGTACAGTCTAACAGCCGTATTAATTTTAACGCATTTCTTGGCTTTTAACGGTCTTCAAAATCTTATATTGTGCTAATCCAAGAATCTCTCACTCCAGGGTCTCAATTAAATAGCCCATTCCCCCAAATAAGGTTTTCTAGCCCTAATTTTAACACCAACCCTAATCCTTTGCAGTTTCCCCTTATCCATGATGCATATGTGATAGCACTCTTTGCTTATCCTGAACATGACTTTGCCTGAGATGTTAGCGCAACCCTCTTTGGAGGGAAAATGGTTCTAGGCCTTGAGTTAGACAAATTTGTATGGGCTCAGAGTCTGTTATTTATTACTTGTGTCACCTTGGATATGTTATTTCATCTCTTTAAATTTCAGATTCCTTCTTGGTAAATCAGGCCTAGCTGAGGGAAATGGGCAAGTTATTCTATTTAAATGTCAGTTTCCTCCTCAGTAAATAGGTGCTAATGATGATACTTCACAGGGTGATTATGAGGAAAATATTTATAAAGTCCTTAGGCAGTGAATGTTCAATAAATGTCAACTGTGATTATATTGCAAACCAGACAATGTCAACCATTCTGGTCCAACCTCTTTTCTTAACTACTGCAGTGGCCCAACTGGTATTCCTGCTTTCATTCTTGCCTAGTCTATTCACTACACAGCAGCCTGAAGAATCTTTTCTAAACATAAATCAGGTCTTGTCACTCCTTTACTCAAAGCCCTTTGTTGGTGTCCCATCACACTTTGAATAGAATCCAAAGTCTTTACTGAACAAGGCCCTGCGTGATCTGATCTTGGCCTACTTCTCTGATGTCCTCTCTCATTGATTTCCTTTATCCCTCACTTCCACCTGGTCATGCTTTTCTTGTGGTTCCTTGACCACAGGCATGTTCCAGCTCAGGGACTTTGTATATGCTCATCTCTCTCATTGGACTGCTCCTCATCTGAGACAGTCACATTACCTGTGACTCACTCCTGCATTTTATTCAAGTCTCCCCTCAAATGTCTTCTCCTTAAAAAGGCCCTCCTTGGCCGCTGTATGTAAAATGGCTCCTACCTCCCACCCACTGGTCTCTAGCCTCTTACCTTCCTTTACTCATCACACTTATGGGTACCGAACACTATGTAAGATATTTATTTGTTCATGATCTTTCGTTACATTAAAATTTAAGTTTCACGAAGGCAGGGACTTTGTTCACTGTGGTCCAGTACTTGGCATATGTTAGGTGCACAATAAGTATTTGTTGACACTGTGAGTATTACTGTTATTATTATCCATGGTTTTGAGTCTTGTGGGACTTGGGATCTTTTGTGAGGCTCTTGTTGGACTTCTTATGCCTCTCATAGTGGCCATCTCATCCCTTGCTTTGTAGTTGGGTATAAATCTTAGCTGAGATTCCCAGAAATGAGATACATGGCTTGACTCAAGTCTTTGGGGGAAGAGAGAAGTGAAAAAAGAGTAAGTAAGGAGGGGAAAGAGAAGCTAATAGGAGATATGGGAATATCTCAGAGAAAAATCTTCACCCAATTTACTATTTTTTCTAGAGCCATCCCTGGATACTTACTCAAACCAGTATTTTATATGAGAGAAAAACTCCTTTTTCTGCCTTCCTTTCCTAAATCTACTTATATTCTGCTTGCACAACATAAATGTAATGTCAATTGCTGAAGAGAAGCCAATTCTAACATTTTTCAAGTTGTCTGAAAACAAAATGGAAGAATTCACTTTTTGGTTTTGCTTTAGCAATGGAAATTATGCCCTAGTTTATCAACAAACAAAACAAACTTAACTACTAAGTCACAGTGAAAGTATCCATCCGGGACTCTGCAGGTTCATTCTAGAAATACTGTACTTAAACTACATGCAACTGCTGATGTTCAACTCTTTTTGACCTAGTAAAATGGCAGTTTTAAAACGTAGAGGTCATAAAACTCAGCGAGATAAGTTCTATTTCTAACTAGGAAAATCAGGGTGTATTAGTAAGGATAGACTAGGTTATATTGTAGCAGCAAACACCCCCCAAATCTCTGTGGCTTAACCCAGTACTAGTATGTTCTTGTTCATGCTACGTGTTCCCATACAGGCTGGCAGGGGGCTTTGCTTCGCTCAGTCGTTCAGGGATCCAGGTTGACCAGAGAACCCCCTTCCTGTAGCTGTGCCATCTGGAACGTGCACATTTTTTTGGAGGCTGCCGCAAAAGCCGAGACAGGGAGTTGAATCTGGGCATTTTCATTGTTTCAGCACAGAAGAGACCCACCCCACCGCTGTTGCTGTTCCACTGGCTACCGCTGCTCCTGGGGTGCCTGCCAGCTCATTTGCCTCCTCCATCCTATCTCCTATGTCCAGTGTAGGCCGCCCAGCCACAGCCTCTTCTTTATTTCTTCAGTTCTCCTCAACTCACACCACAGTGATGCCCCGGAAGGCCTGGACAGCTCTGACTTCGCAGGTGGCTCCTGCATCTTATTCTTAAACAATGTAACATTTATGGATCTCCAGTCACACCTAGTGGCTGGAAAGCAAGAGGGACTGAAGTTCTCTGGGAGTGTGAAGAGGGATAAATGTAGCTGTGTTATCTCCCTCTGCTCAGATACAAACTACCATCATTTCCACCCTTCTGAGTCTGCCACATGTTGGTCCAGAGGCTTTGCAAGAAGCACATATCAAAAAAGAGGTGAAATGAGACATAAAGCTTTTTCTTCATTCATCTCTCCAAATCAATCGGAGGACTTTTATCATTCTTTTCCTATAGATTTTTTTGTGTGAGGGGAGGGAACCAGTAGAAGAACTGAAAAAACCAGTCCCACCCTGACTCTGAACTCTCTTGCCCTTTCCCCTCTAATTGTGTTCAAGTTTATTATCCAAGACTTTATTTCTTTTCTATATGGCTGGAAAATACCGTTACACAGTCTTCAACCTATGATTCAGATAAAAACTCTATCTGTTGCCTGTCAGGCTTTGGACTCTGATATGGAAAGCCAAGTTGGTATAATCTCTAAATTCGTTTCCTCCAGAAGCTTACTTCTTGCAAATCAAAAGCACTTTAATTTTTTGACCATTTTTCCTGCTAAGGACTTTAAAGCTTCTATTTTATAATTAAAGTTGAATAGTGACTATTTGTTCTAAGTTGGTTCTACCATACTTTGGCAGCAAAACTGACAATAATTAAATAGGTAAAGGGCAAGCCATAGGAGTACTAAAAACTATTAAAAATTACTGGGAACAAAATACAGTAAATTTCATGATGCCAAGACCTACAATTACTTGAATTCCCATTAATGATCGGTACTCATCTTCCTCCCAGCCTTGTTTCTCACCCAGAGATGGGCTAAATTTCTTGTTCTCTTCAGAGTGAGGGTGGAGGAGGGCATGTTGTTAGGAAGGAAGAGTGAGGACTGGTGAGAAATGGCAGGGCACCCTGTCTAGGGAAACTATGAGGAGGAGGGTAGGTGCCTGATTTTCCAGTATTCTCTTGGCCCATTTCTCCATATTGGGCTGAAAAAATTTGTGTGAACAGACAGAGAAATGCTGGGAAATGCTGCTGTCTTATGTACTCATAAGACTCAGAATCACTCCCATGAGCTATGAAGTGAACAACGAAATTAGGAAATGCCAAAACATGGTTCAAATGGGGACAGATTTAGATCACACAGCTGAACCCCTAGAATTTTTGGCAGGCCAGCTGCATAGACTTACCCCAAACTTTTCATTAAACCTGCGATAATAGGGCTTTTCATTTTACATAATGGATGTAATTACCTTATTCATTTATTTGTTTCTTGTTTAACGTCAGTTTTCCCCACTTGGGAATGCAAGCTATATGGTGGCAGTGATTTTGTATATTTCTAATGCCTAACATATGCCTAGGGCATGTTGGTTGCTCAATCTATATTTGTTGAATGAATGAACGAGTGAACATAAATGAATGAATATCAGGCAGTACACTGGGATATAAAGATGAGTGAGGCAGGCTTTCCCATATGAGGGGAGTACACAGGCCAAAAAGTGAGACCTATTGGCTAGTGAATAATCCTAAATATTGACATACTGGGACTGAAACCAGCAGGTGGCTGGAGCAATAAATAACAGCTTCCCCCTTTATATAAGGTCTGAATTCTTCCTTTTGCCACAGTCTACTTCACATATCACGTACTTGCCTGGAGTTTGGGGACGTTTGTGTGTGTGACTGCTGATCTTGTAAGACAGGAGCTTACATAGCCTGAAAGGACACATAAGCATCAGAATTAATCTGGTGCCCCCAAAAGTGCACAAGAGTGGTTGAGAAAGGGGGTATACAGACTGTCATAAGGTTCTGCCTTGACACTTAGCTATGACTCATGTGGATAGTAATGAAAGAACAGATGGCAAGATGGATGTCTCTGAGGATCCCACGTGAACAGATGGCTTTGAGAACCACATTGTAAGTTCCTTTGCCTCTGGACCCATTGGAATGCTGGAAAAGCCATCAATACTTTGACATAACCTAGGAAAAAGGGAAGGGATACCAAATTACCTAAGATGCAGGTTTTGGTGGAAGGGGGTTATCTCAAGATAGAAATTAGGCTGAATTGCAGGAGAATAAGGTTCCACTTCTGGCATGCCTGAGTTTGTGGTCTGATATTCTCAAACCTGCTATGTGTGTATAATGTGTGCACTACAGGACTAAGGAGCACAAGCTTCGTGTGTGTAATGCGTGCACTACAGGACTAAGGAGCACGAGCTATATTTTAAGACATATCCACATTGTAATGGATGATGACTCAAGTAACAGTTGAAAATTAAGAGTAATCCCATGAACAAAGAATGATATAGTTGATATTTTAAAGAATTTAAATTTAGAATTCTTTCATTTTCTTGTTACTTCCAATAATATTTCATTTCCTGGAAACTTCCTGTTATGTATCACCTCTTTTTTTATCTTAATGGGGTCTCTTTTCTTTCTGGAGTTTCTAGACATATGAAGTCTAAGAGGTGAATGAATCATTTAGTCTCTCTGTATCTCAGTGACCTCCTGTGTGAAATAAAGGAAGTTGACTAGACAACACTCCTCAAATTTTAATGTACATCACCTGGGGTTTTTGTTAAAATGAAGACTGATTTAGCAGGTTTGGCGTGGGCCTGAAAGTACACATTTTCACAAAAAGCTCCAGGTACCATGTAAGAGCCTAGTTGACCTCTAGGTTTTTTATGGGATATCATTCAACTGGAAAAATATTTTTTTAAACTGAGTCCTTCTGTGCCAAGAATTAAGTCAACTAAAGGGCACCACTTTAGCCTGTACCCCTTGAACTTAATCACATACTGCCTTTTATTTTAATATTCTGTGGAGATAGGGTATCTCTCCTAGTACAATATAAAGTCATTTATGAATACATTTGTATTATTCACCATCTTATGAAAAAGAAAATGATGTGTTTCTAGGGGTAGGATTAATTGGGTAGAGGGTAAGTAGGTGTGACTTAGCCACTAAATGGACAATGTGAGGTTGAAAACATGTAGAGTGATGTGGATATTATTGCTGTGTCTATCTGAGTTTGGTGCCACAGGGAAAACCAGGTTGATCTGTGTCACATTAGCCATTGGCAGATGGAGTCATGATATTGGGAGCCATTCGTTCTGAGCAGAACACAAGTGAGAGCTTGTATCAGCTAGATTAAGGAGCCATGTCTGCATATGCAATATATATTTTATAGTTGACAGATAAGGTTAATGTCATCTTTACAGTTCCCAGTCTGTTTTCTTGGTTCCTCCCCAATGCTACTCAGATTCATCCTAAATTTCTCTGGGAAACTTCAGTGAGCCTCTCAAATTTGTACTCAGAACTAAGTTTCTAGAGGTATCTTTTATTTTCTTCCTCCATGTTCTTGGCTTGCTATTGTGAGTTCAAATCTCAATTCTACCACTTGCTGGCTGTATGAATGTGGGCAAAGGACTTAAACCTCTGTCTGTCCTTTTTTCCCCTTTACTGTAATATGGGGATGATAATATCACCAACTTCAAAGTATTGGGAAGCTGAAATGGAGTAAGATGTGTAAACCATTTAGGATGTGCCTGATATGTAGTAAGCTCTCCATAAATGTTAATGATTATCTTACTTTGAGTTCCCCAAAAGTAGATCCTGAGGTAAGGATTTCAAATGTAAATCATTTATTTTGGAAGTGACCATGAGAAACATTGGTGGGGTAGCAAGACAGGTAAGGGAAGGCCAGAGAGAGTGCATTATCAAGACAGTTATCATTGTGGACAGCTGAGGCTCAGTCATACTGGGAACTCTGGGACACAGTGTAGAACATGACTCAGTTTGTCCCAGCTAGGGTGAGCAATTATCCTAGTTTGCCTGGGGCTGAGGCTCTTCCCAAGATGTGACAATTTCAGCACTAAAATCAGGAAAGTCCTGGGAAAATTGGGATGAGTTGGTCACCTTAGAAAGAAGGAATATTTATATACCAGCTCCATGTACTTCAATGGTTGAAGACTGATTCCAGAGGTGTTGACTTTCTGGCACTTCTAGGTTACCATCCATGTGGACTGAACAAGTACCTGTAACCAGAGTTACAGGTGTTTTTGTCTAAGTAACCTTTGACCTTTATAGGTGAGTGCCAGTAGATAATGATGGGGTACCAACAGCATCTACTGTAGCTCTTATTATTACCCAAATCCTTCTGCAACACCCCTTTCCCATCCTGGAGTATTTGCAAAAGGATGGTAGACGCTTGGGACAGGAATACCATCTCTTAAACTTGCTCTGTTTTTCTATGGGTTGAGAGAACAGGGAAGCACTTGCATTTTTTAATGATTTAATAATTTAAAATTCCCCATACCTCAGCTTACTCATCTATATACCAAGGGTTGGACTGGATGATCTCTCAAAGACCTTTTCAATCTGTGTACATTTATCACTAATCAAAATTATTTGATATTTTTGTAAGATACTTTCAGGTTCACAACATTAAAAAATATAGAGTATATTCATTTTTTAATCAGAATGCATGTCCAATGCTGCGAAATTCAAAGAAATCTGTCATCCTTGAAAAGTAAGTCACAGTCATCAGTAGCTTCTGTAATTAAGTTTATTACAGAGAGTACAATATAATTTACATCTACAAACTCTGAACTAACTAAAGTAATGGGATGTCAATGTTCCTCAAGTAAACAGCAAGGCACTTTTGTTGAAACAGCAGTAATATAAAGGAGAGCTTCTAAGGTACACATGTCAGACCAAAAGAGTTGTTGTAGAGCTGCTATTGACAGTGTGAACTAGACAACTGATGATGAAAAGCTAGCCAACCAATTAAATATTTGTATTTGAAGAAATGCTTTGGGAATATACCTCCTGAAAATTTCTGGGTAATAGATCATTTACTCTCATTCTACCCCTATGTGCCACAGCCCCCAGCCCATTGCCATAGTGCAGTAGCTTTAGGTTTGCCTCCAGGTTTTCTGATTGTACTCTGGGGTATTATAAAGTTAAAAGTAGTAACTCTGGAAATTATTTTCATTGTGAGCAATGAAGAATTTAAGTAATATAGCTTTGTATACCGTTTTTCCCTGTTACTTTCTCTATCAGTTAGGAATGCTTTTAGCCACAAGTGACAGAC
>JAQQAC010016209.1:14777322-14793877 GCA_029783875.1 Phataginus tricuspis
AACAATTACTAGCAAAGGGGTATAGGAATGCCACATTGTCTGAAATTCATCATAGTTTGTTCCCTGGAGCTATCTACTGTCAAACTCCAAATTTCAAAGGGTTAAAAACATGACTCTACAAGCATAGAGTGGACATATGTCAAAGGTAACTCCTTAATGAGGGAGCTATCAAAATAGCAAAGGTGGTTCAAAGTTGATTGGGAGCAAGTAATAGGATCAAGGAAAGAAAGAATGCTGAAATACATTGCTAAATTAGCTATAAAATTTATTAATATCATGCAGGACTATAAAACTATAACCTCAGGGGTTATCTTTTTTACCAGACAGAAAGTCCTTGTAACTTATTAAGGTTCAACAAATGGATATCTACCTTGACAGAGTCAAGAGTAAATTGTAAGTCAAATAAATGCACATTTCCCTAGAGAATTAACTACTCTAGTTGAGGCTATTAGACATCGAAAGACAAGCAGTCATTATTTTGCCTTATTTCCAAGTTTGGGATAATATTTATTAGCAGCACATAGCTAAAGGGATCCAACTGAGATTTTCTTAGCAAAAATGAAGGAGGAAATGTTTGTTGGGTGGACAATCAATAGTATCTGCCACAAACCTCTTATTTCAAGTAAATATCATCAGGTGGTTTAAATATTGTTTTTTAGAATATTGTCTTAAGTATGGACAAAAATGTCAAGCCCTCTCAAATTGTTAACATTATATATCCTATTTTTAGTATTATTAAAATATTATGTTTTGAGTGGTATTTCAATGTCACCAGGAGTAATTTTTATTGACATTTCAATCTAGGTTGTAATTTTGGATAGACACGTAGATTTCTTTACTTGGCTTCCTTGAGGTAAAGCACTGTCACTGATGAAATGCTTATGACAACAGGAGGCATTTTCTCAATTTTCTCCAGAGGGTGTTTTCCATTTCTGATTTGTTTTCTTTGAAGAATGACCCTTGAAATTCATCACCAAGAAGAAACTGCTTCTTCCTTTCCACAAGTTCATCTATGGTTAGCTAAATCCCAATCATACCGAAATTTCCCAGCGGCTTGGTATGTCTTAGCTTTATTTATTTTTCTTTAGATATTATTTTCCCCACTGACTCAGTAAAGCCAAATCTAGAGCTCTATTTCAAGACTACCTGTGAACTCCACAGGGAAAAGCAGAACTTCCCTTTGATTTCAAATGGCTCAAGCAGAACTGGGATGGTAGGTATAAGAAGCCAGTGCTGTCATACATTCTGTTTGGGATATGATTCACTGTTAAGGAATTTGTCTTATGGTGAAGCTTGGAAATAGCAGCTGTTAATAATTAAGCAGGTGACACTCTCTAGTAATTTCACTTGCAGTGAGTCATGCCACATGGGTTCTTTGGATGCACGTGAGAAACAAGTCTTTTGCTTAGTGTTCCCTCTATGGCATCTCTTGGGTCTGTCATTCTATTTTAGTGGCTTAACAAAGAAGATTCTAACAAGTGAGAATAAAAATCTTATTTCAAAAGCCAAAAACCACTTGGACAGCATTTCTGCAAGGGGAACACAGACAATGAATCTATCCTAAAATCACATTTCTATATTTACAAGATAGCAGCAGTGGCAGGGGTCGGGGGTGGGGGTTCAGTCATAGGAAGAGCTAGAAAAATTTCTGCATTTAATTAAATTCTTCCAGAGGGTGTTTATTGTGTTATATACAGTTGAGCCTTCCTAATCAGACCAGGTGACTATTGCATTAAGGAGAAATGTAAAGAATAAAGTAGTAAAGGATGTAGGATTATCTCAGCAGGGCCATGACACTAAGGAGAGAGTTGACCTGGAGAAATAGTTTCTCAACTGGCCAATATGCAGAGAAATGAAAGTTTAAGTTGTCAGGGTCTGATTTCTTTTCATTAATCGTAAATATGGAAAAATAAGTGTTGTTAACTTAAAAGCTCTCCTTTACTTCAACAGTTCTATTTCGGTTTTCTAATGTTTTAAGAAATGTATTATTTAAAGGAAAGTATTAATTTTATGTGATATGTAGGGGGAGAAGATTAATTTTAATACATACTTTTATAAACAACAACATAAAATAACAATGTTTCTCCTACCTTACTTCATCATCTATCAAAAAATTGGCTTTAGTTTTTTCCCAAGTACATACTTTGTTTTAGAAGGCATGTCAAAGAAAACAGAGCTTGTAATCTGCTTTCTCTATTTAATACTATCTCATAAGTGTCACAATTATTTTAAGTGGCAGCCTCACTATCTGGTAACTTGCATAATAGTTTATTTGACTATTTGTTAGACATTTACGATTTTACCTATTTTTAATGCTGCAATAAAAACTTTTATACATAAAGGATTTTTTTCCATTTAATATTGTTATTTGGCAGATGTATTTGGCAGGATAGGCTGGGTTACATTTCAGTAACAAATTGGCCCAGTCAATTTGGGAAATGGGAGGAGATGAGTAATGCTTTACAACCTTGTAATATTAAATACCAGTGGCTTAGTACAATAATGATTTGTTTCTCATTTGTGCTACATGTTCATGAGTCAATGGGGGGAGGGTCACACAGTCTGATGGAGATTTCACAATATTATAGCTGCCACCTGGAACACGTGTCTAGCTCGAATATCATGGCAAAGGAAGAGATACTGGAAATTTATGCACAGACCTTAAATTGCTTTTACATGGGAGTGACACATGTCCTCTGTTCACAACCCATCAATCAGAAATAGTCTTTAAGGTGACTGGGAAATAGAATGGAGCAAATAGAGTATTTAGAGAACGTTATGGATTCTTAACAACACGGGTGTTGGAGAAGGATGGAAGATTATTTTCTTAGAATGAGCTCCTGAATTGTTGGAATTCGTTGGTCAAACAAAGGAGACATATATGTAATTCTGGAAACTTCTTTGCAAAGTACTTTACAAAAAGATGTTTTCTTTGTGGTGGCTGGTGGTATAGAGTGGTGGGCAAAGAGCATGGCCTGGAGTCTAAGGCATATGTGTATTTGTATCCTGACACTTAGTGGCTGCATGTCCTTGGGCAAATTACTTAGTTTCTCTAACCCTCAGTTTCCTAATCTGCAGTATGGGTGTGATTATATCTACTGCACTTGGTTAGGATTAAATGAAAGACTAGGCGTACAGTGTTGACACAGTGTGTCTGGCTTATGGTAAGTGCTCAATAAATGATAAATATTATTGTTTACCACTTTTCATTATGTTTTTCACTATGAACATGTCCTTTATAATTTTACATTTATCAAATATTAAACATTTTAAATTTGGATTATTTAGTACGTTTAACAATTATAGGTTTAAATGTACTAATTATCTTTACTCTCAAAGAAATAAGGTGGGGGATCATACTTTTTCCCTAGTCATAGAGAATCTGACAAGGACACTCTCTTTGATTTCTGACCACTGAACTCAGAATCATCTCTGTTATCTTTTCTTTACTAATTGGAGGTACAATGATGGTGAGGGCATAGAAAGAGAAGGAGGGTATACTGTGTTATCAAGATTCCAGTTCTTGTTTATAAGACTAAGCCATTATGTGTGTACGTAGGCAGGTTCTGTGTACCTGTTCTTGAGATCCGGAGGCAAAACAGGGTGTCGTGATGGAAATGGGAGGGGGTGAACAATGCTTTGTAGGTTGTAGTATTAAAATCAAATGAAAGTATTGGTTTTATATTTTCACAAAGATAACAATTCCTTATTTAAATGTTTCTTTGTAATTTTATCAAATAGGTTTTATTTATATGATACACCATCTGGGTATCGGATATTGAACAAATGTTAGAGTTCTTTTTATTTTTGTGGCACAACAAACATATTTAAAAACATGTTTGAGAGATTTTCATATAGACTCACTGTGCCAGGTGCTATGGTATACAAAACTCATGATTCTGATCTAAAAAGAACACATCTTACAGTTATGGAGATAAATATGTATGTACATAGACAACTGTTATAAACAGTGATAGGGGAAGGACCAAGAGTAAAGCAGAAATGTATGGCTTTGAGGATATAAGAATGGGTCAGTTTCACTTGGGTGTTTTGGGGAAACTTCAGGGAGGAGAGCCTTGAATTGGGCCTTGAAACCTGAGGAAAGCTTCAACTGGTGAAGCAGGAAGAAGTACATTACAGAAATGGAAAAATATGAGTGAAGACATGAGAGGAAAGAACCTGCTGTTTGTATGCTTTTCTATAGACATTAGGAAGCCAAGAGAGGATTTTTGAGTAGGTGATTGACATAATTTGATTGGTGTCCCAGCCATATGGAGGCTGGATTACATGGGAGAGAATGGGATAAGAGAACCCCATTCAGAGGCACTTTTAATGACCCAGGAGAGAACAGTGAGAGAAGGACTGGTGGAAGCGTTGGCCTTGGTGAGATAAAAGACATAGCTCCGTCTGTGATTTGGTGTAACAAGCAGAAGGCTGATGAAGATGAAGCAGATGAATTTATAAGGCAGAGCTTGTTGGGTGAGCCTCACTTTCTTAGAGAGGCAAAAACCTGTTTGTTGAGAATAAGAAGATTGATTGGAGACTTGAAGACACTATTAAAAGTTTAGAATTGTAATTTCAGAGAATGGGCTAGAAGTGTTGTAAAGGATGAGTAAAAAGTTGGTCAAGAAGCAAAGAAGAGGAAGTTGGTAGTACCAGGTGTGGGTTTGGCAAATGGGCATCTCAGACGGTGTTGGTGAGAGTGTAAATGCAAAAATATCTTGGAGGCCAATTTGGTATTTACCTGTTGAAATTAAACAATGTATTTACTTTGATGCAGAAATTCCTCTTCTATGAATTTGTCTTTTAGAAATAATTCCCCAGAATTATTTCACAGAACTTAATGTGTGAGCTTGTTCATAAACAGACAGAAGATTGGAAATAACATAAATAATAATATAAATAAATAAGTAATATAAATTTAATAGGTAATTGGTTGAAAAACTTGTGGTACATTCCCGCAATGGGATCGTATTCAGACAGAGGTCTATCTTAAATGGTGACACAGGTATGTACTGATGTGGAGAGAGCAAGAATATGTTGTAAAGCGAAAAGATTAAATTACCATATGATGTGTATGACATGTGCTTTTTTGGGGAAAAAAATATCACCTAACAAGACTATGTGTGCTTATATATGCATATTTATAATTTTAAAGGTTTGTGTATGTGTAGGATATATCTGAAAATATACATATTGGATGATACTAATAGTTTTTTTCCAGGAGAGAGTAGCTTTGTTTCTTCCATCAAGACTGAACCAAACCAAAGCCTTTGTACGTGAATACATGTGAATGTGTTTGTGTGTGTATTTGCACATACATGCATATATGCATGTATGTACAAAAAGGAGTCTAGAAGGATACTCACTAATCTTCACATTTTATTTTATTCTTTCAGTTTTGTTTACTTTTATTTTTCAAGAAGCAAATATTAATTTTTTAATTTAAAATTAATTATAACATAAAATATTTTGAGACAATGAGGTCTCCATGCAGGTATATAAAACTTAAGGTTGTGATCTAAAAGGGATATATCCTTTTAGAGTGTGGGAAGTCTGGCTTTGTAGTAAAACCTATTGGAACAAGGACACATTTTTTTCCTCTAGCTGTGCTTGGCAGTGTGGGAGTTTGGGTGGAAAAACAACTGGAGGAATTTAAAGTTGAGGATGCATAAAGTAGATGCAACAGAAGGTCAAGTATATTGATTAATCAAGACAGCTGATAAGGGCAAAGCTGAGGTTATTGCACATAACATTCAAGTTGGGTAGCCTGCAATGCCTTTGCACCGCCACCCAATAGGAAATTCCTGCCACACAATGCCTTAGTTTTGAACTTTGCTCTATTGTCCTCTCTCCTTTGGCTACCACCCTGACTGGTCATCCCTTCTTTTTATCCTCGTTACCTATACAGAATATACTGGATGTAAGCAACAGAAAATTCTCCCTCAACTAGGTAAACAAAAAGGAAATTTATTGCGTATGAAAGGAAATGAATTCTCATGTAAGAAGAAATGTATTATCTTGCATAACTAGAAGTCCCAGAGTAGGGAGGCTCCAGGGCTGGTTGGTTTGCACCTTTGTCAGCACTAATCCAAGTTCTTATCGTGTCCTTGTCCTGAATTCTCAGTGTTGACATTATCCTTAGTCAGAGAAAAATGAGAGGAAAGAGACTATCTTCTCCTCCGGCCCTCTCTAAAGAGTGAAAACCTTTTCAGTGGTGCCCAAGCAGAACCCCCCTCAAGAACCATTGGCCAAAATTAGGTCACATGCCCATTTTTGAAACAATCTCTATCAAGGAGAAGGGGATTATCCTGAGGTCGCTTAGGCCTTCCCTTGCAGTTGGGCAGTGGTGCTCATTCCTCTGAAGAACATGGCTACATGAGGGCAGGACGGATCCCTGAACAAAGATCTACGATAGTCATGCTCTAAAAGAAAATGGGAGAAATGGATCTTGGGTAGCACAGCACTATTTATTACTCTGTAATCTTCAAATGTGAAGTTTTGCGTATTTGCCTGAACAAAAACAGTAGCCCATGCCATCTGGGAGCTGGCCTGGTACCATGAGCCAGGATATGGTGTTGCTACAAGCTGGCTGGGCACTCACAGCTGGGCAGTGGGGTTTTCCTGTTGAATATAAACTGTTTCCCAGAATGCCAATATCAGATGAGGCTGGCTGATGGCCACAATGGACCAAAACAAAAACGAGATCACCCCATAATCCTGTTTGAACACAGACAAAACATGAACATTGCCCAAACCACAGAAATGACCAAACACGTCCCTCTCCCAGCTAATCTGAATGACTACTGCTTCTTTACCAGTCGCAACTTTAGCCTTGTTCTAGTCCTCCCTCCTCCTGGATAAGATTTATTAAGACACCCAAACATAGAATTACCCCTGCTTCCTGACAGCAGCCAATCCAGAGCAAAGCCTGCTTCATTAAAGCCTCCTTCAAAGCCCCTGACACAGGCCTGAATCTTAAGGGAAGTCTTTTCTAACGTCCTCTCACTGACATTCTCCATGCTGGGCATTTTTCTCACTGCAAAGAGTAATACACCCAGCTTGTTCAGCTACACGTGTGTTCCTGGTGGCCTCTGGCTGTACTGAAGCCTCAGCTTCATCCTGGTCTTGGCTCTTTTTGGCCACAGGTCTCATGTGGACCGCAGTGATGCTACCCTAGGCTGCCCTGGGGAAAAACCAGCTGGAATTATGGACCCTAGGTTTATCCCATCACTCTGTTTGCTGTGGCCCCAGGAACTGGCTGGTCAAACAGAGAGATGAGGGAAGCCAGGATGCATTTGACAGAATGAAGGGAGCAGGGGAAGATCAAGGGCAAAGGATTCTTGAATTAATCCACATGATTGCTTAGAACAGTGTTTAGCACATAGAAAACGCTCTGTAAACCTTATATTTCATCATTGCATTTGTTACTATTATTACCACTACAATGGTAATGGCAAAATGCTGACTTAGTTTTCACAAAAGAGTGGGAGAAGAGGAAGGTGTCCAGGCTCCAGATGATGTGGTATAGCCTGTTTCTATGCTCGTGGATTGCTACACTGGAGTTGAAGAATCGTTCAAGGAACTCTGTAAGTGTCTAAGTTTAGGTTCCCTCAGAAGCAGGTCCTAGAAAGAATTTTAGAGAAAGAATTTAGTTTATGCAGGAGATAATCCCAGGAAACCCTGAGGAAATGAGACACAGAAAGAAGCCAAGAAAGGGCACACTAATGGGTTACTGCTGTGGATAAGTAGCACGCAGTCCTGTTGAAGACCTCTAGGAAACTGCACAGATTATGCCTCAGCTGTTCAACCTGAGGGGATGGAAAGCTGGAGTATTTATCCATCAAATCCCATTCTTCCTCAGTTGAGGATTTCTTCCAGAGAGGCATTAAGTCCTTCGCACTTCTACACATTGGCATGTTCCTGTAGCCAGAAAAATCCCTCAGACAGAATCACATACTTGGCACTTGTACTGAGGGTTGGTGGAATATGAGTATCTCAGTATCTGGATGAGTTCTTACTAGTTTTTGAGGTAGCCCAGGATTACGGTGGAGAAAAGATGCTGCCTATCTTGTAACTTGGAAGCACTAATTTTAATTACATTCCTAAAGGTGAAGCCCTTTCTTCGTTCATTAACTCATTCACGTATTGAAGGCCTACTATGTCTCAGAGACTGTGCTAGACACTATGGGTAGAATGATGAACAAGACATGGTCCTTGACTTCTTGAAAGTTATAATCTAGTAGAGGTACTGGCAAGGAAACAGTTATTTATATTACAGGATGAAAGGTGCCTGGTAAGTTCAGGGTGTTGTGGGAAACATATAGAAGCAAGATGGTCAAGAAAGGCCTTCTGGAGGAAGAAACAACTAAGATGAGAGAAATGACAGTTATCCATTGAAAAGAGGGAGCAAAGGAGAAAGTATATATTGCAGGCAGAGGGACAAAGTATGCAGAATCAAAGTGAGACAGACAGACAGGAATACAGACAGACAAAGTGCTGCCAGGGAGCACTCCATATAGTTGAACTACGGCTAGAGTATAGAAGGGTATGCATTGGAGGGATGAGGAGTGGTGAGAGGTTAGCTCCTGGACACCTAAGAAGGGGTGAGATTAGGAAGGACTTTTAAACCATACCAAGAATTTGGCCTTTATCGTGAGAGTGATGAGAAGTCACAGGGGAGTTGTAACTGGGGGAGCACCATGGCTAGATTTGCATTTTAGAAAAGTCACTCTGGCTGATATTGGAACATGGGTTGGAGGAGAACAAGATTTGAGGCAGAGAGGCTGGTGTAGAGTCTGTTGAAGGGACACAGAGGGAAGAGCGGAGCAGATGGAGATAGATGAAGATGGACTAAAGAAATTGCAGTGATAATGGGAAGACAGCTGAACTGATGGTAATAAAGGATGGAAGTAGCAAAGAACTGAAAGAGTCATGGACAATGATGAAGAACAGGTGAATGAGAGTAACTGAAGATGGGAATAGAAAGGATGAGATTTTCTGATCAGATTTTGAATTTAGGGTGAGAACGATAGGGAGAGATTGAGAGAGAGAAATAGAGAGATACAGGAGACAGAGAGAAAGGATGCAGTTCCTGGTGGTGACAATGTCTAGGAAGTGGCCATAGCAGTTAATTGGTAAGATTTGTGGGGGGAAGGTGCTTGGAGAGGGAAACATGCAGGAACTGGGGATGTTGGATATTTGTTGGGGGACCTTTGTGCTGTGAAATGACACAGGACAGAGGCAGAGGCAGGACTTGGGACAGAGAGTGGAACTGTGACTAAGGAACTATTATCTAAAATAAATGGGAGGTGAGATGGATGAGTTGAAAAAGTCAGTAAGAGCAATGAGAGGAGTAAGAAGGTGTTATAAGCAGATGACATGTGTTAAGTAATAGTGGATTGGGACAGGTGGCCCAGAATTTCTGCCATTTTTCTAAGAAGGTAGAGGAATAGTGTGTGATATGGGAAAATGGAGAGGAGTGAGGAGATGCCTCACTGTGCATGGGGAAAAGGAGAATTACCAGCCTGCACTGAAGGGTTCCAGGAATAGATGTGTCCTCTAGGGCAGGGTGTGAGCAGAGAAGGTGGAGGATCAAGGGGAATTTGTTTACTATGGAAGAGAGGGTTCTAGAAGACAGATGGTGGAGATTTGGAAGGGATAGGAGCAGTGGGTGGTCATACCAGGGAAAGAAATGCCCAGACCAGTGGGGGCTGAAATGCATTTAGATGACCAGAAAGGCTTCTGTTTTCAGTGATGTTTTTGATAAGAAGGCCTGTGAGGAAGTCTCAGCTGTCCTCTGGGGACACGGTGGGGCAAGGACGTTATGCTTGTCTCCAGGAGCCAGCCTGGCCTGCACAGATTCTTTTGTCTGAGGAGGCCTGCTCCAGGCAAAGAGTCTGCAGCCTTGTACACTGTACATTAATTAATTCGTTAATTCATTCAACATCACTCAACATTTAGAGAATGTTGGCTACGTGCAAAACTGGGTTAGGGACTACCATTTTATCACCAACAAATGGGTGACCCACTTAAAGGAAAGAAAATGCTAACATATGAAAATGAAATTCAACATGTATTAGCACAGAATACTTTATTTGGGAATTGATTCATGGCAGGGTTCCTTCCCCAAACCATGTTTTGGATGATTTTTTGAATGTACCTATTGTAAGAGATGCCTTTACATGAGCTAGGCCCCTACACTGTCTTCTGTCCCTCACAATATATTAAAATACAAGGGAGCATTGCATGAAGTCCAGGGCACAGATCAGAGTCAGATAGGATTTGAATCTGGCTCTGCCACTCATCATCTGCTGACTTTGGGCAGGTTATTTTCCCTGTTGATGCCTCAGTTTCCTCATCTATAAAATGGAGGTAATAACATTACCTACTTCACAGAATTGTCATGAGGAATAAATTAATTTAAAATATTTAAAAAATGCTTAGAGCAGTAAGTGTTAAATACGTGTTAACCAAAATTGGGGCACATAGGAAATTTGCAAGCAAGGGCACCCAACTAACTACTACTTAAATTTAAAAAGGAGGTTGTACAGTCATTTATTTGTCAACTGTTTGCCAGGCTCTGGGGCAAATAGTAGGGAATATAACAGGCCTAGAGTCTGACCACAGTGGGAGGGAGCTGGTGGGTGGAGGCAATGGCCAGTGTTTTCCTTTTACATTAGAGAGTTCTCCCCTTCCCCAGTACTGTTTGAGAGCAAGAACAGGCATTGTGCTCTGTGGAGGCTGAACAGCAAGATTTCGATTTCAGAGGTGATGTGAGGACATAAGACAAGTGTAAGCATGTCCATCAGGAGCATTTCCTGGGGCCTGCTGTGTCTCCATTCACTGACACTGATGTACACTGATTACCCTCTGTTCTCCTCCCTAACTGGTGGTAACGGCCTTGATCTGAGTATTCTGAGGCCTGTGAAGGCCTTGACATCAATACATCTCCACAAAGAATCCAAGTATCACAAGGAAGAAAGGAAAGTAACTCAACCATAATAAGATAAATAACCCAGTCTAAAAAGGGGTAAAGAATTTGAATAGATGTTCCTCCAAAGAAGATAAATGGCCAATGAGCACTAGATGACATGCTCAGCATCATTAGTTATCAAGGAAATGCAAGTTAAAGCCACACTGAGCTACTATCTCACACTCACTAAGATGGCTATTATCAAGGGGACAGACAATAAGAAGTGCTGGTGAAGATGTGGAGAAACTGGAATCGTCATACACTGCTGGTGGGAATGTAAAATGGCACAGCCACTTAGGAAATAAGTATGACATTTCCTCAAAACATTAAACATAGAATTACCATATGACTCAGCAATTCCACTCCTAGGTATATTTCCAAGAGAAAGGAAACATGTCCACACAAAAACTTGTACACAAATGCTCATAGCAGCATTATTTGTAATAGTCACAAAGTGGAAACAATCCAAATGTCCATCAGTGGATGAATGGATAAATAGATTGTGGTATCTCTGTACAATGGAATATTATATGGCAATAAAAAGGAGTGAAGTACTGATACATTCTACACCATGGATAACGTTTGAAAACATTGTGCTAAATGAAAGAAGCCAGGCACAAATGACCACATAATGGGTAATTCTGTTTATATGAAATGTTCAGAATTGGCAAATCCACAGAAACAGAAAGTAGATTAGTGGCTGTCTGGGGCTGGAGGATGGTTGGGGAGCAATGGTGAGTGGCTGCTAATGGGTCTACAGTTTCTTTCTGAGGTGATGAAAATGTTCCAAAATTGACTGTGGTGATGGTTGCACAATTCTGTGAATATACCAAAAACCACATTAAAAGGCTGAGTTTTATAGTAAATTATATCATTATACTTCAAAAACCTCTTAGTAATAAAAAAAGGAAACATTACATCTGATTGGAGTCATGTCAAGCTACCATGCATAAAGATTAGAAATCAAAGCTCTCACAATTTGCCTTCTGTTCTTTGTATCTGGAGAATATTAGAGAATGGAAGAAATCGAATCTAATCCCTTATTCCATTCTCCTCTTCCTGGCAGAGAAACAAAATGTCCAGGGATGTGGATTTTAAAATACAGCCCTCCAAATTTTAATATCTCCACATGATTAGTTTACAAACTTTCCCCCAAAGCCTGGGCTATGAGAACAGGGTAATAAGGATATGGGGTTCACTTAAGACAGGGAAGTCCTCATGGGATACTTCATCAGTGGCTGCTACTGGGGAATTTCACTGCAGAAAAGTTATCCTGTTGCTAGGCAACACTGCAGCTTGAATTGAATTCATGGTTATCAGAATGTGTCACGTATGCTCACAATTCATATTCCTATCTTCAGTAAGAAGAGTGCAGATAAAAAGCATTCTTTAAATTAAAAAAAGATATAATCACAGCATTAAAGAAAATAAGAAACAGTATTCATTTATATACTCCTCATTTAATAGTGCTATCAAAATTTCTGTATATTTTATTAGATCGTAACTGTTCACAAGCATACATTTTTCATGATTATAATTGTAATGTGCATACCACCTAATGGTCTGTTTTTTCCTTTAATGTATGATCCCCATATAATCATACTGTCTTCCTAATGATTATTTTAAATGACCACACAGCATTCCTTTTGGTTCATGGCCAGTAGTTTGCTAAACCTTTGCTTTTTCACTGGACATTTATTCTCTTTTTCATTTCCCCCCTTTCGTAGAAAATCCCAGAGCACATGGTTTCTTTGAGAAGAATGTATAATATAGGAGCTCAACGAGTTAAATACTGCTCTTCAATGACTGTATTTAATTAGCCTCCATTTTTTTATAGCCATTTGGAAATCACTTCAGAAGCACATTTAATCCATCCAATCAGTCATTTCTCCAGAGTGAGAACATTGTCTCAATGCTTGGTTGAGTCTTAAAGCTGCTTGTGTGCCTGGCAGAGGACTCTGAGGGAAACTTTACATTTTTGAGATTGCCTATTGCATGGATGTGGCTGGGGGAATTAACCAAATCGTTTGAAAAGCATTCCACAAGAACGAAGGGGAATTCTCTCCACTGAAAGGAATGGTGCTCCCTCAAAACATGAAATTAACACGCAGGAAACTGCTCAAATGCAGATCCTATGAATTTTTAAAGAATTTTTTAAAAAAAGGTTTAAGAAAATAAAAGGAATATTATTATCTTCAGTTTCAGGATTGTCACAATTGCTAATAAGAGGTCTCAAAAGGTTTAAGATGGGGGTCTTTCTTATAAAAAACTTTATGACCTTGTGAGTTATTTATATAATTTGGATGTCCCTTGTTGGATATGTCATTTACAAATATATTCTTCCTCACTGTAGGATGCCTTTTTGTTCTACTGATGGTGTCCTTTGCTGTACAGAAGCTTTTTAGCTTGATGTAGTCCCATTTGTTCATTTTTTATTTTGTTTCCCTTGCCTGAGGAGATGTGTTCAGGAAAAAGTTGTTCATGTTTATATTGAAGAGATTTTTGCCTACATTTTCTTCTAAGAGTTTTATGGTTTCATGACTTACATTCAGGTCTTTGATCCATTCTGAGTTTACTTTTGTGTATGGAGTTAGACAATAATCCAGTTTCATTCTCTTGCATGAAGCTGTCCAGTTTTGCCAACACTAGCTGTTGAAGAGGCTGTCATTTCCCCATTGTATGTCCATGGCTCCTTTATCATATATTAATTGGCCATATATTTGTGGGTTTATATCTGGGCTCTCTATTCTATTCCATTGGTCTATGGGTCTGTTTTTGTGCCAATACCAAATTGTCTTGATTACTGTGGCTTTGTATTAGAGCTTGAAGCCAGGGAGCATAATCCTCCCCACTTTATTCTTCCTTCTCAGGATTGTGGAGAAAGGGGAACCCTGCTACACAGCTGGTGGGAATGTAAACTTGTTCAACCATTGTGGAAAGCAATATGGAGGTTCCTCAAAAAACTAAAAATAGAAATACCATTTGACCCAGGAATTCCACTCCTAGGAATTTACCCTAAGAATGCAGCAGCCCAGTTTGAAAAAGACATATGCACCCCTATGTTTATCACAGCACTATTTACAATAGCCAAGAAATGGAAGCAACCTAAGTGTCCATCAGTAGATGAATGGATAAAGAAGATGTGGTACATATACACAATGGAATATTATTCAGCCATAAGAAGAAAACAAATCCTACCATTTGCAACAACATGGATGGAGGTAGAGGGTATTATGCTCAGTGAAATAAGCCAAGCTGAAAAGGACAAGTACCAAATGATTTCCCTCATTTGTGGAGTATAACAACGAAGCAAAACTTAAGGAACAAAACAGCAGCAGACTCACAGATTCCAAGAAGGGACTAGTGGTTACCAAAGGGGTGGGTGGGGAGGGAAAGAGAAGGTGATTGTGGGGTATCATGGTGTGTGTGGGGTCAAGGGGACGACAGTGTAGCCCAGAGAAGACAAATAGGGACTCTGTGGTATCTTACTAGACTGATAGACAGTGACTGCAATGGGGAATGGGGGGGATTCAATAATAGGGGCGAATGTAATAACCACATTGTTTTTCTTGTGAAACCTTCACAAGAGTGTATATCAATGATACTTTCATAAAAAAAAACAACTTTATGACCTAACTGCCTCATCTCCTTACTGCACTTAAAGAAGGTACAGATTAGACATCTAATAAAAATGCCATCTGTTTCATTTAAGAATGGTTAATGGTTGGGGGTTTCAAATATATAACTTCAATTATGGCCATTATCAAGGCTTTCAAAAATAAATATTTGAAAGCCATGTAGAAAAATTGAAATAGATTTCCCCAAGTTAAAACAAAAATGGAAATCCTTAATCAAAATGTGTGTGTGTTGTTTTTGAAAAATCTAGATCAGAAAGGTAAGGTAGTTCTGTTGTTAGAAAACCAAGCTCTTATCCCTTTGGCCTTTACCTTTCAAAACTGAAATGTTGCAAATTGATTTTGAGATGGGAAGCCCTGCTAATATCAGTTGAATCCTTAACCTGAAAAAATTTTCCATTTCAAATAGAAAAGCCTCTATAGGCTTTCTTCTGATTCAGCAACAGCCTGCTTAGCATTAAGAAAGGGCAAGCCAGACTCCGGAGTCCAGTAATTATGGCTGAACTCTTGGATATTCTCTTTGGGAGATAACAAGGTCAGGTCTTCCCATATTACAAGTTGCCAGGAGGGGCTTGCTGGCTGAATGCATCCTGCATTTTGAAAGTGGCTCAGTTTGGAATACTTTCGAAGCGTTAAGTAAAGGTACAACCTTTGCCAAGCGGAGATTGCTTTAAAAAGAAGCTGACCGGGAATATGGCTCTCAGCAAAGAATCTGCAGAGATCTTTAAACAGGAGGCCATATTAATCATTCATGATTATGAAGATGCTAACTCAGAGCAAACATTTGTTTCAAAGGAACTAAAACATCTTGTGTATCAGATGCAAATGGCTCCCCAAAGTAACTGAATCAGAATTTTATAACTAGCTAGAATTAAGTATCTGGTACTTTCACTTTACTTAAAAAAATTGAGACTGTTGAGGTATAATTCACCCTTTTTATGTGTAGAATTCTGTATTTTGACAAACACATATAGTCACGTAATCACTACCATGATCAAGATATAGACTATTTCCATCACTGCAGAAAGCTTCCAACCCCTTCCTCTTCCTCCTATCCCTGGCAATCATTGATTTGTTGTGGCTTTGACAGTTTTGATTTTTCCAGAATGTCATATAAATGAAATCCTACAGGATGTAGCCTTTAGAGTCTGGCATCTTTTACTTAGCATAATGCATTTGCAATTCATTCATGTTGTCTCATGTATCAGTAGTTTGTTCCTTTTAATTGCTTAACAGTATCTCATTGTAAGGATGTACTGCAGTTAACCACTTGCCATTTGTTTCCCTCATTTTACTTTAATATTATTTTCCATTTGCGTGATGGGTACACCTTACAAAACTCTTTTGGCTTCACTTATGTCCTGTTATTACAAGGTTTTATTTCAATTTTTCTGATAATAATTAACCAGAGCCATGGGGTGCTTAAATGGTTTTAGATATTTATCAGCAAGCAGTAACAACTTTGAATTTCTTTCTTCCATGCCAACCCTCTTTCCACTATACAATGCCACCTTTCTGGTCTGAGAAGAATATTGTCACTTGAATATCTTTATAGTGTATAACATTGCACTATATGTTTAATAGAGTCTGAGAAAACAGGGACTTTAATTTTTCAGAGAAATGAGGATCCTAATGGTGTCAGTGCAGTGTGGTAGGAAGAAACTCAATTTTGGAATCAATCTTGGGTACAGATCTCAGCTCTGTGAATTTGAGAAAATTCCTTAACTTCTCTGAGCCTCTGTTTCTCTATCTGAACAATGCTCTCCACCACACTGGCCTCTGAACTTTGTGATAATGAAGTGAAATTATACGTACATGATGCATCTCACAAAGCAGCTGGGCCATACCAAGTATTTCTTACTTATCTTCCTTCTCCCCCTGCCATATGCGTGCATGCACACACACACACACACACACACACACACACACACACACACACACACAC
>JAQQAC010016209.1:14793887-14816858 GCA_029783875.1 Phataginus tricuspis
CACACACACACACACACACACACACACACACACACACACACACACACCTGACCACTAGTATAAAAACAAAACGCTGACAGAATGTGGTGCAATAATGGAAACAACTGGAGAGGGACAAAGCCTATAGTTGATAAGAGGAAGGAATGGGCCCTAGTAGGGCCTCCAGTCTTCGTTTTCAAGCTGCAGTACTGATGATGTGAAAGCCTCCACCATAATCTATCTGCCTTAGCCTCCTCTAGTGGCTGAGCTGACCTCGGAGGAAGCACCCAGGGCCATCTCTGGCTCCTTTCCATCTTCTCCTACCTGTGGTCCTTGTTCCCTGCAGAATGAGGCTCAGGGCTGATCTTGGATGAAATTGTGGGAAAGGCTCCATTTATTGTGGCTCTTTTTCCATCCTTAGAGTGCCATCTCCTCCCAGTTCTGGATGGGGCGCATTTTGGATTCCCTGACTCCTTAGAGTACGACTCTTCCCTGAATCTTATCCCTGGGAGGCTACTGGCTCTGTGCTCATACTCCCTTCATCTACCATCAAAACTGCCTGGTTCTATCATTGGAAGAGATCTTATAAAATAATTTACAGGAAACTCTTGACTTCCTGTAATAACTAATACCTGGTTTAAGTTACTATCCTTCTCAGGAATACTTGCACTTTACCAGTAGACAATTCTAAAGGAAAGGAATGCTAATGGTAAAATTTCAGGCAGTGTGTCTTAGTAGGAAGAACATTGGATTAGACAGACATCAGGAGACCTGGGCTCTTGTTTTTGCATTTTGACCAACTCACTCAAGGACCTGAAGTAAGTGTCACTTCCTATCTAAAACGGTTGTTTTATATCTGTCCTACCTTTTTTCTGGATCTTTCTTGTGCATTTCACATAATCTGATATGTCAGTCATTTATTCAACCCACTTCCAAGGCCAACTCTATTTAAGTATCTAAATGCTCCTAAAGTACCTAAATGGGATGTGCCATTTTTATTCATGACTACACCTGTCTAGGCACTAGGTTCTCTTTCTTTGTTTTATGTGTGCAGTTACCACCGATTTTGCTCTCTCCTTTGAGTAGTGGCCATGGCGGCCACTCTACAATGCCATTGGCCACTGTGAGGAACCACTGGTCTTTCTTCTGTTAGTCATCAGCTGTGACATAGTGTCCCAAGTCTCATCTCAACGGGGTCTGGGGAATTTCTACCCCCACTCTTTCAAAGGAGCAAGGATTTTGTACAAAGAATTTTGTCACCAAGAATAGTGACTTGTTGCAAAAGGAAAATAAAAATTAAAAGTTGACATACCAGAGAAAGTTTGATTTTTTTAAATGGAGGATTAGAAGAAAAAACTTTTCCACAAATGTGTGATAATAGTTTTAAGATTCATGTTAGAAAATAGATTTTTGGAAGACAGGTCAGTGTATCTTAGTACATTTTTCTGTATAATCAATCCTGTCCTTTGAATAGAAGGTAATCTAATACATTGGAAAAAGTCCTGAGGCTTTTATTTTAAAGGCAGTGATATTGCTACAGGCAAAGTAATTATTAGCATTAACTCTTCAAAATGTCAGTGGAGGCTTTGTCATTAAAATCCCAGAGGAATCCCCAATTGCCTAACCAGTTTAAAAATTTTAAGAATTACACTCTTGGAGGAATAAAAGGTACTTAAGAGAGAATATACTCAGAAGTCTACATTATTTAATGCAAAAGAGTCACAATAATTCAAACTTCTTTAAAAAATCTCATTCTTACATTGCTTTGGGGCTTTGACTTTAGAGTATTTTATATAGTTTGCAAACAATTAACATAAGCCCTGAGCTTTAGGAGTAAACCACCCTTTGGGCTGTGTCTTTGAGAATACCACTTTTTATTAACAATCTTTTGTCACAAAAATTACTCCTTTAGCAAAATAAAGCAAATATATTATGACCCAAACCTGAAATTTTAATATAGAATAACTATAACTTGATTATTATTGTGATTAATCACACTTCCCTATGATTTTTTTCCTATTTAAGTAATGACACACTAAAAGGAAAGCAGTGATTAAATTTGAGGTAGGGAAGACAAGTCATCTACCCACTTTATATTTACTGCATATTTAACTAAATATGATGATGGATGTAAAGCAGGGCTAACAACTCATCAGTTTGCCTGGGACTGAAAGTCCCATATCTGGGACCTTCCTCTGTCCCAGAGATAGTTGGTCATCCTAAATAAAGTAAAACTGCCTTGCAAAATCTCAAGATATCTAGTCTATGTGGAAAGATGAGATATGTGCAATGAAAAGTTTAATAACAAAGTGATAATTAGATAATAGTATTGATAATGACATACTGTCAAAGTTGGTCCAAATTATTGATATATAAAATAAGTAATACAGCATTTAAATATACTGAATCTTGGGGAGGCAATGCAAGAATTGAGCACCTACCATGTAGTAAGGTACTTACTATCTTCCCCAGAAAAATTCTATCATCCCCAGAAAACTGGACTTCAGAGAAATTTAGTAACTTGCACAGGGTTACAGTGTCAGTAAAGGGCTGAGCTGGATTTGAACTCAGGTATTTTGGATTTTGCAATTCACAGGCTTCTCACTGTCCCAGAAGACCTTGGACATCACAACTTCACTCCTTGTTTTATACATGAAGCAGCTGAGGCCTGGATTAGCAGACTAGCGGGTTGCACACACCCCAGAGCATTGCAGTGTCAGAGCTTGGATAAAAAACCTATATTTCTTGGCTCACAGTCCAAGCCTATGACACCATGGCCACTGGAGTGAACTGTTGCCAGGTCTAAAACTGCCTCTGAGAGTGAATGTTTTAGGAAAATTTATCCATTAAAATTACACACAGTCTTCTTCCAATTCTTCCCTGTGCCATCACCTCAACAATTCTCCCAACCAAAGTGACTGCAGGAGAATAAATGTGGATGTTTACCTGCTCTAAGTGCTGCACCTTCACTATCAGGCAGTGCCAGGTCAGGAAAACAGAAACCACTCCAGGTATGACAACAGAGAGGGATTTGCACAGGGAATCAGGTTACAAAAGTATTGGAAGGCCTAGAGAGCAAAAAGGGGGAAGGTGGAATAGCCCAGGAGCCTGTGCTCTTCTGCACCTACACTCTTGTGACCCAGCCCTGTCACGTAGCCACCTCAGGTATGCCTTCTCATCTGCTGGCTGCCACCTCTCCAGGAGCCGCCACTCTCCTGCTGCGGCCACTATCACTGCTGGACACCCCAGCCCCAGCTCAGAAGGCTGCAATTGTCCAGAGTCACAGGCAGTCATGTGCTGCTGTCACAGCTATTGTGGGAACCAAGCATGTCATTGAAGGAGCCCATCACTGCCTGCTTGGGGCTGGGCTGCTGGAAACTCCACTAGCAGCTGAACGACTTCTATCTTCTTGCCACTTTCTAAGCTGGTACAAGTGTCTCCTTTTGGCAGACTCTAAGCAGAACCCCAAAGGCAAGGACATTTATAGTTAACTTTCCCTTTCCAGTTGGTATTTCTTTATTTTTCAACCTCTCTCATAAGTCTTCACTTCAGTTTATCTTATTAATCTTTTCAAAGAGTTTTTGATTTTGTTTATCAATCTCTCTCCTTGTTTTCATTGATTTTCAAGCTTATCTTAATAGTGTATTTTCTAATTTTTTGAATTGAATTCTTATTTCATTTGTTTCTAATTTTCTATATATATGCACATATTTATCCATAGCTATAAACTACAGCTATAATTCACTTTGACTGTATGCCACATATTTTGGTCTATAGTGATTTTAATGTTATCAGATCTTCATATTTCCTGATTTTCCTATGATTTCTTAACTTGAATATTACTTAATGATATTCTTTCTAAGTCCTAGACATACAGAATATGTTAAAAACTATTTTTTGTTATTGATGACTAATTTTCTAGTCCTATGGTTAGAGAAGGCAGACTACAAGATATTGATTCTTTGGAACTTATTAAGACTTTATTTTGGATTAGAACACGGTCAACTTTTGTTACCTGGGCAATTGAAAAGAATGTGTATTTTCTGCTTACTTCATATAAAGTTAAATATGTGCTGTACATGCACCAAAGCTCAGCTGCTGCCATAATCCTTTATTCAATTTTAGGTTTAGCTGCAGCCTTTGGGAAGCCCAAACAGCAAAATGCCTGTTTAAACATAATTTCTATTGACCTTGAATTTTGAGATAAGTAATATCTGATCACTCAGCCTGCCATCACAGCTAATCATCACAGCCACCTCTGGAATATAAATTTGGCACATAATTTGGTCTTATTTTTAATTTATCCCCTTTAAAACACAGGTTAGATACTGGTGTGAACTTGAAGGAAAAAAATCTCCTTATGTGCTTTACATATTGAAATTCTAGCAGTTGGTTGAGATATAATTATATATTTATTATTGCAAAAATCAATGCTTTCATAATAATGGTTGATTGTAAAAGCTGTTAATTTTATGCATAAAACAATTATTTAGACCTTTCAAATAGTTGAATAAATAAGGAAGTAGACTGGCAATTAATACAAATATATAAATAAGTGCATTAGCAAGATAAATTTAAGAAGATCATTATATCCTTTTGGGGTTAATTTGTTTATAAAAATTTAAATTAAAATACAAAGAATAATAATAGGCTTGAAAGTAGGATAATTCTTTGTCTGATTCAGTTGCTATTAGATAGGAAGGAAAAGTAAAGATCTTGGGGGCAACATGGCCAACACCAATGCTTTGTACAGGAAGAGCCAAAATCGTCTTGCTTCCTCACAAAAGTTGATTGTAACTGAGTGCCCTGGGTTGAATAGTGTCCCCCCCCCCCAAGAATTCATGTCCACCCAGAAGCTCAGAATGTGACCTTATGTGGAAATAGGGTCTTTGCAGCTGTAATAAGTTAAAATGAGGTAATGCTGGATTAGAATGGCCTCTAAATCTAATGACTGATGTCCTTATAAGAAGTCCATGCGAAGAAGTACAGACACCCACAGGGGGGAGATGGCATGTGAAGACAGAGGCAAAGACTGGAGTGATGCAGCTACAAGCCAGGGAGGGCCAAGGATCGCCAGCAAGCAGCAGAAGCTAGGGGACAGGTAAGGAAGGATTCGTCTCTAGAGCTTCAGAGAGAGCAGAGTCTTACTGACACCTTGGTTTCAGACTTCTAACTTCCAGAACTGTAAGAACAAATGGCTGTTGTTTTTAGCCACCCAGTTTGTGGTACTTTGCCCTCGGAGCTAATACACTGAGTAACCATTTCATCTCACAGATGTGCAGAACAGTCACTGAAGGAGCAATCCACAGGTTAAGGAATTATTATTTCTGCCCCCAATTTCGGACATTTAATATTAGACTATGACTTTTCATAATTGAAGTGGAATACTAATTACATTTTATTCAAAATATTTAAGATTTAATTTTCATGTTCCAGAAGTTCTTTCTGTGATGACTGATTTTAAGTTTCACCCAAATATTGGTTTAAATATTCAGCCATTCACGCCAATATATTGCAACTACAGAAGCTGAAAGAATCTGAAAGCATGAGTCCCAGGGCTCTTAAGCATTGAACGTAACTCTTGGGAGGAAAACACCCTGCAGAAAGGGAATGAAGTCCAATTACTAAAGTCACTGAGTGTACCACTGCTTGAATGCTGCTGGAAAGGTGATACGAAGGTGTTGAGGTAGTTTTGACTAGAAATGTGATCCTTGAGACTTCTGAGAAATTCATTACTTTCGTTATTTGAAGAAAGTACACAGCTCAGTCTTTGTAAAGCCTTCTGATGTAAGTGGATATTAAGAAGGAATAGTGGGCATAAAACAGACCACTGCTTTAGCTGCTGAGCATGTGTAGGTTGGGTCCTCAGGGCTGCTACTGCTGGGCTAAAGCAATTATCAGAGGGAGCAGTGGGAGGGAGCTCATGACATGACACCCACACTTTGTTGCCTCTCCTCAGAAATAATGACGTCCACAGAGATTCCCTAACTTTCTCAGTTCACAACCACCTTGGAGTTGCAGTAATTTTTTCACAAGATACATAGGCCACAACAAATACCTAACTGTTCCATTTATTAAGTAGTTAGGTCCAAATGACTTAATAAGTATTTATAACAACTTAGCACCTGTTGGTCACTGAATAGCTTCTCAACCTTTGGAGTTGTATTGTACACTGCAACCCTCATTTATAATTTCATATCTTATTGATTTTCATGTAGCACTTGTTTTCAGAGTAACTGCTAAACATCCAGCTTAGCAAAATTTTTCATCAAAAGGAATGTAGCAATCTAATGCTGAGCCTGAACTATCTCAAGCTAATAGTTCACATGGTGTCCAACAGGTGTCACAGAGATTCCCTTGGAAGTTTAAAATATCCCACAGAACCAGTGTAAATTTGCTGTGGTGCCCTGGGGCACTTTACTACACAGTTGAGAATCCTCAGGATGTCCACAAGTGAATATTTATGCCATCAATTGGGCCAAAGTCATGATTTCAAGTCCTGGTGTGGGCCAGTTTTGTCGTCCGCCATAGAGGCTGTCCCATTATCCCATCAGCAAATACATACTGTCAGGGGCTCCCAAGAGAGTATGTGGTATGTTTGGCAGATCCTCAGTGCCTGCCCAATGGTGAGCTCTCCAAAGGGGGCAGCTGTCATTCTTGGACAATACAAGCACAGAAGCACACAAACTCCTACTGGATGTGCCCTTATCATATACAGAAGCTCTTTTTCTTTATTTACTGCTTCCCCAAGGTTAAGAAAAATGGTTCACTGGGAATTGGGAATGTAGAAAATATGACTGAGATGCATTATGTGAAGGTGAAAACATGGTCAGTTTCACCTCCACATTTTCTAGCCTCCTTTGTAGGTATAACTAGTGAGGTGACTAACTTCTAGTCAATGGAATGTGAGTAGAATGGCCTATGACAGTTCCTGTACATGATCTTTCTCCTTCTTCAGCCGTCGTAGATACAACTACAGAAACCCTGAGAGCCACATATGGAAGAGGGCAGAGCCACAGGACAGCAGGGGCCTTAGTGGATTTATGCTCAGGGAAGGAGGGAGGGACAGAGAGATGTTTTAAGGAGCTAGCTTACATATTTGTGGGGGACCCACGGGAGAGCCTCAAACCCAAAGACAGTCTGCTGGCAGAATTTCCCTTTCCTCAGGGACATCGGTCCTTATTTTCTTAAGGCCTTCAACTGACTGGATGAGGCCTCATGGAGGGTAATCTGATTTACTCAAAGTCTACTGAGTGAAATGCTAATCTCATCTAAGAAATAACTTTCACAACAACATCCAGACTAGTGTTTGACCAAATACCTGGGTACTGTGGCCCAGCCAAATTGACATAAATTTATCCTTCATGGAGGACAAACCACCTGTTGATTAGGTACTGTCCTTTTAGAACACAGGTTTTGGAAAAATAATTTTTATACCATTTGAGCTATTATACTTATTCTTGTTACCAGCAGCTAGCATTACCTTAACTAATAGACTGCTACAAAGTCCAACAATTACTTTTTGTAATTCCAATTTATTTATTTGCAAATGCTTTGAGTTTTGTACTGGTTCCCTGATGTCAAAGGGTCGGAAAGGGGCAATTTTGTATGTCTAATACATAACAATGATGATGATGAATTGGCTCCTGACCTGGGAATGTATTAAACACTTCGGGGTGGCATTATCTGAAGTAGGTCACCAGTAAGCACAAAGAAGAAATTCATTCCTAATTGGTAGTCTAGTGGTTTAAGGAAGTTAATGCACCTTCTAAAGTGATTTCCATGCCTGTACGTTTGGGAAGCCCTTGGTGCTAATCAGAATAAACATGCTGAAGTCATCTTTACTAAACTGCCAATGACATTTTTACATGCCCCTATTTTAGATGGAAGGCCTCTGAAGTCAGTAACTTAAAGCATATTTTACAGTGGCCGAAGCATTTACTTTTCTGATGTGAGCTGTTGTGAAGAGTAATCCTTCCCACAGGTAAATGACGAGATGCAGAGCAGAAGTCAATAACCAAATGTCTCATTATTTAAAGAGAAATGAGGGAACATAACAGAAAGGATAAGGGCTAAGACAGATATTGTATTTGTAAGATCATGATGTTTTCTCTCATCCCCTTTGTGCAGGGCTGGGATGATAACACTGAATTTTAATATCATTTAAATTAAGTTGTTGTCGACACAACTTCTCAGACAGAGGCTTCCTCTGAACCATTCACTGTGCTGTTAAGACTGCCCAGAGATTTCCACAGTGACTTGGTAAACACTACCTGCCAGCCGCTGAAATTGTATGAACACATGTTAATCCTAAAATAATTTCTATTCTTTCTCTCTGTCTTTTGGGTCAGGTCTGCCTCCTCAGCCTGGCTTTTGCATGGGCCTCATAAATGGCAGCGCAGAAACTGAAGACAGTTGGAGACAGAGCCCACTTTCCTGGTGGGGAAATCACCTAAATAAAAGGTTGATACAAAGGACCTTCTGTTCTTTGTTGTCTGTGGAGGCTCAGGAAAGACCAAATCCACATTCCTCTTCTAGCCAAAAAAAGATAACAGCCAGAGCACTGTGGTCCAAACTCATGGTACATTAAAAATAATTCTTTTTCAAAATTGCTGACCTCAGAAATAGGGGTTACGATGTAGTGTGTGGTTCTCACAGTTTGATTACTGGGCCAGCAGCATCACTGCCTTACAGGGGATTCTGATGCAGGCTCAAGTCTGAGATCCAGACTTTGCACTTAGATGAGTCTGGGTTAGTATGCAGGTCCATCACTTAAGATCTGTATGATCTTGAGCCTATTACTCTCTCTCCCCACTCCCTTTTCATCTTTTGTATGTTATTTTAAAAGTTAACTGTGTATGATGAAAAATTAAACCACATAAAACTCTTAAAAATAAAAGTATATCTTCCCCCAGTGCCTCTCCCCAGTTGTAAACACTGAATCAATTTCTTTTTTTAACATGTTCTTCTGGTGTTTAATAGTGTTATTTTAGATAGTAAGCACATAATTGTGTTCTTTGGTTTATTAGTCTTATATATAATCTGTCCCATTTTGAAAATGAGGAATTTGGCTTATTTTTACCACCTATCACTTGATGTTGTTATATTACTGTTTTCACATAATCTAGTAATCACAAAATAACACTATTTCATTTTGTAACTGTAATTGTCTTTGGCTTTGCCTTCAGACTAATTTAAAATTATTAAAGCAAATAGAATAGCACTTGCAATATTGGATTTATGCAAATATTATTCACACAGAAGGTTCTTCCTATAGAAACTTCCATGCCACCAAACTCCAGATAGTATTTTAAAAGCATCAAATTCCAGGGCTTCTTTCAGATCATAGTCGACTGCCATTGTTTCTTCTATCTCAATTTTTCATGTATAATATTCCTTTTCTTTTTCTAGAATAACTTTGCTAAGTCCTTTTTTGTACAGATGTGTAGGTGGCAAATTGTCTGCATTTTTGCATACCTGAAAGTGTATTTTATTCTTACACTTGTAGTATGGCTAATCATAAATAATAGGTTCCTAATCATTTTCCCTCAGAGATTTAAAGGCATCATTCCACTATTTCTCAAAGTTATTTTAATTTCTTTTTTCCCTTGGAGTTCTGAAATTATGCTAATTCACTTCCCTCATCATGGTTCCCACTGCCCAATTCCTCTCTCACATGTAACTGTTACCTGTGTCATATGTATCTCTCCAGTTACTTTATTAATATACTACTGTTGGGGGAGGTCATCAAGAAGACATGGCTGCCACTTGGCCCAGCAAGCTGCACCTGGGCACCTGGAGCCTCCCCACCCCCTCCCTTATCCTTGGAATGTGCACTCTGCTTGTTTTCCCTGCTCCAGAAGCAACTCCAAAGATACAGCCTTGAGATAGAAACGTGGTGTTGAGGCTATCTGGACTGGGTACGTGACTGAATCCAGGTAAGACCTATATATAAACTTCTAAGATTTTTGGCGGGCAGGTGTGAAAATCTACTCGTCTTGTGTCTGTCCGAGACAAGGCTCATAAGTTACCTTGCTTATTAAACCTGCAACCTACCAACCTGAACTGCTCTGCATCTTTCTTTGCTCTCTCCTTACCCTCCAGGTATGGGTACCTGTTTCAGATTACACCAGGGAAACTCCACCAACAACTACTAAGTACACATGTACTAGTAAATAATACTTTTTATATTCTGTCTTCTTTTGTATTTTTTACAAAGGTAGTGCACTATTTTCTTACTTAATATTACATCTCGAGAACCTTTCCAGATCATTACCTAAGTCTCTGATGTCTCCTCCCGATTTTATTGTCACTGACCTGCTATATTCATCCTTCCAGGCCCATGCCTAATCTCTGTGGGTGCCCCCTTGGGTTGAAGTTCATCTGGATCACCCTGGCAAAGAGCTGCTCCTATGGCTGATGTTTTGGGCTATGCCCCGCAACCTCCATCCCTGCTCAGTTTTCTCCTTTGGTCTGGTTCTAGTTCATTCAAATTTTCCAGCATTTCCTCAAAGTCTATGGTGCACTTTTGGTTTCTTTCCTTGTTTATATCATAGCTATGCCTTCCTCCTTGGAAAAGCAGTCCTTTTCCTATTCTCATCAGGATAACAGGCCATAATAATTATAGCTAACACATAACACACTGCTCACCCTCCTAAACCTTAGCACTCTTAGTCTTCTAAGTGATTTACATGTATTAATTAATTTAATACTCACAAAACTCTATGAGGGAGAAACTATTATCCCTACTTTTAGAAGAGTAAACTAAAGTAGGGACAGAGGAAGTACATAACTAGGAGAATGCACTATGAACTTACATTTGAGCTCCCAAGTCCCTGCTTTTAATCACCAAGCATACTGTCTCACTATCAGAAAGCTACAACTTTTGGGTCCTTTACTGAAATGCACTGGACCTCAGTTTCCTTATCTTCAAAATGGAATTAGTAATATCTACCTCCTAGTTCCACTGTAGGAATAAAATGTTTCACATGGCACTTTGCACATGTAGCACTCCATAAAATTTAGCCTTTATACCTTAAGATTTGGCTTTGGCTTGCAGTCATTCTAGACTTAGAATTCCTAGGATCTCTTATCCCTCTTCTCTTGAAAGAGACTCTTCTAATTGAAACCAAGAATTTAATCATTTGAAGAGCATTTTCATTAATACGTGATCACAAGTGTCAGTCCTTCAATTTTGCTATCCTCACTGATATTAAGGCTATATTTAGCTCCAACTTTCTCACCCTGCGAGAATGTGTTTACAGATTTCCTTACTTAATTCTAGCATTTTACATTTCTCTGTGTTATTATTACATCTTAATCTCCAGTAATTTTTTTCCTTCCAAAAGTCAATGAGGTAATTTCTTTAAGATAAAGCAGCTCACTTCATTATACTTTTAATGTACAGTGAGAAAAGCACTGAGATTCCTTCTGGTGCTTGGAAATGTGTCCATTTCACTGACAGACACCTTCCTTGTTGGAGAAGATTCCACATGCTATGTGTCTGCCTCTTTAATTTACACCTAGGACACCCAAAGAGCTGGACAGAAAGTCTTTTGGATAAGTCAAAGTGATATTTCTTCTTGTTGCTTGCCTGTGCAAAAAGGTGGGTGCTATTACCTTCTGCTCAGACTCTACAGGATTCCTGGGGAAGGGAAAACAGGGTACTTACTGCTCATGTTCAGCTGGGTAATTTTGGGGCCAGTGTCTCATGCAGTGATTCTCAACCCCACCTGCACATCAGAATGACCCAGAAGTTTTTGAAAATCCTGATGTCCAAAGCCCCAGATCAATTAAATCTGGAACTCTGGGACTGGGCTGCAGGCATCAACATTTTTCTGCAGCTCTAAGGTGATTCTGCTATGCAACGAAGGTTGGGAATCTGCTCTAACTGCTTTGGTCCTGTCAAATTTAGTTTGACATTAAGATGCTTTGGGAATTAGCACTGATGACTAATAGGTGGGAAAAATCCATTTACAAATCCCCTGCAGAATTATTGCTAGGTACCCACTGGCTAAGGACAGAGGGCTAGGTAATGATGTCTCTTCATGATGTTGTCTAGTTGGATGGCAATCTGGTGGCTTTAATAATCTTCATTTTAAATACAGTCATTCACAGTGCAAATGAATTCATAGTAATTTTCAGGAAAAGAATCTTTTATTTCAACATGTCATTTTCTAATCTTCTCAATACTCATTCACTTCACATTATTTTAGCTGCCTTGATCTTATTTTTTGTGTGGTGCGGCTCACTCCAGGCCTCCTTTCTTTCCTTAGGGGTGTGGGAGTCTGCTCACAAATCTGGCCTCAAATGACCCTTCTTCTCTAAAACCTGTCTTCTACGTTCTCTGCTCCTAGGTTCATCTGCCAACACAAGTCTTGCAACTCTCCCAATTCTCGAGAAAATTTAGTGTGGGCCTTGTGTCATTCAGGATGAGAGTTCAGGTGCGACAAGGGCCAGTGTTTGTGGTCCACTGTGAAAGCTAATGCTTTCTGTAGAGCACATATTTTGAGGTAAGCCATACTACTTTTCAGATGTAATGATTTTCTTTCTGAATATTTCTTCCCTTTTTTGAGATATAATTGACGTAAAACACATATAAGTTTTAGGCGCACAACATGTTGATTTGAGACATTTATATACCGCAATGATTACCGCCATAGCTTTAGCTAATACATCTATCATGTCATATAATTGCCATTTCCTTTCTTGTGGTGAGAACATTTAAGTCTCTTAGCAATTTTAAATCCATCCCTTCCTCCTCCCGATCTCAAATCTGGATTATTACCAGTCTCCGAGTAGTCTCTCTTAAATCCAATCATCTATGCTGTTGGCAGGGTGGTTAGGCTCAAATGAAAATCTGTCTCTATTGTTTTTCCTCTCTGCTTAAAATTAACCCATTAACAGATCACCCCTGATGATGTCCATGTATTTTAACATAGCACTTAAGGCCCTGTGTTATCTCCCTTTGTCTACATCTCCACCTTTACTTCTTCCCATTCTTTAAATTGTACTTTGTACTTGGATCTCAGCATTTAACTCGCCTGGCCTTTCCTTTGTCCTTTCTGTGTGCAGTGTCTTTACCTGGAAAACTCCTACTTTTTCAGATTCACCCAGGCACTACTACCTCTCTGATCCCCTGAGAGAAGTAACCAATTCTCTGTGTTCCTAAAACACACTGGACAGATTTCGACAATTATTCTTACTACATTGTTTCATACTGATCTGACTTTTTATGGATCTGACTTTCCTCTCTTAGTGAGTTAGCTCCTTAATGCAAGGGATTATGTCTTATTCCCTTTTTTTCCACAGTGCCTGATGGTAGGTACTTAATAAACTTTTGTTGAATTAATGACTAAAGGTATGGATATGTTTTTTAAAAATGTATGCATATATTGTCCCCTGTTCGAGGCCCCTGGAGAGCTATTTCTCTCAGATCTTAATAGGAAAAGCTGTGCTTCATCTTTATCTTAGTGATAATAATATCATATAACTAGTCATAACCTTCATCAGACTTTAAAGTCTATGTCTCTGCTAAGGTATAAAGTCCCTAAGGTCAGGAACCATATCCCTCCTGATGACTACTCTGTCTCTATCCCTCACCCTGTGCCTGGTACAGAGAGGGTGTTCAATAAATATACAGAAGTAATAAATTTCATATCAAATTACAAACCACAGTATATAAGAGGGGAGGCCATGAAGGTGACTGTCTTAGCTTGGGTTCCACAGAAGCAGAGACAAGAATTCTTGTGACAGTGATTTAGTAGGAATGTTTCTTAGAAAAATTACCAGGGAAGTGGGACCAGGAAGGGAAGAAGGTCAAGGAAGTGTATGGTATCAATGTACCATAAAGACAGTTCTAGAAACAGTACTTAGGTCACTTTATATACCCAAGGAAGCCCTTGGGTATATAAAAATCTAATTCCTTCACTTGCTGAGGTTGACTCATTTCATAGGGTATATGGATTACCTGGTCATCATGTTAAAATGCAGATTCTGATTTAGCAGGTTTGGGCTAGAGCCTGAGATTCTGCATTTCTGTGTGCTTCCAGGTGATGCTGATATCGCTGGTGCAAAGACCACACAAAGGTCCTGGGGCAACTTAAAAACGAAAGTACAACACAACCAAAACGAACAGAAAAAGAAACTTAAATATATGATTTGGAGTTGAGAAAGAAAAGAATCCAAAGGAGGCTGCTGCCACCTTTTCTTTTAGCATTTTTCAATGTCATAGGGACTGCTGGATCTTGTTTCCCAGAAGAGGGACTTTTAAGAAAAGATATTCTCAGAGAACCATTAATGTTTGAGGTTAAAAGCCACTTAATGGGCCATCTACAAATATGTACCCAGCTGGAATGAGCAAACTGAGTTATTAAGGTTATAATTTAGCAAACTGTGTTTTATGGTGTCCATGTGACCCATCTGCAAGGCCTCCAAAATGAGAATGATGCAAAAGAAGCATTGGAGTTTGCCTTCAAAGTGGGTGAAGGCTTATGTGGTTGAAGGCTCCTATTTCATAGGAGCTGCTTTGCGTTCTGATAAGAGAGTAGAGTAAATTCTCCATCGTGGCTGTGACCTTTTGTGGGGACAAACACTACCCACTTATAACCTTTTGTCCCAGAATAACCATGTGTCCACATGGTCCCCTCCTTTGGGCAGTATGCCAAGTATACAGTATGTTGATGGCCTGAGGCTGGCCGTATCCAGGCCCATCTTATCTATGGAAACATCTTATTGGGAGGCAAACCCCTCTGACCGAGGTTTTGTTCCTTGGTGTGCTGGTTGCACAAGAATGGCCTCTCCTAGCAGAGCACATAGTCTCTGGCCTCTCACCCCATTTAAGCACTTTCCTTCCCATCCATCATAGTGCACAACCTCATCTGGCTGGCTGCTCTTGGACTCCTTGCACGTTAAGTCCAAATAAACCTTCATGTCTCGTATGCTGTCTTCCAGGTCTTTCCTTTGGTCTCTCTAGCCCTTTCCCATTGCAACTTACCCACTTGGGTGTGTGATCAGACTTGTAGTCACACAGCTTTGTAGGCTATGCCTAGGCTGATAGGTGTCCATTATTTGGGTAATTAGGACTAAAGGAAGGAAAGCTGACCATATACCACATTATTTCAAGGTCCTCTGAATTCTCCCACGTCTAAGCCCATTCACTGGTTTTTGTCTCTTTTCCATAGACTTTGATCACAGTGGCTTGAGCCATATCCATTGTACTTGAACAGGGTGGGCATGCCTCTTTCTGCCCAGAGGCCCTACTCAGAAACAATGACTTATATAAAGAACAGAAGGGCACTGAAGCCACCAGAAGTGGGGAGAATTAAAGAGAACAAACCATGACTTATGGATTTGGGCAAATGAGCTTCATTATATGGTTGGGAAGTTGTTCTGGGTTATCTGTGTCAACTGGTTCCACCAGCAGTCCTGTCTAAAGTGGGGAACTATATCTCCCAAGAATCATCTTTCTTGCATGATTTTGGTTTAGGGTTTGCTAAGGAGAGGTACTCCCATGAAATTTGGAAGATGGAAATGAAAGAAGCTATACTTCTTAGGATATTGTGGAGCTTAGATACAGCAATTTTATGAAATGCAGTAGATTTTGCTGATTTGGCAGCTTCCTAGATTTTTCCATTAGCATCTACTTTGGTGGCCAGAATGGTGGCTTCTTGGATTTCCTCATTTCTAGTTTCTCAGCCCACTTCACCTACTTGAATACTTTAAGTGAAGTTGTTAGATATTCCACCCTCTGGCTATAGCCCCTTTCAGATTTTCATTCCCCCATCTACTCCCATGCTTATCTAAATCCTGATTTCCATGGTAAACATGGTAAATTCCCTATTCTTGTAATAAATGTGCCTCCTCTGTTTTCCTAACTAAATACAGAGTGGCACAAGAGTTTTTGAATTAATTAATGGACTTCAGTTTATTGTTATACTTGAATTTCTAGTGGACTAGAAGGATATTTTAATGTTCTGATGTACTTCATTGGTGGTGAGTGCTTAGAATCTTTCCTCTTCTCCATTTTAATCACTTCCTCCCTCTTCTGTTGGGCCAGAAGTGTCACAGATTGGGTTTCTGAAGAAGCAGACTCTGAGGTGGAGTTTAATGTGCAGGATGTTTATTAAAGGGTGCCCATTAGATAAACACTTGTGGAAAGGAGAGGATGGAAGCAGAAGTGAGTAAAGGAGAAATCAGTTTAAATTCAGGACCAAGTGAAGCCAGCTCCATGGGGAGGCCTGGAGGACACAGGGCCCTTCATAGTTGTCTGTTTGGGCAAAGAAGGCCAGACCTTAATATTTTGGCACTTATCGGTCTTTGGATGTAGGCCACTGAAGGAAAGAGCATGAACTTGGGCAAGGAGGTTCTTTTTAGGTGAAGCAGTCCCTGAAGGGGCTGCCAGCTGAAGGCTGGTGCAAAAGTACTCCCAGAAGCTGGGGCAATGAGTGCTTCCTTAAAGGGGGATCTGGGTAGCACATCATAGAGTTCACCCCAAGTTTGGCTGTTATAAGTCAGTGTTGGGTCTATAGTTGGGAGTGACAAAAGGAGAACAGGATTTGAGGTTGATGGAGCAACATGCCTAAAGGCCTGAAAGATAGAAAGCACTTGACATTTAGAAAAACAACAAATAGTCCCGTCTGACTAAAGCATGGGTGAAACAGATTTGATCACATTCCAGAAAGATGAGAGATGATTCCTGGGGACTCGGGGTCTAGATCTAGATGTTTAGTGTGTCTGTAGTCAATTTGTTCTTAGGACATTGGAGTAAAAGTTAAGTCTTTCTGGAAGCCAGCCCAGACCATCAGCCCATCTTTGTCAACTCCAAGCTTGTCATATCACTTTATATGTCCCAGTTCTCTCTGCCAGGTATGAAATAGACACAAGACCACTACACTTCATGCATTCTTCCAAATTCAATATGTTTCTTCACCTGCCTGATTAGCTGCCTGTCTCCAAAACTGTGCTTCCCAATAGAAACCATCCCAAGATATGGCTCTGATGTGGCACTTCTCACTGCTTTCTAGGCTTCTTTGTTCATCATGTACTGGCTTTTTTTTGTCTTTCACACACTTTGCTTCAGCTTTTTATGACAATCACTCTGACATTTAATTAAGAGTGTTTTTCCTTGATGTAATGCAAGAGATCTTACCTCCTTGCTTGCTCTAAGCTTTTTCTACTTTCCTTTTACCTCATTCATTTCCTTAGACACATGGATTGTGTGATATAGTGGAAAGGACACAGGGTTTGGATTCAAACAGACCTGGACCAGAATCCCAAGAGCCTTACTTTCTATTGATATAATCTTGGGCAATTACCCTAATCTCTGAGCATCAGTTTACTTATTCGTAAAATAGGAAGGGATGCTGTGAAGATGAAATAAAACCATGTGTGCAAACATTTGGCATAGGGTAGACACAGGATAGGTTAATATCCATTTCCTTTTATATCTGGGGTTTTCTAAATTAACCCCAAACTTGAGCTGGGGGATGAGGGCAGAGGGTCTCATTTTTTTGAGTTATTGGCCCTGCTGTTTTTGTCTTGCTTATTTTCCTTCTTCCAATGGCCATTGGCAGAGCTCAGATCTCTTTCCTCACTGCAACTCATATTACTAGTTCTCTGACATTAATCTTCGCTGCATCACTGAGCTGGCTTTATTCCCTGGTCCAGTTTTGCTAACAGGATTACTTTAGGCATTTTCTAATCTTAATGTGTGATCAGTATCTCTGTACTAACCCTCCAAATGAGACAGGCACTACCCAAGTAGCACTTCAGGTCTCATGGAAGGAGGGAGAACATGTTTATATTCCATGGCCAGATAGGCCATGATGGTTCTAATTGGCCCTCCTGAGTGTTCTTGCAAACTAATGTTCTTCAGAGTGCTGCAGAATTACAGTTTAATTTAATTTCCCCTCTGATCAGTTTGTAGATCTTTATAAATGCAGTCTGGATAGATCAATGTTAATAGCTGCTGGTGTTTTAAAGCTAGATAAGTGGGAAAAACAAACGGGAGCTTTAGTTTTCATGGGCATGGTTTAGATTTCCTGAGTGCCTTTCAGAGGCTGCTAAAGCTCCAATTGAACCTTACCCCTTTTTGCCTGTATTAATTAGGGTTTTTCAGAACCAATAGGCTATTATTTATTTATTTATTTAGAAACTGGTTCATGTGATTATGGAAGCTGAGAAGTTCCGACATCTGCAGTTGTCAAGCTGGAGACCCAGGAGAGCTGATGTGTAAGTTCCAATCTGAAAGCTGGCAAGTAAGTTCCAATCTGAAAGCTGGCAAGCTTGAGACCCAAGAAAAGCCAATTTTTCAGTCTGACATTAAAGGCAGGCAAAGACCAGTGTCCCAGCTCAAACAGGCAGGCAGGAGGAGTTCACTGTTACTTTGCCTTTTTGTTCTATTCAGGTCTTCAGTCAATTAGAGGAGACCCACCCACATTGGAGAGGACAATCTGCTTTACTTGGTCTACCTATTTGAATGTTAATCTCATCTAGAAACACCCCCACAGATACCTCCAGAATAATATTTGGTCAAATATCTGGGCACCCGTTGGCCCAGTTAAGATGACACATAAAATTAACCATCACATCATCCCACACCTCCACTCTCCAGTAATGACAATTGCTTATGGAAATTTTGGTCTCAAGGGAAAAAGCCTTTCCCTTAAGTTGTGAGTAGCTTAAAATTAAACCTATATTTCAAATGTTCTTTTCTAATTAGAAGTGAACCAGCAACATCATTTGTACAAAGTTTATGTTAGCAGGGATGACTAATGCTTGCCAATAGATAAACAGCTTTGACTCCCCACCAGCCAATGTTGTCTTCCTCTTTGCATGTATACTGTGGAGACTGCATGTTGGGAGTTATTAGAAGTAATTTTACTAATTCTTGTCATAAATATAACCATCAAAAGATATTTCAAGCTGATAGTAACCAAAAATAAGAAAAAAAGAGTGGTAACTATACTTATATTAGACAAAGTAAGCTTTAAACTAACAATGGTAGAAAGAGACCAAGAAGGTCATTATATAATGATATAGGGGTCAATACATGAAGAAGGTATAACATTTGTAAATATTTATGCTTCCAACATCAGAGCACATAAATATATAAAGTGAAAACTAACATAGATAAAAGGAGAAGTAAACAGCAATACAGTTATAGCTGGGGACTTTTATAACACACTCTCACAATGGCTAAGTCATCCAGACAGAGAATCAATAAGGAAATAATAGGTTTGAACAATACTACAGGCCAAATAGACCTAACAGACATATGCAGAACATTCTGTCCAACAACAACAAGAATATACATTCTTCTCAAGCACATGTGGAACATATTCCAGTGTAAAATATATGTTAGGCCACAAAACAAACCTTAACAATTTCAAGAAGGTTGAAATCATACCAAGCATCTTCTCTGAAATGAAACTAGAAATCAATACCAGGGGGAAAACTGGAAAATTCATGAATACATGGATATTAAACAACCAATGAATCAAAGAAGAAATTAAAGGGGAAGTTAAAAAAATATCATGAGACACAGTATACCAAAACTTATGGGAAGCAGCAAAAGCAGTTCTCAGCAGGATTTGCATAGCAATAAACACCTACATTAAAATACAAAAGAGAAAGCAAATAAACAACCTAACTATGCCTTAAAGAACTAGAAAAAGAACAAGAACAAACTGAGCCCAAAGTTAGTAGAAGGAAGGAAGTAATAAATAATAGAGGAGAAATACATGAAATAGAGAATAGAAAAACAACAGGAAAGATTAACAAAACTGAGTTGGTTCCTTGAAAAGACAAAATTGACAAAACTTTAGCTAGACTAATCAAGGAAAAAGGAGAAAGAGCCCAAATCAACAAAATTATAAATGGAAAGGAGACATTACAACTGATACCACAGAAATACAAAGGATCATAAGAGGCTACTTTGAAAAACTATATTATCAACAAACTGGTCAACTTAGAAGAAATGGAAAAATTCTTAGAAACATGTAACATACCAAGACTAAATCAGGAAGAAATAGAAAATCTGAACAGACCAATTACTAGTAAGGAGATTGAACCAGTAATAAAAAATCTCCCAACAAAGAAAATCCTAAGACCAGATGGCTTCATTGGTGAATTTTACAAAACAATAAAGAAGAATTAATGCCAATCCTTCTCAAACTGTTCCAAAAAATCAGAGGAAGGAACACTCAAACTCACTACAAGAGCAGCATTACTGTGATACAAAAGCCAGAAAAAGACGCTATAAGAAAGAAAACTAGAGGCCAATATTCCTGATGAGTAAGGATAAAAAACTCTAGCAAACTGAATTCAGAAACATGCTAAAAGGATCATTCATCGTGAATAAGTCAGACTCATCCATGGGATGCAAGAATGGTTTAACATCTGCATATCACTAAATGTGGTACATCACATTAATAGAATGAAAAAAATTATACGATCATCTCAATAGATACAGAAAAGCATTTGATAAAATTCAACATCCATTCATGATAAAAATTCTTAACAAATTAGGTATAGAAGGAACATACCTCAATATAACAAAGGCCATATATGGCAGGCTCAGAGCTAATATCATACTCAGTGGTAAAAGGTTGAAAGCTTTGCCTCTAAAATCAGAAACAAGACAAGGGTGCCCACTCTCACCATCCTGTTCAACATAGCACTGGAAATCTTAGCCAGAGTAATCAGGGAAGAAAAATAAATAAAAGGCATCAGAATCAGAAAGGAAGAAGTAAAACTGTCTCTATTTTCAGATGATACAATTTTATATAGAGAAAATACTAAAGAACACCAAAAACTGTTAGGTCTAATCAAAGAATTTAATAAAGTTGCAGGATACAGAATTACCATACAAAAATAAGTATAATTTCTATACACTAACAACAAATTATCTGAAAAAGTAATAAATAAAATGACTCAATTTACAATAACATCAAAAACAATAAGATACTTAAGAATAAACTTAACCAAGGAGGTGGAAGATCTCTACACTTAAAACTACAAGACACTGATGAAAGAAACTGAAGTAGGCACAAATAAATGGAAAGGTATCCATGATCATGGATTGGAAGAATTAATACTGTTAAAATGTCCATACTACCTGAAGTCATATATAGAGTCAATGCAATTTCTATCAAGATTCCAGTGGAATTTTTTACAGAAGTAGTAAAACAATTCTAAAATTTATATGGAACCACATAAGATACCTAATAGCCAAAGAAATTCTGCAAAAGAAGAACAAAGTGGGAGGCATCATCACACTTTCTAATTTCAAGCTATATTATAAAGCTATAGTAATCCAAACAATATGGTACTGGCATAGGGAACAGAATCAAGAGTCCAGAAATAAATACATGTGTTTATGGTCAACTAATATTTGACAAGGGTACCAAGAATATGCATTTAAAAAAAGATAGTCTTTTCAATAAATTGTGTTAGGAAATTTGTATTTTCACATGTACAAGAATGAAACTAGACTTCTGTCTTACACCACTCACAAAATTTAACTTGAAATGGATTAAAGATGTAAATGTAAGACCAGAAACCATAAGACTCCTAGAAGAAAACATACAAAGCTCCTTGACTAGGGTCTTAGCAATGATTTTTTGGATATGGTACCTACAGCACAAGCAACAGAATAAAAAATAAACAAATGGAACTACATCAATCTAAAAAGCTTCTGTGTATGAAAAGAAGCAATCAGCAAAATGAAAAGACAACTAACAGAGTGGGAAAAATATTTGCCAACCATATCTAATAAGGAGTTAACATCTAAAATATATAAAGAATTCATGCAACTCATTAGGAGAAAAACAAGTAATCCAATTAAAAATTGGGCAAAGGACTTGATAGACATTTTTCCAAAGAAGGTATACAATGGTCAACAGGCACAAAAGATGCTCAACATCACTAATCATAAGGGCAATGTAAATCAAAACAACAATGAGACATCACCTCGTGCCTGTTAAAATGGCTATCATCAAAAAGACAAAATGTTAGCAAGAATGTAGAGAAAGTGGAACCCTTGTACACTGTTGGTGGGATTGTAAATTGGTATATCCACTATGTGAAACAGTATGGAGGTTCCTCAAAGGTTAAAAGTAGAACTACCATATGACCCAGCAATTCCACTTCTGGGAATATATCTGAAGGAAATGAAAACACTATTTTGAGGAGACATGTGCCATTCCCATGTTCACAGCAATATTATTTACAATAGTCAAGACATGGAAACAACCTAAGTGTCCATTGATGGATGAATGGATAAAGAAGTTGATACATATATAATTCAGCCATAAAAAAGAAGGAAATAACTACCATTTGTGATAACATGGATGGACCTTGAAGGCATTATGTTAAGTGAAATAAGTCAGACAAAGACAAATACTGTATAATCTCACTTATATGTGGAACCTAATGAAAAAACAAAAACCCCACCAAACTCATAGAAAAGGAGATCATATTTGTGGTTACCAGAGGTGGGGGGAGGGAGGAAAGGGAATTGTATGAAGGTGGTCAAAAGGTACAAACTTCTGTTTACATGATAAATAAGTACTAGGGATGTAATGTATACCATGATGGCTGTAGTTAACACTGCTGTATAGTATATGTATTTGAAAATTGTTAAAAGAGTAGAATTTTCATCACAAGGAAAAAATATTTTTTCTTTATTTTTTTGTATATCTGTATGAGATAATAGATGTTAACTAAACTTATTGTGGTAAACATTTCACAACATATGTAAGTCAAATCATTATTCTGTATACCTTAATCTTATACAGTGATATATGTCAATTATATCTCAATAAAACTGGAAAAAAAGAAAAATATAACCATCAATGTTTCCTTTGGGCATAATCCCTGTTAGGGTAGCTTCAGCTGGAATTGGGGATGTGGCAGCTGGCACTAGTGGCCCTATTCTTTGCCTCTCTCTGTATCCATGCCTTTTGCCCTGCACCTCTGCTGTTCTTCCCA
>JAQQAC010016209.1:14816868-15070847 GCA_029783875.1 Phataginus tricuspis
GAGAAGGACATACTCAGGACATCTCATAGTCCTAGGAGGTGGATGAGAGACATGTGGAGCAGAGCTGCTCTGTAAGGTGCTCAGCCTAGTGTAAATCTCCCAGATTACCTGCAGACATCTGAACAGACTAGCCAATTTGCAGATGCAATTGCATGAGCAAGTCCCGCCAAGGTCAGATGACCCCTGGCCTACCCTTTTCACATGAACTATAATAAGAAATGAATGTTGTTTTAAGCTACTTGGTTTTGGGGTGGTGTATTATGAACCAATAGTTAACAGATACAGGAGGGTTATTTTAGACCCTGTGCTTTAGGAGTGGGGATTTTGAGTCAGTGTGCAAAGGTTAACTTTTCTTCTATTTTCCATTTCTGGATTAGACACATGTCTATTATATTAGAATTTTTTTATAAATTGTGGCTTAGACTGTTCCTTGATCATCAGTTTTATTCTCTTTCTCTTTCTTGCTCTCTTCCTCCCCCCTCTTTATTTTTATTTTTTGAGCACAAGTACTACATTTCCTATCCTCTTTTGCAGTTAGGTATTGTGGTATAATGAGCTCAAGTCAGTGGAATATAAGTTTCTTTATCAGGCCTGATCATAGAAACCTCCCAAGTATTATTCTCTCTCTTTATCTGTATATCTGGGTGTTCATATTCAAGGACACCTTGAAAGCCATATGTAAAAGATGGCAGAGTTTATGTCAACCTAGCTCCTGAATGACCACATGGAATAGTGCCCCATGCTGTCTAGGAGGAACAGCCATATTTGTCTACTGTGTTGACGAGAACTAAATTTTAAGATGTTAAGCCATTGAAACTTTAGGATTTATTTGTTAGTGTGTTACCTTTACTAATACATCAATTAAATAAGTACACTCAGGAAAACTTGCTCTTTTACTTTTATCTTCCTCCTCCTGCCATTAGTATATTATGTATAAGTTTTGGATATTATCCAATATGTTAATCTCCAAATGCTAATAGGGGAAGATGGATATGAAATCTTTAATATCAAAATCTTGAACTATAGCCATACCCTTCTCTGGTAATATGCTGGGTATGTTTTGGGTCCTTATATGTTATAGGGTATTGTCTTGGTCAGTTCGAGCTGCTCTAACAAAATAGCATAGATCAAATAGCTTAAACAACAGAAATTTATTCCTCACAGTTTTACAGGCTGTTAAGTCTGAGATCGGGCGCCAGCATGCTCGGATTCTGGTGAGAGCCCCTTTCCTGGTTCATAGAAAGCTGTCTTCTTGCTGTGTCCTTAGATGGCAAAGACAGCATCTCTCTTGTGTTTCCTCTAATAAGGACACTAATCCCATTTATGAGGGCTCCACCATCATGACCTAATTACCTCCCAAAGGCCCCACATCTAAGTATCATCACATTGGGGATTAGGGCTTCAATGTATGAATGTTGGGGAGACACAAACATTCAGTCCATAGCATATGTCAGGAGCTCATGAGCAGAAGAGGCCTCAGGGAATAAGCAACTCTGAATTAGGTCAGTGAGTTGACACTTTTCCTAATAATTTTGTTGTTCTGGTGTTGGGGATGGTAGAGCTAAGGGATCTTGAGACATGGCAGTATAAGGAATTTTTTTTTTTGCTCAAGATGTACTCTTTTGAATAAGGTTGCAAGTATCCCTAATCTTGATCCCTTAATGAGTCCAATAAAACAATACTAATGCACTTTTCTAAGTTGTGCATTGCAAGTCAGCCTGGATTCTCTTTTCTACCTCTGCAAGATCTCAAAGTGCTTCTCAAAGGGGATTCTGTTTGCAGTGAAATACCAGCAGCCTTCATGTTCACTGGATTGTCACAAACAGGTGCATTTGGAAGATAAGCCCAGTAGTAGCCCATTGTTCTCTTGCCTGTTTGGCTGCTGCTCATTGGTTCCTCAATAAAAACGGAAACTTCCTCTGCCTTTATTAACAAAAGGCCTGCTTTGCTTGCCTTTCTCTCTGTGTTAGAAAACACAGATGTGTATGAGGTAGTGGGAGGTCCAATTTAGTTCTAGGCTGGCTGGGCATTGGAAAGCAATGAAAAGGAGTCTGAAAACCCAGCTTCCCAGAGAATCCCAAACAAAGCCTTTGTTTTCTTAAATACAAAGCTAAGTTAATTTCTTACCAAATACAGTAGCAGTGATTTCCAATTAGAATTACAAGCTAGGACACTGAAAGCCAAGTTTTGTTGTGTATATGTAGGAGACAGTGGTGGTGGAGCCACCATGATTTTGTAATTATAGTCACTACACCACAATGGAAATGAAATGATGCATATGTTATATAAATTAGGAATAATGTATGGAAACATTTATATCATTGAACAAAATTCATATTCTTCCCTACCAGAATAATTGCTATCAGTTTCACTTTGTTATATTCTTTATGGGTTAGAAGCAACTCCATCAAATTCTAGTCATGTTTGTGAGTATGGTTTTCAAAGTGCATTCTTACACATTTTTACATAATTCTCACAACCCTAGGAAGTTTTCACCACCTGCTATATATGAGGAAACTGAGGCTGGGGTGAACAAACTGATCCTGCTTAGTGTTGATCCTGAGACTTGAAATTCACAACTCATCAGTCTACATCTGGGGTTCAAAAACACCACAGTTCTCATTAAGTGATCAGGAACACAGTAATTAAGGTCTAAGCTTCCCATGCGTATATATGTACTTTCTTATTCTTGTTAATTCAAGATATGGTCAAGAATTACTGAACTAGTACTATTATCATTACTTTTTCAATATAACCCTCACATCACCACTGTCAGATTGAATGGTATGGAGGGGGGAGATCATAGAGGCTTTTAAAGCTCAGGCTCTGAAGCCAGGTTACTACCTACTTCTTCCTTATTTTTCTCATCCATAAAACAGGTATAATGATAGTATATTAGTTTGCTAGAGCTGCTGTAGCAAAGTACCACAAACTGAGTGGCTTAAACAACAGAAAATTACTGTCTCATAGTTCTAGAGGCTAGGAGTCCCAGATGAAGGTGTTGGCAGGGCCATGCTCACTTTGAAGGTGCTAAGGAAGGACCTTTTGCAAGCCTCTCTCCTAGCTTCTGATAGTTCCTTGGCTTGTGGTGGCATAACTCCAGTCTTTTCATGGTGTTCTCCCTGTGTGTCTGTCTGTCTCTTCATATGGTGTTCTTTTTTATAAAGACATGTCATATTGGGTTAGGGGCCCACCAATACTCTAGCATGAATCGTCTAAACTAATTCTATCTGCAACAGTCCTACTTCCAAATAAGGCCACATTCTGAATGCTAGAGGTTAGGACTTCTACATGTGAATTTTTGAGGGGACACAATTCAACCCATAACAGATAATATATATCTCGTTGGGATATTGTGAAGATTAAGTAAAATGATGTCTGAAAAATCCTTATCATGGAGATGTCAATGAAGTGCCACAGTTCCGAAATGCTTGCTCTTATTACTTTTGTTGTTGAGAGTGCATTTCTTTGACTAAAGATGGCAGAAAGTATCAAAGCTTTAGTCATTTTGAGAAAGTAACCCATTTGGCATCTCTTTCCTCAACCTTAACTGCCCACCCTTTCTGCTGCTCCAAGTCAGTGAGAATAGTAAGGGGTTGCCAGGAACAGTTCTGTCTGGGGCATCATGGTAGAAATCACCAGACATCTGAGAGGCTGTGCTCTTTCTGTTTATTATTTATTTGAAGGGATTAGATATGATATGACCATTTGAGATGAAACCCACTTCAGACTTGGCAAATTGATTTCTGTCTTGCTCTCATTGTACATGACCTTGAGTGAACTAACTAACTACTAAGAGTCCTTCTAGGCTATCATAAGGATGGAAAGGAAATCAAAGAGTAGATTTTGTTTTAAGAAGTTTATGCAGGTCCACAGTCATACCACCCTAGACAAATAAGAATCAATTTTATTTTTTAAAAAGTCTAGAGAAGGAGATTTTGTAACTTGTCCACAAATATTGAATTTAATCTAAGTCCCTCAAGCTCTAGTTTAAACCCATTTTTTTTGTTTGTTTGTTCCCAGTCTACAAGCAGAATAACTGGTCATTGTAAATCATATTTAAAAACTTCTCCAAGTACATGAATTGTTTCTTCTACTTTTTGAGTCCCCTCTCTTTTTACATTGCTGACTGATCACTGAGTCACAATTTATAGGTATATATGGGTTGCACATCTTTATTTCCAGGCCTGAAATTTTTTCCATTCTTTTGGAATCATTTTCCCCTTCTGCCCAGGGGCAATATCCATTTAGTCATTCCACTAACATGTTAATTTAAGCACTGAGCTTTGATAACCCTGTTCATTCCCTGAATCATACACAGTTCTTCTCTTTTCTCAGATTCACGACAGTGGAGTGATGGCTTTTTCTCTTCCTTGTCCTTAAATTGATCTCCAAGTACGTAGATTCTTCCTTCTATTTTTCTCCTTCCATTTCCTTACCATTTCTATCATTAGTACTGAAGTCCAGGGACTGTTTCTGAACTCAGGAAATAAATCCTGGCCATCTCCAAACCTCCCATCCTTTCATTCTACTCCCTAGGTATCTTTTTCCAGAGTCCTGGCTCCTATTATTACAAACCTGGTATGATTCTGAATGGCCACACACGAGCAAGATTTCCAAGGGCAAGATTACCCAACCTCTCCACATCAACAAAACAAGCCAACTCAGTCATTGAGTTCAATAATTAGGCAAATATTTATTGATCATCTCCAATGTTTCAGGCTCTGAGCTAAGTGCTGGGAGGCTATGCAAAGCCATTACCGGAATGACTTTCCTCCTCTCGAGAGATTGTATCACTCAGCCCTAAAATGCATTTCCTTCTTGAAGTTTTCTTGAACTAACTACATGGCTTAGATTACTCCAGCCACAGCTGGTCCCAATTCTTAAAATGTCTGTATAGCTTCCCTTTGTAATATGCATGTGTTATAAATACACATGGTTTCATTTATTTGTTTGATCTTCTCAATGACAAGCCCAAATGTTAGAAGGGAAGACAGTTGCCTAATATGTCCTAATGTCCTACTAATAATATTCCCCTCACCTTTTATTGAGACTGAATTCTCTGACTGAATCTGTCAGGTCTAGTCAGGAGACAGAAACCACATTAGCTGTTTCAACAGAATTGAATATAAAGAATTGTTAGCCAGGTATAGGAGATGCAGCAAGGCAACAGGGGGACACTGAGATATTTCAAGGACATAACTGCAGGAAGCCGCTCCTACCCCTAGGACTGGGGAGCAAGGGAAGACGTTGGAATTGTTAACATTCAGTAACTTGAGTTGGGGGTGCTGCTCAGCTGGTTCTGGTATCTCTGAGGGAGCAAATGGCACTGCCAGGGTGAAGAAACCTTACTGGAGTGATGCTGACAGAAACAGTGAGCAAATGGGGATGAGTTTGTCCTTTCTCCCTCAGCCACACTCACAGACTCTTTCATGCACCCCCTACTGGCAGAAACCTAACAAGGAGAAGCTGGCCAAGCAGAAATGTAGCTGGCAAAGTGCCAGCCCTGCCTCTGTGAAAAGAACAGAGTACAGCAGGGTGGGTTTGGAGATGAGGGAGAAAAGCTTTATTACCAAAAGAGTCACTTGGGAAAATTCTTTAGTGTGCAATTGACTGTGGAAATATAAACTTTTCAGACACTTAAACTAAATCCCACCCCTCACCCATGACCTTAAAGCATTTTCTGTGCACTTTACTCTACTAAGAAATCCATCATGCTTGCATTTTAAGAGAATGAGAGCGATGTGCAAAAGCAGCACCCAGCAGGAAACCTTAAGAATTTGTTAATGGGGTTTTCAAGGTGCTCTCAGGAGCAGAGAAGTGGCGGGGGTGGGGGGGGGAAGGTGTCCCGCAAAGCTCAGCTTTACCTGCTACACTGCACCACACAGATGACCATGTCCCAGGTGAGCTTGGGAGAGGCTGCCTGTATCACCTCACTCCAGCGAGCCTGTGACCAGACATCTTAAGCCAGGCAATAAAGAGAAAATGTGTGCTTTTCTGCTGAGCTGAAAGTGGCTGTTGGAGAATTTCATGGAGAGTTAATTTGTTGGAAGGCCTTTTTATCTTCATGCTGTGTTGTTGAGGGGAGGTGATGGTTTATTCTTTGTTATTTCTTCTATTTCTGGTTTTGCTCCGCTCAGAAGACTGCAGCTTTCAATTACATAAATAGGAGGTCTTCAGATTACTTTTGTAAAGACTTTTTTTTCAGTACAAAAGAGATATATGCTCGTTGTAGATAATTCATAAAACACAGTCAAGCGAAAAGAAAGAAATCACCTGTAATTCTGCTTCCCAGAAATAATGACTGTTAATGTTGTGAACATTGTGTTATATATCTCTCCATATGTATATATGTATATGTTTTCATATATGCACACATATACTTTACATATATATGAATATATGGACACTTAAAGATAGTATATGTTTATGATAAAAATAATTCCTTGCTGCTTCCATTGTAATCTTCTATTTAACAATCAGTTTACTTCTGTACAGAAATTTCCAAATAGGTCTCTGTAGTATTATTCCTGTTCAGTCCTCCTGGTTACATCCTGCTGGCTGCAAAGTGGAAATCATTGCATACACTTGTCATGTACATTCCTTAGTTGTTTACATAGATTTGCTTCAATGATTTGCATATCTCAGCCATAATATGATATCCCTGAGAATCAGTAAATATGTTGATGGATGAGAATTTTCAAAAGTACCAAAGTATCACAACTTAAATTAGTCTTAAATCCTCTTCCACCAGTCAAGAGTCGACCTATTTCTAGTTTTCATGAAGATTCTCTACTTGGTGGTGCACTGAGCCCAAGCAAACAGTGAATCAGCAGGTAAGTTCCAGTTTTGGCAACTCTCTTCATCATAACATGCATGCCCTCCTATCTCGGTTCATTGTAGTTCTTTATACACGGAATTTTGATCCCAGTATTCCCTTTTACAAATATTATCATTTCCACATATAATCAAAGTAAAAATATATTATTGAGATATCATAGTATTTTTTCATATTGAGTCTTTGAAAATTTGTATTTGTTTTATACTTACAGTACATCTCAATTTGCGTGCTAAATTTTAATTGGGAATGCTTGAAATGAATTTAGATTTCATATAATTTTCAGTTGAAAGAGTAGATTCACATACCTAAGTTTTTCCACACATACTTAAGAGTTTTCCAATAGCTGAAATCAAGCAAGTACCAGAAAAGCATGTGCTTTAATACTTACATACACATTAACAAAACTGGCTTATGATTTTTAGAATAAATGATTTGATTTTGAATAAAAAGTATATCAGTTTCAAAACTACATCTGTCCAAGTTAAGCAAATTCACCAAATCTTGTGTCAACTCAGTATGACTAATAAGTTCAAAGGAATATTGTAGAAATTGAAAAACAACTCATCAAAATGAAAAGAAATTCTTCAAATTTTTTCTGTAGTTTTTTTGTAGCCACCTTACATAAATCTATCAATTACAATTTAAATCCTCTGCATATCGTTTCATGTTAGAAAAATGTGAAAAATCATTATTAGTGATTTCTATTGTGAAAAGTTTAAATTTCAACATAAAGTCTCACCTGTGTCATTCACAAAGAAGCTTTTCCTTACGTTGGAGGTTCAAATGAGCGCATTCTTCAACATCATTAACCATCAGGGAAATGCAAATCAAAACCACAATGAGATATCACTTCACACCCACTTGGATGGCTGGAATCAAAAAGATAATAACAGTGTTGGCATGGATGTGAAGAAACTGGACCCCTCATATACTGCTGATGAGCATTTAAACTGGTGCAGCTACTTTGAAAGAGTTTTGCAGTTCCTCGCAAAGTTATAAAGTTACCATGTGGTCTAGCAATTCCACTTCTAGGTATATGTGCAAGAGAAATGAGAACATATGTCTACTCAAAAACTGGAACACAAATGTCCATAGCAGCATTGTTTATAATAGCCAAAATGTGGCAACAATGTGAATGTCATCAACTGATGAATGGATAAATAAAATGTACATTTATGTAATGGAATACCATTCAGCAATAAAAATAAATGAATGGGTGAACTGTATGGTATGTGAATTATATTTCAATAAAGATGGTATAAAAACTTGATGTGGAGTATGATATCAGTGAAAAAATGTCAATCCCACTGCCATTTTTGGCCTTGGTTATCAGCTATTTGGCAAGTATTCCTTTTTTGCTTTAAGAAAATCTTCAATTTTATTTAAAAATACTTTACAATAAATCTTTGCAAAGCTCTTCCACTACTCAGCCAATAAGCATTGGCAAAGAACAGACAATCATTGTCTTCTATTTCTGTCAACAGTTCCATAAACTGGCAATGATTCATAGCATTTGCATGTGTACTGAACAATTTTAATAACTGTATCCATGACACTTTTCTTAGTTTGCCTCAGAAAACTGAGCGCAAATATTTTCAATATGTATTATAGAGTGGAACAAAGCAATAAGGGAAACATCAGTCTTTTGTTTAGAAATTCAGTGGGTCTGTTTTTTCAAACTAATATAGTTGAAGTATCATCTGTTATGATAGAAACAAATTTTTTCATATCTAGTTGAAATTCTTCTTTGACAGATGTAAAAGATTCAGAAATATCTACACATGAATTTGATTTTTAGGGCCACTAATTGATATCATTTCTTTATAAATTTGTAAGGCCTTTGAGACAAAATGTATCCAAAGTATTATTGGGTAGTGTCACTTATATTGCATGACTCATCTAAAAATACAGAAAAGCACACGTAATTTTTCAAATTTCATATAAATTGATATTTGAAATTGTTAGAAAGGTCTTGTATTTCACAGGTAATTTGTGCCATAATAGACAATCTTTCACTTTTTGGAAAATACCATTTTAAATCTTTTCCTTGTAATTTTCTAACACAATTTCCAAAACTGCAATAATAAACCTTTTACTGTTTCTCTATCTAAATGTGGTTTTCTTTTTTTGTGCAGGAATCCAAGACATATAGATGGCCAAACTTACAAATCATTAAAATAATTTTTGTTGGACATTTTATTCTGATTTCAGGTCACCCATTTCATGGACTCCTTTTCTGACTACTGATATCAAACTCACTATGTATTTGCTGAAAGTGTCTCAATATTTCCCACTTTGTTTACTTCTAAAGCATTTTTACACACAAATAGCTTTTTGTTCTGTTCTGCTGTAGCAAATTGCAATTGCCATTCATTGTGAAATTTGTGGCATATCTTCTATTCTGGTCATAGTACTAATTTCTGTATCTCCTTTCAATTCTGTATCCATTGTATGCCTTCATTTTAAATGGAAAAATCTGTCCATACTTTCTTTTTAAACCAGAAGAGTAATTTAATCACACAATTAAAATAGGTATTTTAATTTAATTACCAATTGTGATTTACATAGGTATTATGGTATCTGCATAAAATATTCAAATAAGCATTACAATGATACACTGTTGTAGTCAAATTGTACCAATTCACTGCCACTGACTAAATCAGTGATGGGTTAATATGTAATACTAGAAATGGGACACATGCCCCCCACGTGCACTGCAAGACAATGATAACAGCTTACACTATGCAATAAAGTGTAATGTAGTCCTTTGCTTCCTCTACCTCATTGCTGGCATTATCATTCCTCACCTTTTCTTGGGCAACTCTTGTTTCATCTGTTAGCCCTCAGCCTGTATTTGACTTCCTTTAGGATGCTTTCTCTGTTTTTTTCCACTAGGCTGCACCAGTCAAACTGCATAAACGTTGCAAGAGTAGCAAAAGTCCCAGCATGAGTCTTAGAGCTTTGAAGATATGCCTGATCATGACTACTTAACTGGTGGAGAGGTTTTTTGTGAGCCAGGTCACCCTGAAGAAAGAGGCAGGCCCAATAAGAGTAGTTCAATAAGTAATGGCTTAGGCGTTCCAAGGGAACGGGGATTTTTAACAAAGCCTGGTGTTTGTCATTAAGATTTGTCTTTTGAACTAGTATAGGCCTATAGGGAGAAGAGGGCTTGTAGGGCAATTAAAAAAATAGAATCCTTAAATATCTGTAAGATATTGGAGAAACCAGGATGCCATCCAACCGAATGTTACCCAAAAGGAATGTCCTACTGAACATCTCCCACAAGAACTCTAGTCCCTCGGGTCAGGACATAGTAGTTCTTGGTCAAAGTGCATATCTTAGTGAATGTGTATGAGATACACCAAGGGACCTTCCAGAAATCTTCAAGGCATACTTTAAAGAAGTCTGAGGTTTTCAATGAGTATGTGGGAGTAAGATCCAGTGGAGTCTGTAACATTGTTAATATGGCTCCCTTTGAACACTGGCTTCACTCTTTAATAACAGATTTTCAATGTGTGTGTCTGATCAGATGTGGGGACACCTAAGCTCTAACTATTTATGTCTGTTTTCCCTACTTGACTCTTAGCTCCTTAAGAATAGGGATGCTTTTATTTTCTTTTTTCATTAAAAAAAATTAATCTTGTTATCTTTAGAGTCAAACACCGTGTCAGGAACACCGTAGGTATACAATAAGTGGTTAATTGAAAAAATGAGCACATTTTACTTGGAGCCATTTGAATCAATGCCCAGCCTTATTATTTAATCTGGAGAAGCCACTATAATGGTGGACATTCCATGCTATGTAGGAAGAGAGATTATTGACATGACAGACCAAGGGAAGGATATATTTTTCCACAGGATAGATTTGTCTCACTTCAAAAGAATATGCCTAGATCTGTAAGTTTTCTCCCTACACATATAAAGCTATCCCTGACTCTCAAGGAAGGAGGAAATGGCACTTGTGCGAATCTTATGCGCCAAGGCTATGTTATCTGTATCAAAGATGCTTTGTTGGAGAGAAAAGGGGCTCTATTTGCATTTCAGTTTTTATAAACTCCTTTCTCATATGTAAGAGCTTTAAAAGAGACCAAAAGCAATAGAAATGAAAGTCTTATTTTTCGTTTCATAAACACCACAACAGGGGACGGCCACAATGCTTGTACACTTTCTTACTCTACCCATGAATGTGTTTGAATCACAAACTCTAAAAATTGCCTCAGTAAAAATCTCAATTCCAAGCAGACTCTCTCTCTGTGCTTTGCAGTGAGATTAGGAGAGAGCCTCATTCACAGGGATGAGTTTGATGATAGAACTGAAAAGGGTATTTCCATAGGAAACTAGTCTGGTTCTACCAGTTTGAATCCCAGGTCTCGACAGCTGCCAGGTGGCAGCAGCTGTGGCTTCCTCCTGACAATAAAAGTGGAGGATTTCTGTAAAACTGCTATGGATTATGAAGCAGACTAATTTTCCACTGCTTCAGTCATTTAGGGCCTCTAAATTCTCTGTGGGTGTTAGAGCTTCTGTTTCCTAATGGTGGAGAAGAGAATGTTTTGTTTTGTCAGAATTAGCTTTTGTGGGAGTTTTCAAATACTGAATAGTTTAGGAAGACAAAACTTCTCACTCACTGTGCATGCTCAGATCTCTTGTGTTCTCTGGGGTTAGGTTACTGGTCCCGTGGAATTCTTAGTTGGTCTATATCTTTCAGATGACTTTATTCTGCCAGAACATCACCTGTCTAATAAGTCTAACATTTTTTTATCCTTTCATGTGTCTCACTCATTCATTCATCCACTAGATAGTTATTAATACCAACTGTGTGCAAAGTACTGCAGGAACTCACAATGTATAAGAGATAGTCCCTAATTTCTAGTACCTTGAAACCCAGAGAGTGTATGTCTATATACACAGTAGGTATTCCAGAGAAGTGAATGAAAAAAAAAAAATACCCACAGGAAAGTGCTATGAAAATGCTAAGGAGGGAGGAATTACTTCTAGTTAGGAAAACAGAGAAGATTTGTACAAAAGGTGGCATTTGAAAGGTGGAAGAATTTCACTCAGATACAATGGCATGAGACACTGTTCAGGGAGGAATGTGTAATGACTGGTTTGATTGATTTGTAGATTCAATGTTATGCTGGAGCTGACTGGTACCGGCTATGAGAGCCCACTGTGGGCATCTCTTCTCAACTTTGTGTTCAGTGATGTCATGTTGGTAGCTTAAAATCAACCATAGTGGGAATATTTACACCATGGGAATCAGCAAATGATATAAATCAGGGTTTTTCTTGTTCATTTGTTTGTTTTTTGAAAGGGTTCTACCAGCACACCACTCGGCATATTGCATTATTTTTCCTATTACCTCAGCCCTCCCTAAATCTATGCCCTTTGCCCTGAGGCATTGAAGTTCCTCCCATTAGAGGCAGAAGATATTTTACTTCTCTGCTGATCTTGGGTTTGGCCTGGTAAACTGCTTTGACCAATGGAATATCAACAGATGTGATATGAGCAAATGTTTGAAATGTACTTGCTTAGTTAGGCTTGTGCTTTGGCATCCTTTTCTTTTGACATGAGAAGGATATTTTCTGGGCAACTTGCTATTTCCAGAAGGATGACAGATTCACGGGGTAGAGGTGAACTGAACCAATAGTGGGGTGCCAATAGAACCCATCAAACGTCAGCACAGCCTAGCTAACATGTAGACATGTGAGCCAGAAGTCAATGCTTATGTTTATATGCAACTGAGATTTTGTAGTTGTCATTTATGGAGCAATAGCTAATGAACTGTGTTAGATTCATATTACTCCTGTAACAAATGATCACATTCTTAGTAGCCTAAAACAATACAAATTAATTTTTTTTACAGTCCTGGAGATTAGAAGACCAAGATGAATCTTACAGGTCTCAAATCAAGATGTCAGCAGGGCTTGTTCTTTCTGGAGGCTCCAGGGAAGAATCCATTCTTTGCCTCTTCCAACTTCTAGAGACGGTTGACATTCCTTGATTAGTGGTTGCATCACTCCAATTCTCTGCTTCTTTTGTCACATCATCTTCTTCTGTCCCTCTCCCTCTTTAAGGATCCTTTTGATCACACTGGACCCACATGGAAAATCCATGATATTCTTCCTATATCAAGATCCTTAACTTAATCCTACCTGCAAAGTTCCTTTTACTCTGTAAGGTAATACATTCACAGGTTCTGGGGATTATGACCTAGACATTTTGGGGGCCACTATTCAGCCTACCACACTAATATAGTTGGAGAATAAAGTATGCATTTGGAATGGCAGAAAATATGCTGGAATGCTAAGTTGGGGTCAGCTGCAGGCACTTTGAATACACACAATGTGGAGTCCATGATGGTTGTCTAGAAGATTGTTATACTCAAATGCTGTGCTTGTAGAAAATTAGTTTGATAGCTTTGAGAAGGATGAGTTGAATTGGGAAACTAGAAGCAGGGAGGTCAGTAAAAACATTAGTCCAGTAGAAAATTAATAAGGATCTGAACCAAGGGCATGGCAATAGAAAAGGAAGGGAAGATGCTTATTTTAGAAGTGGAGTAATAAATCTAAAGTTTTAAGCTTGGGTGACTGTTGATTACCTGTACCAGAAACAGGGAAACCAGGAAGAGGGGCTAGGATTGGCAGGAGTTGGGAGCGACATGAGAATTAGAATACATGAATTTTTTTTTTGATGTTGAGTTTAAGGTGCTTGTAGGAGATATATTTTCCCTTGAGACCATAAGCTACTTCAGTTTGGTGACCAGTCTTATTTATTTTTTTGTTCCCTCAGTGTCTAACAGAGTAATTGGCACTTGTTAGGTTCTCAGTACCTGGTTACTAAAGGGTGGAAGGAGGCTGGGCAGAAGGAAGGAAGGTGTTAGATGCCTGTTCCTCTCTCACTCCCCACTCTGGCTGAGCCAGGTCAATGGGTGATTTGCAGTGCAGGGGTGCAGTCTGACAAGTAGGTCCTCCAGTTGCTCTGATTCCAGTCTGGGAAAATGCTCTTCTATCTTTTTTTGCAGACCGAGATTCCTTATAGGCAGTTAGGCCAATGAGCAAAACAGATGAATATGTGACTAGATGATACTTTATCAACATTGACTTTATTGACACAGAGGGAGAAACAGCAGGTATGTGCTGGTCTCAGAAGGTATAAGCATTCAGGTCTGGGATTATCTTCATGCACTTAACCAGATTTTTTCCTCTTGTGATCTCATCTATTGTCTGAGATACAAACCCTTCCCAAACTCCTTCCAGACCACTGATAGCTTTACCTCGAATTATTCTGTTATCTGCGATTTTAAAAAGTCAATATGATGGCATACTGAGAGGTGGGTATCTCCAGTGCCAGAGCATCTGGGGTTGGTACACGTACAGTTTCAGCTTCCACTGGGACCTTAACTCTACTTGGTTAAACTCCCACTCTGTTTTTCTTCCTTTGGTTTGTCTGTCTCTCCTCAACAGCTCACTCACCAAAGCACTTTCCCCCTAAATGTACTGTTTTACCTTATTTTATTTCTAACTAACATTGATGTTTTCACCTTCTTCAAAATGAGAGGCCCTGTTGCTCCAAACTCTAATCAGCGGTGCTGTTGATGCAATAGGATGAGGGAACCAGGATGATTGAGCATTCTAGATGACAGGATGATGTCAACATCAACAACATCAACTATTGTGGGCAAGTGTCAATAAGAATTACAATTAAAAGCAACCAAAATGTATTTTTTTAGTGGCAGAGGAAGGCCAGCCGTTCTTTAGCGATCTTTGAGTGCAGTAGATTCAATGGAATAGGGGTTAAAAATTGACTGGTAGAGAAGTGGAAGCCAAGGAGAGAGGATACTTTCTGAGATGTTTGATGTTCAAAAAGAGATTAAACAGGATAGTGGTTTGAGGTTGCAGTAAGATGCTGAAAGGTTTTTTAGGACAGTTAAAATCTGCTTTTATAAATATTAGTTAATTATGCAACTGAAAACTTTAACTTACTTGATAACCAAAGAATAAGGGAACTGATTGAGTCTCAAGATGAAGTAACTTGTGTAATTAGTAATTTATGTGTTGTTTCTTATCAAATCCAAATATCAGACTATTTTAAACCAGGTGTGGTGGTTGTTTATTTCCTACATGAAAGAAGTCTGGAACTATGAACCTTTACAGAATGCCATGTCTGTTTTTCAGCAATGAAAGACTGAGGTGACGCAGAAACCTATTTGAACGCACATGATTGATGTAATTCCCCTTCAAAAGCTTTAAATAAAATCAAGGACAAATTAATCTTGCCATATCTTTAGTTGGCTTTATACTTGAAAAAAATAACAAATACCCTGTTTATTATTTTCTACTGCTTCAGGGAAAGTTGGTTCCTCTGATTTAAATCTGAGTGAAGGTTAAATGAGAATGCAACCTAAGATTGAATTTGTGAGGTTTTCATCAAATTAGCTCTATTCCACCACAGAAAAGTCTTTCTCAATACAATATAATTGCCAAAAGAAATGATTGTTGGCTTCATGTTAACAGAGAAGAACACTGATTGAACATTGATGCTAAAAGAAATTGAACACTGATATTAAAAGAGATGAACATTTTCCTTCTGGAAAATACTACTAATATAAACCATATTTGTTCTCACACTATTAGCTTGTTAGAAATTCTAGGAGGCTTGAAGCCCAACAAAGCTTTAGGATTATGGAATGTAGTAGAAAGAGTAGGGCCTGGGCATCAGGAATCTAAATTCTTGTTCTTACTCTGACATGTAATTTTGGGTAAGTGATTTCTAAGCATCACTTCCTAAGTTTTCAAAATAAGGGAATAGGACTCACTAATCTTTAGATCATCCCAAGACTAACAGTCTTTAATTTTGAATTATTTGCTTATTATCTGGTAAAAACAACTGTTTTGAAACATCACTGTCTCCTTTTTCCTTCAAAATTCTTGGTAGAAAGAATTATCAGCCTGACACAATGCAGTTGAATATGAAAATGGAGACATTATAAAAAGATCAATAATAATTATAATTTCTGCTTATACTTACACTCTTATGTCCACATCAAGTGAGAGTGAGTTTTATAATTTTGGAAAGGATAACAAACCACGTTATTTCCATTCTGATTAACATCAATAATGATAGAGGAACTTGAATGTGAGAGCTGTTTTAAACACAGTTTACTTTGATCAGCCTCAGACATAAGTAATATCCACAATAAAAAAGATATACTAGCTAAGAGAACTTTATGCTCTGACTTCACTTATCCAAAAGGAAAATCGGTGCACTTTGTACAATTTTCTTGAAGCGATTCCCCCAACCCACCACCTCAACTTGTTTTTTTCAGTTGGGAGAGAGTCAGATGGCATCTGATAGTGATTCAGAAAGGGAAAATGATTAATGTGGAAGGGAAACTACTTTGGGTCATTCTTTTTTCTACTTTCATAAAAAAAAAAGACCTCTTCAAACATTAAATGATAATGATTTTGGAAACTCACTAACATACTCTTAACACACAACCCAACCAGATTTCTTCACATGCCTTTCCTTATATCTGGAATACCTATTTCTTTTACAAGCCAGGTTCCTTCCTTTTCCAACTATTTTTCAAGATTGATTTCCTCTCTGAAATCAAGTTACCATCCTTGAACACCATCTCCCTGTTTCTGTAACTCATTTAGCTTCCAGGTCTTTCTGATATTCCTTAATTCTCTAAATGTGCACATGTGTTCAGATAGCAAGAATTGGTTTGTGCCTATGAGCCATGGTGAAGAACACTGGGGCTATGAAAAGCAGCCCCCAGTGCTGGGATGGTGGGTTTCTTAGACCCCTTCAAGTTTCTCCTGGGGAGTCCAATGGTCATGGCTTCCATTTTGTTTGCTCAGTTCTTTCATTCTTCATTCTTTATTTGGCCATTTTTTTTCTGACCTCCCCTGACCTTATTAAGCAGTTTGCAGGTTGATCCTGTGTTCCTCATATGCAATCAGTCTCTAAGTTGTGTTGATTCTACTACTCATGATCGCTAGGCTCCTTCTCCTGCTTTCCATCTCCATTACCTTTCAGTTTGGCCCAGAGCACCATCATTTCTCAACTGGATTATTGTTATAATGTCCTTATTTGTCTCCCTGCATTCATTATTGCTGTCCTTTCTATTCTCTATGTAACAGCTAGAGTGTTATTAAAAATAATAAAATAGGATTATACATTTCCTTATCCCTCATTTAAAATCATGCAATGGCCTCTTATCGTTCTTAGGATAGAGATTGAAACCTTTACAAGGCCCTAGGAATTAGTGTCACCATCTGTCCCAATGTACCCATTCAATATCTGCCTAGGCCTCTTGTCCTTTAGTTATTACCAGCATCCCTTTCACTTTCAAAAGTATCCTGATTGGCTGATAAGTTATGTGACCCCTGCCCACCACCCCTACCTCATTACATGGTACTCTCCCTCTCACTTATTGGACTCCAGCCTCACTAGCCTTCTCTCAGTGCCTTAGATTTTCTATTTCTTACCTCAGAGCCTTGGCACATGCCTCCCTGAAATGTGTTTTCCTCTTCTCTTCACCAAGGTAACTGTTACTCATCCTTCAGATCTCATTTTAAATGTCAAGTCCTCCTATGATATGCTCTTAATGCTCTCAGTACTTTCCTTCAAAGCATGTACCACCTTTTGTAATTGCATATAAATGTGTGTCATTAGTTAAATAATGTCTGACACCCTTCTCCCTCCACAAGACAGCACAGGAGGTATTTGCTTTGCTCTCATTAAATTCCCAGTATCCCCCACAGAACCTGGCACAGAGTAGTCTATCAGTATGTATTTATGGAGTGAATAAGCTGGTGAACATGCTCAGGGTGCTCTGTACATAGCACCTCCTACAAGGTCTAGATCAAGATTGAAATTAAATGATTACAAATATGATTAATGTCTTATGTAAGCTCTTTTTTGCTCCTCAGAATGTAAACTCCAATACAATAGAGCAATAGGGGCTAGAAAGATCTGGGTTGTGGGGTTCAAATCCCAGTTCTAGCATGAACCATTTGTGTGGCTGTGGGCAAGTTAACTTCTGTCCCCATCTCTAAAAGGGGGATGACAAATATCTATCTCATAGGCATGTTGTATGGATTTTACAAAGCAGAATGGTGTCTGGCACATTGTAAGCACCATGTGAGAATTCATTCTTTTCATTATTGTACACTATATCTACTATGTTTAGCACAGTATCCTGCTGTCATATGTATATGCTCAATAAATATTTATTGAATTATTTGAATAGCAAATTATATGAAGACTGAATTCTGTGATCTCTGATGTGGCTATAATCACTCCTGCATTTACTCACTCACTGAGCTGAAGTGGGAGCGATTACTGTCTTTCACTGAGGTTATATTTTTATTATGTTTAAAGATAGCTTTGCATTGTTCTCTGAGGGTTTTAGAATCACACCAGAGAATCAACTCTCTTGTCTCATTCACTATCCTTTAATCCTGATCTGGTCAGGAATCCTAAATGGAACCCTGATCTGGTCCCCAATGGGGGATCTAGATGACATTCTGAGGGTTATTTGGCTAAGGGATACCCAATCTCTCCATCCATCTGGCTACAGCCACTGTTCTTGTGCTAAGAACTTATGCCAACTCTCTTTTATCCAGATGAGATTGCTTTCCTCCTGGAAAATTCTCAGTCTGAGGGCTTAAAGGAATGTTCTTGGTCTTTGGTACCTTTGCAAGAGGGGTGGGAACTGTCCACTGGTCTCTACTTCCCAACCATTTTCCTGCCAGGAGGATCTTCAGGCCTTCGGACAAAAACCTGCAAGTGGCTCTCTTCATGGACACATCAGACATTAATGAGCTATCTACATGGTAGTGATTATGTGTCAGAGACCTATGACAGTAATCATATATCACAAGTAAATGTAAATTATAATTATAATATTTATCTTCTATAGGGTAGGACCAGTGTAATTCCTATGATTGCTCCCACATATAATATGAAAAATACAATATTCTGGTTGGCACGCAGCACATTTCTTTGAACTGTGTGAGAAGAGTATCATCTTATTTTAAAAAGTGAGTTGTTATTGCTCCTTCCAACATAAGACTTTTACAAATACACAGTCTGCCTTAGACATATTGTAGTTAGAGATTCTCGTCTTTAGATTCAATTTCCTCCATTATTTACCATATGCTGATTGGCCCCATTGGACAGAAAAAGGACACTTCCCATGGAAGAGATGCAGCTAGGGAAGGAGCTGTAATTACTAGTCATCCTTTGTTATCTGAGCTGCCCTTGACCCTATTGTAGTTAGCAGGTATAACACACCACAGATCTACCTTTGATGCTGGCCATGTGTGAAAGGGAATAGAATTTGTCTTGGCTAGGTTTTCTCCAGAGGGAGACTGTCAGACATAAATTGCACATACATAGTTTATTTAGGGAGGTATAGAAACATTGGCTGGGAATGAGGAGGTGATACAGGGAAGGGAGGACAGTCTATAAAAGGTACTCTTTTAAAAGCTAGCTGCCACAATGGACAACTATAGTTTATTCCCACTGGGAAACTTCTGAAATGGGTAAACCACACATCAGCATGATCTGCCCCAAAAGCCAGGTATCCAAGGCATTTATACCTCCATACTCATCTGTGATGAGTTCAAGGCTGCCTCTAGAGGGATATTGGTTCCCAGACACTGTTCTGTGTGGGGGGGCAAAGTTGGTTCCAGCAGCCCCAGGTCAGCCATCTGGCAAAGACAGAAAGCCTTCTGTACCAGCCACTGGGGGTCAGGCTGGTATGCATGCACATGGTAAGGAGACCAGGGGATATAGGAGGAGCACTGACAGTAATTGAAAATATTCCCAATGGTATATCTAACACATTGCTAACAAACACATTGCTGGGTGGATATAATGGGATTGTGGTAGAAAAACCCATTTCTTACTCTCAACACTGTTTTGAAGTCAGTTTTTTTATTTCTAGCTTTTATGGTATAGCTCTTATTGTGTCCCTTTCCTCACTGCCACTTCTCTTTTATCCCTTCATTTTACTTTCAGTTCTATGTGCCCTCTACTTTTCCACCCTTACCAGCATACCCACTGTGCTTACATCACTTTTCTCCTCATGGTTTTTCCCAAATGGAAACCCTAAGCCTTCCGAGTCTTCTCTCAAAACAAACACCATTATGATGGGTGATAACGTGATTATTATTGCAGTGATGATAACATTTGTTGACTGAATGCTCCACTGGTCACTGCCCCTGGCTGTCACCAAGATGGTTAAGGAGCCAGTAAGTCAGGATAATGAGTAATAAAACCTGAAAGGTTCTTTTCAGCCTGGCTTCCCTTATGCCCAGGCTGCTGTTGGCCCTGTGTGGCTCTGCTCTGGATCTGTGCCATTCTGCTTCATCTCTCTAGCATTGCCTGGAGGAAGACTGCCTCTCATGTCAGATGAAACTGATGATGATTCTTGGCTAGGAAAGCAAGACTCCTGAATGATTAGGAAGGACACTGAGGCCCAAGTTCATCTCTGACACTCCTTTATCCAGGCCTTCTGATCCTTGTTTTACTTTCAGAACGATGACTCCTGCTAAAATGCCTTTGGGTTTGATTTTCATCATTTAATCATGCTGTCATATCAGTTTGCTCAAGAATTCTGACCTTACTTAGAAATTACAGTTGCAATGTTACCAGATGTACATACTAATAGTCCTCTAGGGCCAGTCCTTATGTAAGTGGAATGCTGTGATACAAGCTCAGGGATACTGGGCTTACTACATATATATATATATATATATATATATATATATATATATAGTGCTTGCTCATTTGCCAATGCCTGAAATTTCTTAAGAAGAAATAAGGCCTTTCATGCTACAATTAGAGAGAGAGAGAGAGAATCCAAATTGCATAAAAATACTGCTAGGAGAAGTAATTTGTTGTTGACTTGTCTGTATTTTTATTTTTTACCAAATCAATAGATGTACTTAATTTTGAAAAGCACAATTAGTACTAATTATAAGAAAATACAGCTATTGTTTCACTCCTCCATCCCCCAAGGAACCACTCCTTAGAGAAAACTACTTTCAGTAACTCTTTTAGCTATTTCTATTTACCTATATAATTATATACAAAATGTTTATAGTATGATTTCTTATATATCTATTTTGTACACTATCTACTGACTTCCCACAGTGGAAGATCAGAATTTAGTACTCTTAAACACACCCATAATGTCTCTCTTCTCATCTTTCCAATATAATTGGAATGCAACTTTTGGTTAAATGAATACCTTGTGTTAAATATTATGATGATGATGTAAAATTGTTCAAAATTGAGGCATACAGTATGCAGTGATTCCATTCCCTTTATTGTACATTTTTTCCTCTATGTAATAATTGTGTTTTCTTTTCTTTATGTTTTCTTAGTTTTCTGGGAACCAATCACTAATTCTCCAACTCTCCCATAGAGTTATAGATGCTTCTTAATACTGTCAAAAACACCTGCTAATCTATCAGTTCCATCGCCCCTGCCCTCCCCCATGAAACATCTGTCCTAGAGTCTTCTGTTATCCTGATTCCATCTGCACTGGTTGCTCTTTAGACCATCTGTCCAGCTGTCCAGTCACAATTTCCTTTGTAATAAAGGAATTCTCCTTTCTCTCCTCTGTGTTGAAGTCCCTATTTCCTGGATCCTAAGTCTTCCACAGTTTGTAAGTTTATTCCCTTGTGTTGGTGAAGCATATCGTGGAGTTGCTTTTCGGAAATACATTTTAGAATTCTTTCACTAACCTAAAAATGTTTTTCTCTCACTCTTGAGTGTTAGTTTGGCTGGATGCAGAATTCCAGAATGGAAATAATATTTGATCAAAAACTTCTCCAAAGAAGAAATTCAGATGGCCAACAGGCACATGAAAAGATGCTCCACATCGCTAATCATCAGAGAAATGCAAATAAAAACCACAATGAGATATCACCTCACACCAGTTAGGATGGCTGCCATCCAAAAGACAAACAAGAACAAATGTTGGCGAGGATGTGGAGAAAAGGGAATCCTCCTACACTGCTGGTGGGAATGCAAATTAGTTCAACCATTGTGGAAAGCAGTATGGAGGTTCCTCAAAAAACTCAAAATAGAAATACCATTTGACCTGGGAATTCCACTCCTAGGAATTTACCCTAAGAATGCAGCAGCCCAGTTTGAAAAAGACAGATGCACCCCTATGTTTATCGCAGCACTATTTACAATAGCCAAGAAATGGAAGCAACCTAAGTGTCCATCAGTAGATGAATGGATAAAGAAGATGTGGTACATATACACAATGGAATATTATTCATCCATAAGAAGAAAACAAATCCTACCATTTGCAACAACATGGATGGAGGTAGAGGGTATTATGCTCAGTGAAATAAGCCAAGCTGAAAAGGACAAGTATCAAATGATTTCACTCATATGTGGAGTATAAGAACAAAGAAAAAAACTGAAGGAACAAAACAGCAGCAGACTCACAGAACCCAAGAACGGACTAATAGTTACCAAAGGGAAAGGGACTGGGGAAGAGGGGTGGGAGGGGAGGGATAAGAGGGTAAAAGGGGTATTATGATTAGCACATGTAATGTGGGGGGGGGCACGGGGAGGGCTGTACAACTCAGAGAAAACAAGTAGTGACTCTATAGCATCTCACTATCCTGATGGACAGTGACTGTAATGGGGTATGTGGTGGGGACTTGATGATGGGGGAGTCTAGTAACCATAATGTTGCTCATGTAATTGTACATTAATGATACAAAAAAAAATGTAAGCATTGCCCAGCTTCCAGTGTTGCTGCTGGGAAGCCTGTTAATTGATTCCTGATTCTTTGTGAGCAAACTTGTTGTTTTCCTCTGGGAGTTTTTAATGTTTTTTGTTTATCCCTGTTATTCTAGCATTTAAAATGATGTGCCTTGGCAATGTGTAGTTCTTGCTTCTATATTGTATTTGGAACTTGGCGAGTTGTTGCATTCTTGAAAATAATTTCTTTAATATCTGGGAAATGTTCTGATATTACCTCTTTTATAAGTTCTTCATCTCCTTTAACCTATTTTTATTTTGAAATTCTTGTTAGTCAGGTGTTGGGTGTTCCAAGCTAATTATTAACTTATCTTCTCTCTCCTACTTTTTATGACTTTTTGCTTTCCTTTACGAGACATTTTCTCATATTTATCTTTCAACCTATCTATTGAATATTTTTTATTTTTTTATTTTAACTGCAAAAAGCTCTTTCGTGTTTTCTGATGATTCCCTTCTACTATTCATGGATGCAAGGTTTTCTCTCACCCTCTCCTGCTTTCTTTAATTATTGCTTTTATTTTAACTTTTCTTTTGTTCTATTCCTTTGTAGTGTATTTGTTTATTTTGGTCTCTGACAGTCATGTTGGAGGCTATCCAGAATGGTTATCTTAGTCTGCTTATTCATATTTAAGAATAAAACATGAAAAGCTAATGAAAAGCTCTGTATGATTGGGTGGGGCCCAGGTATTTTGTTAGGGGACCCTCACATATTAGCATCCATAGGAGCTTTCTTCTCTCGATTGTTTCTTCAAAAAAGACTCTTCCAATTTCCTGTGTGGAGGACTAGAAGCCTGACTTCTAGGATTCTAGAAGCCAAAAGAGGAGAGGAACTTTCAAAGTTTCAGCTGCTTCCCTCTATACCCGCTCCTGTGCCATGCTTTGGGGTCTCTTGGGCAGAATTGTTACAGGGACAAAATTTCCTGGCTCCTGCTGAGTTGCAGAGTGGTGGTGGCTGGCTAGGCGGGGTTACGGAGAGAAACTGGGAGTCTAACTTTCCTTTATATACTCTTTATCAGTTTGTCTATATTCCACTCTACCTTCTGAGCTATTTGTGTCTCGAATTTCTCAGCCTTTCTGGGGTTCTGCAGGACAAATTAGCTTGTTTCATGTTGACATTCCTCTTTGTAGACACTTAGTTTCAGCTCCCTTCTCTCAGATGTTGCCCTTGTAGAGATTGTCAAAGTTGTTTTCCCAGCACTGCACCTGCATTTCTGTCCTCAGGAAAGAGAGAAGGGTGAGGAGTAGGCTAAACAGTTTCCTTCTTAGGATGCAGAGGTATATAAGCCTCCTTATTGACATTCCATTGGAATAATTTAGTAGCATGGCCACACTTACGTGCAAGGCAGGATGGTACATGTGGTCTCTAGCTAGACAGCTATTGCTCTGATAAAACTCCATGAGTATGGGGAGTTTATTATTAAAAGGAGGAAAGACAGAGTGGATACTGGGGCATGATAAGCAGTCTGTGCCACAGGCAGGAATAGTGTCATTCCCATCAGCATTACAGTGGCTCCCCTGCCCACAAAGCTCAGCTCTTCCACAGAAGGACATGTGGTCAGCAGCCTGTGCACTTCCATCCATGGGCTGCTGTGGGTTTATGGCTGGGCCCTACTTACCCAGGATTCCCAGCACTCCTACTTTGCCTGCAAGCAGTTCATTGTGTCCTTTTGACAAAAACATGGATCTAAATAGATAAGGCTTCCAGTCATGCAGGGAATTTTAATAGGCTGTCTCTACTCATGTGATCTCTACTCATAGCTCAGGTACAGGAGCCTCTATTTTCTATGCTTGGAGAGAGTTGGACTACAATCTCTAAATTGGTACCTATTTTACATGCTGTTAAGTAAGGACATGCTGTTTAATACAAAATGGGGAAAATTCTGTCTACTATTCAAAGTCACTGTTTTCTATATACCCTACAGCAGTGCTTCTCACACATACACTGGTATAAGAATCATCTGGGGATGTGGTTAAATGCAGATTCTAATTCAGTAGGTGTAAACAGGGCCTGAGAATCTGCCTTTCTAACCATCTCCCAGGCAATGATAACTTTGCTATCCAAGAACCACACTTTGGTTAGCCAGGCACTAAGTACTTCCTCTGTTAATATCCATTTACTCTCTGCTTTGAGATTAGACAGCTCACATCGGATGCAGAATTCACATATGTCTAAAGGAGACAACAATAACAAATGTGTTTCTTCTGATAAGTGTAAGCAAAGGAATTTCACAGTGTTTTGCAACTTTTGTGTACCCAGGACATTCAGTAAACAGTAAAACTAGATGGTAAATAATGATAGGTGGGTTACAATCCCATAAGGGACTGTTTTGCCATCTAAATCAAAGAAATCATAACTGCTTGAAGAATCCAAAGAGAAAAACTTCAGCTGGCTATTCTCTTGTTTTATGATTTAGGGTGCTTAATTAATAAATATGAACATGTACTCAAAAACCAACATATTTCAAACTATTTTAAGCAGGTGGTCTCTGGTTTCAGTGTGTCTAAATTTCCAGGCAGCTCTGATGGCTGTGGTAGCTTCTGATGTCTGAAACTGCACTTCCCTATGGAGAGCACTACTTACCAGTGGCGGCAGGCCAAGATCAGTGACTTTTTTTCTTTACCAAATTAAAGTATAAAAAATCCTCTTAATATCTACATTGCTTTTTTCTTTGCTTTATGCTGTCTGCATGACATGCCGAGTGACTCATTTTCCAAGACTGTCCCTTAAGATTAACTTGTCAGAGGTATTCATCTCTACCTAAAGACACTATCAAGAGTAAGTTTCTCATTTTCATTTTCTGTCCTCATATGGAGCAGCAAGATGGTAGGGAGATACACATTTGGTTGTGGGAGAAATTTTGTTAAATACTTATTGTTGGCAAACTGGTTTTATCCCAGTTTCTCATGAAGTAACCTTTAAGTATATGCTTGAAAGAACAGTGAAATAGTGAAAGAAAGCTGTACTATGAGCAGCCTTGCAAAATGTTTTGGATTTGGGGGTGGAGGGGAAAACAGAGTAAGGGGTTAATTTCTTTTGAATTTTAAAACTGAAGTTTAACTTTAGCAAGTGCAAAAATAGTTAAGTACACAGCTTGATGAATTTTCACAAATTGAGCACCAATACTGTAACCAACATCCATATAAATAGGACATTACCAATACTCACAGAGGCCTTGCTCATGTCCCCTTGCAGTCACTTACACGACACCACATGCCCCTTACCCCACCAACAAGGTTAACCACTTATCTGCCTTTAACTACCATAGCCTACTTTTGCCTGTTTTTGAACTTTATATCAATGGATTCATGTTGTATATACTCTTTTGGGTCTGGTTCTTTTTCTTAATATTATGTTTATGTAATTTTTGCATATAGCCGTAATTTGTTCATTTTCATTGCTGTGTATCATTTTTTATAAGACCACCATGCAATGTACTTATATGTTATTGATGGTCTTTTGAGTTTTTCTCCATTTTTGGCTATTACAAGTAGTGTTGCTATGAATATTCTAGAATGTATCTCAGGTACCTGCTTCAAATATATGTATTCATTTCTTTTAGGCACCTAGGAATGGAATTGCTGGCAGATGTATGATCAGCTTTCCTAGACCCTCTCATCCAGTTTGCTAATTTGGTAGGCACCTGCCCCTTCAGCAGCATTTTAAGTAGAAGGCTGTTCTGGAGAAGGCTTAGACACTAGGATGGAGTAATGAACTTGTGGGACAATTTCTGAATGGAACAGAGGGGATACTTGGAATACTACACATAGGAAGTTATTTCTCTCTACAGTTTGTATTTAAGATGCCAGGAATTTACAAAACAGAATGGGACTCAAGCAGCTGAAACACAGGGAAATAAGGAAATGCTCTATCTGCTGAGTGGTCTGCCAAAGAGCAAGCAATAAAGTACTATGACAACCTGGATGGATTGATGATGACAAGGCACCTATATTCACTTTTCATCTTGTTAGAATGTAAGATGAGCTAACATAATGCTTAAATGCTTGAGTTTTGTAATCACATTGCCTGGGTTTGAATTCTAAATTGTCACTTATTTGCTGTGTGATTTTTGAGCAAGTCACTTAACCTTTCTGAATTGTGGTTTCTTCTCCTGCCCAGTTAGGAATACCTACATTTCAAGGTCATTGGTAGAAGTAAATAAGATGACAAATGTAAAACTCTTAGCAAGTCCCTGGCATGTAGCCTTAATAATATATAGACAGTAATAATGATGATATACTACAATCAGTTCTTCTCTCCCACATGCACTCAAGCATTTATTGAGAACTTAACACATGCTAAAATCTTCAGATTTCATTTGAACAACAAAACAATTCTGTGATGTCTGTTCCATTATTATTCTTATTTTTCAGATGGAGAAACAGAGAGAAGGAATGAAGAACTCGGTGGCAACTGTTACTATATACTGACTATAGGCTAGATTGCTCTGAGTTCATTTAAGTAAATAAAATGTATGTTAAGAAGTGTGCCCCAAACTGGAACTCTCACATATTGCTTGTGAGAACGTAAAATAGCACAATCACTTTGGAAAATGATTTGTCAGCTTCTTAAAAAATTAAACATATACCTACTATCCCACTCCTCAGTATTTACCCAAGAAAAATGAAAACACATATCCACAAAATGGCTTGTATGCAAATGTTGATAGCAGCTTTATTTATAATAGGAAAAAACTGGAAACAATGTGATAGTCCATCAGTAGGTGAAAGGATAAACAAATTGTAGTATACTTATATAATGGGATACTCCTCAGTAATGCAAAGGAATGAACCACTGATACATACAAAAATATGATAAACTTTAAATACATTATAGTAAGTGAGGGAAGCTAGACAAAAAAGGTTATACTGTATGATTACAGGTATAGAAAATTCCAGAAAATACCAACTAATATAGAAACGTCAATTGATCTATAGTGAGAGAAAACACATCAGTGGTAACCTGGAACTGGGAGTGGAAGATGAGATGGACTGCAAAGGGGCAGAAAGAATCTCTGGGTGGGGAAGTGGAAATGTTCTATATCTTCATTGTGATGGTTGTTTCATACATATATATTATCAAAATTCATGGATACATGTACTTTAAATGGTGCACTTTATTGCATGTAAATAATAACTCAGTGAACGGTTTTTAAAAAAGCTCTCTTGGAGCCCACTATTGATGATGTGTCTGAATCCATTATGGCGATAAACTGAGGCTGAGGTTGTCAATTTTGAGTTGAGGAGGAAAGTACTTTGCATTATGGCATTTCTTCTCAGGTACCTGCTGCAAAGTAGTCTCCAGTTTCTAATGGGGAAGCTTATTTTTTGAAGTGAACAAGAAAACAAAAGAGGCATTCTCTGTGATGTAATCCACTCTTCTACAAGGTAATGTCCAGTGTTTGCATTTTTATACCTTTCTCTGTACACATGGGGAAGAAGAACTGATTGCAAGTGTCACCAAGCCAACATGTGTCCTTTGACCTCTAATAATATTTATGCATATGCTATACATCTTTATTTTTCCAAGGGTAAGTAAAATTCTAACATTCTTCCTCATATGAAATTCAAATTAGTTCATAAATACTTCATTCTGAATTAGGTAGTTTACTCTAAATAACTTGTGCTTCTTTATGGCTTATTTTGAAAAGATGAAAAGTGATGCTGGGTTCTACATACAAGATAGGCATAAGGTGCCTGTGCTTCAGATGTTGTGAAAAGACAGTTGAAATAATGCTTTCCTTCCCTTCAAATCCTGTCTAGAACAACTGCCATATGGTTGTCATTGTAATTTCTCCTTGAACATTTTGAGATGAAGGGTTTGATCCATAAAAGATGGAAGAAAAATGACATGTATTGAGCAGCTATTAAGTGCCAAGCATTGCATCATTTGTTTTATAAAAGTTGATTCATTCAAGTGTTCTAACAACACTGTAAAGTCTGTAGTATTAGTCCTATTTTACAGGTAAGGAAACTGTGGATCAGAAAGGTAAGGTACCTACCAAGAACCCCTGAAGCATTTGCCAATTTCAAGGCAGCAGTTGAGAGGTTGAGAAATTGAACAGATGATTTAGGAATCCTGTGGGTTTGGGGGAAAAAAGCTGGAGTTCCAGGCTCTACAAGGAGAAGGAACCCTTATAAATGCTCATGAGTTTCAATTGGAACTCTCGAAGGACTATACCTTAGGTATAAAAGTGAATTGGTACATCAGCAAGAAGGTGGAATGAGAGGCTCCTAACTTTCCTTCCTCCCATGGATGCACAGACTATGTAGCTACACACGAATCAATTCACTCTGGGAGAAATCCAAAAGCTAGTTGAGTGACTCCTACAGATCAGAGGACTGACAAAATACCCACATCAAAACGAGTAGGAAAAGCTGAGACACATGCCCACCATAAACCCCACTCTTGGCATACTGCCTTATAATTAGGAGGAAACCCCAACTCCCAGCTTCTTCCTGGAGAAGCGTTTTGGCTATACATATAGCACCCCAACTTTTATGGCTGCCACCTGAGAGACTAGCTCCTAAATAACCTAGCTGGAAGAGCTGAAAGAGGCTTGGAATTCACAAGTCCTCTAGGAGTACAGGAAACAAAGAAACAGCTTTTATATGGCTGCATGAGCATTTTCCGTGGGTATTTCCCAGGTTCAGCACAGAGGGAGTAGGTAAAAAAGCCCAGTTCCTAGTTTCTCCCTGGATGGGGTTTGACTGCATACTTTCCCAGGTGCTGCCCAAGAGTCAGGATTCTAATCAGCCTGCATCTGGAAGCTGACTAAACTCTTCCCGGAGCTTGAAAGGGCTTGTAGGTACTTCCCCTGCCTTCTTCCTGCAGCTCACTCCAATAAAACCAAGTCTCCAGCTTTGCCCTGGAAGGAACTTTTCTATATATCTAGTGCCCTAACTTTTATAGCTGCTACCCAAGGGACAGGCTTCCAAAACAAATTACCTAGCTCAGAGATCCAAAGGGGCTTACATTCTCATGTCCCTTAGGACCAAGAAAGCAAAGAGTAAGTTTTTAAACAGGTACACAGGCACTTCCCAAAGCCATCCCCCTGGGTTCAATGCAGAGGGGGCAGGCAAAAATGCCCAGCTTCCAGTTACTTCAAGGAAGAGATTTGACTATATACTTCCCCAGATATTCCCCAAGCTTCAGGCTTCTAATCAGCTTGCATCTGGGAGCAACTAGGTTCCTCCAGGAATATGAAAGGGCTTGTGTGCACTTTCTTGGCCTTCTACCCTTGGCTCACTCCAACAATAAAAACAAGTCTCCAGCTTCTCTCTGGAAGGAGCTTGCCTACATATCTAGCACCCCCAACTTTTATAGCTGTCATCTGAGAGACTGGGTCTTAAACTACTAGTTCTGGAGGCTGACAGGCTAAGTTTCATGAGTCTGCCACAACTACAGAGAACAAAGAGCTGGTTTTATGTGGATGCACAATTACTCCCAGCAGCTATTTCCCCTCCATTAGTACAGAGCAAGTAGGCAAGATCATCCTGCTCTCTATCTCCTCTTATCTCCCTGATAGGGCCTAGACTGCATATCTAACTTCCAAACCTTTCCAGCAGCTGCCTGAAGGTTGGACTTCCAATAATCCTGTATCTAGGAGCTGACCAGGCAGGCAGTTGATAATCTTCCAAGAGCCTGAACAGGCATGTGCCATTTCCCCCACTTTTGGGGCACTGATGGGACTTGACATACCCTAATCTTCTAGGAGCGCTAAGAACAAAGATGGTAGTATATATGACCACAAAGGTTTGACAGTCCTCCAGAATTTTGGTCTGGGTTGATTGGTGAGGTTCATGTCCCAGGTTCATGTCCCACATGAGGCCAGCCTTTCAAGACTGGGAGAGGTGACTGTTTTATATATTGTGCAGAAACCAACACAGAACATCAAAGAAAGTGAAGAAACAGGGAAATATATTCCATACAAAAGAACAAGACAAATATCCAGACATTTACCACAATGAACCAAAGTTAAGTGATTTACCCAACAAAGAATTCAAAATAATGGTTATGAAGATGCTCACTGAGGTCAAGAAAACAGTTCATGGAAAAGCAACAATTTTAACATAGAGACAATATTTAAAAAGTACTGAATAGAAATAATGGATTTGAAGAATATAATAACTAAAATGAAAAAATTAAAAAGTGTTTCAACAATGGACTAGATCAAATGAAAGAAAGGATCATCAAACTTGAAGATAGATCAGTGGAAATCATCTAATCAGAGGAGCAGAAAAAAATAAAGAAAGACAGCATAAAGGACTTATAGCACACCATCAAGAGGATAATTTATACACAGTGTGAGTCCCAGAAAGAGAAAAGGGAGAGAAAGGGGTCAGAAAGCTTTTTCAGAAAAGATAATGGTGGAGAACTTCCTAAATCTAGTGAAAGAAATAGATAACCAGATCCAGGAGGCTCAAAGAATACCAAATAAGATGAACTGAAAGAGATTCATGGCAAGACACATTGCAATCAAATTGTCAAAAGTTAAAAACATAGAGATAATTTTGAAAGTAGCAAGAGAAAAGCAACTTGTTACATACAAGGTAATTCTTATAAGACCAGAAGTGAATGTTTCAATACAAACTTTGCAGGCCAAGAGAGAGTGGGATGATATATTCAAAATGCAGAAAGAAAAAAATCTACTAATCAAGATTACTTTGCCCAGCAAAGGTCTTCAGAATTGAAGGAGAGATAAATATATTCTCAAAGGAAAACTGTAAGAGCTCATCACCACTAGACCAGCCTTACAAGAAATGCTAAATGGAATTCTTCAAGCTAAAACAAAGGCCAATAAATAAAACATATGAAAGTATAAAACTTAAAAGTATTTACAAGACATCTGTCTGATAAGGAGTTAATATCCATAATATATAAGCAACTTGTACAGTCAATAGCAAAAATCAAACATTCCAAATTAAAAATAGCCCTGAACAGACATTTTCCAAAGAAGCCATTAGGTACACATATATTAGCCATATACAAATAGCCATTAGGTACACAGAAGATGCTAAAGATCACTAATAATCAGGGAAATGAAAATCAATACTCCAATGAGATATCACCTTATACCTGTTAGGATGGCTATTATCTAAAAGTTAAAAGATGACATGTGTTGTCTATGTTGTGTCCAAAGGAAATAAAATTACTATCTTGAAGAGATACCTGCACCCTCTTGTTCACTGCAGCATTATTCACAATAGCCAAGATATGGAAACAAACCAAATGTCTGTAAACTGATGAATGTATAAAGAAAATGTGATATACATACACCAACACACTCTGCCATTTATGACAATATGCATGAACCTGGAGATCACTATGCTAAGTGAAATAAGGCAGACACAGAAAGACAAATATTGCATGATCTCACTTGTATCTGGAATATATATAAAGGCCAAACTCATAGTAACAGGCAGTAGAATAGTGGTCACCAGAGGCTGGAGCATGTGGGAAAAGAGGAGATTTAGAAAGAAAAAGAAGTGAAGAGAAGAAGAGAAGAGGAGAAAAAAAGAAAGAAGGAAGAAAGAAAGAAATAGAATGGTGGTTGCCAGGAGCTAGGGAGGAGTCATGGGAAGTCACTGTTTAATGGGTACAGAGTTTCATTTTTGTAAGATGTAAAGAGTTCTGAAGATGGATGGTGGTGATGGTTGCATAACAACATGAATATACTTGATACAACTAAACAATACACTTAAAAATGTTAAGATAGTACATTATGTTACAAGTATTTTGCCATAATAAAAAAAGTGTGAGCTGGTAATGGACCAACTCTCACAAAAATTTAAACTAAACTCAAATCAGCCCAATCCCAGAGAAAATGAAGATAATCTTCCCCTACTGTAACTTCTTACCAGAAGCAAATGTAGATAATCTCTGGAGGAAGATAACACATTTAAAGCCTCAAATTATCTTCTACCATTTATTTAACACAATTTCCAGCGTTCAATTAGTAAAAATGCACTAAACATGACAAAAGGCAGTGATTTATTACAAAATATAAAGGAAAAAATCAGGACATAGAAATAGAACTACTAGATGTTGAGTTATTAGCCATAGACTTTAAAACAACTGATTAATATATTCAGTGAATTATATGACAAGATGAGGAATTTCAGCAGAAAACCAGAAGCTAGGTAAGAACCAATCAGAAATTCTAAAATTGTAAAACATAAATACTGAAATTAAGAAATCAATAGATGGGATTTACACAACAGGTTTAAATTTGTCAAATTTTATATATTCCTTCCAGCTCAGAAATGTTAATAAACACAGAGGTTAAAAAGACTTTTACTGTTTTGGTTTTACTGAGGAAATTCTTTTTCTAGGGAAAATGGAAATTTCATGACCAGGATCCTCACTTGATCTTAATATCGCCCATTATATACATACAATGAGGTAATACTTAGCCTGCTGCACAGGCACTTACTTGCAGACCTGTTGGCATTAGCTGTTTACAACCAATATTGCTTTAAGAAGAGCCCCACCCCGAGTATACTGTCAGTCACAGAAGTATTGGCCCAGGGGAAGGGTGGAAAGGAAACAAACAAGCCCCTGGACATAATTGGTCATGGCATATTCCAGTCACCATAGAGACCTGCCTACAGAGTTCCACCTGGTGCTAGGAGCAGAAAGGAAAGCCCCAGAGCCCCATTCTAAGAAGGAAGAATGGAGCCTGGAGAAGAGGGAAGCAGGAGGGAGCTGAGATAGAGCCATGAGTGGAGGCAGCACCTGGGACAGAGATGGGATTTGGGTCAGAGGCAGAGACAGGCTTGCTGCTTGTAGAAAGCGGGGTGACCACCGTGAGAATAAAGCTTGGTATAAGCCCCTTTTTACCCCCAACATTCCATTGTTGTTATTTGGTCACATCAAATTAATAGTGAACTTGCTGAGAGCGGGGAACTCCTTCCATCTGAAGCAACACTATTTTAGAGTGAAGCTTCTGAATGTTAATTTTCCATCTTTTGAACATTGGAGGTAATTGCATTAATGTGACTATCCTTGAGTGGTATAATAAAACATAGTCATAAACACATTTAAAAATGACTGTGTTCTTTATCAAGGCTTCAGAGGTTTGTCTTTTCTGTTTGATGATTTTCAATTGATTTCAGCTCAGAAATTTGAATTACTTCACACAATGCCACTGCAATGATAACTCTTCATGATTGCTGGATTCACTCTCATTGTTACTGACAATAAGAGATAAATTACTCTTGCTAACATTAATTGATAAGGAAGGAAAGTATAAACTCTGAACCTTAAAATCAGATTTTTTAAAATCAGAATTTAGCTTTACAAACCTTGGAGAAGTGCAGTTTTCCACAATTACCTTTTAAATCCACCCAACTATTCTGTTAATCTCTTTCCTAATTTAAAAACTAGAAACCATGAATGACTTTTAAACCAAAGGTATGTCCAATTCCTAAAATTTTCAGATTCAGAATTAGTTTTACATATTGAACCAGTCTTATGGACATAGTATCAAAATTATATGTCCCTCTCCACTTTTCCCCATATAATGCCTCTAGTTCACAGTTTCTGTCAGCTAGCTGAATAAGGCAACTGCAGGTGATACACTCTATTAGAGGCTTCTAATCTGAAGATTACATACTATATTTGAAGTACATTTTATTTAATCCTCAAAACAAACTTGAAAATTAAATATAATTGTCCTCATTTTGAGGATGGGCAAAGGGAAGGTTTCCAGACATTCTTATTCCAAATGCTACCTAAAAATAAATAAATAAATAAATAAATAAATAGCAAGTAAAAGATGAATCTTGGACTCAAACCTGATGGGAATAGTTAAATCCTACCCTTGTGCTTGAATGCCCATTTCTACTTCATTGTCAGTTAATCACTGGAAACACTTTTCCTCCTGGGGTCTATATTTCTTAGAGAACTTTAGGTTCCCTTTTATAATGATGAGGGATTATATGGTAGTAAAAAATGCCACCTTAAAAATGTGGTTCTGATGGCAGCCTGAAACAAGATGGCAGTGTGAGAAGTGAGGCAGAAACCTCCTCCCCAAACCACATATAACAGGAAAATATAGTAAATACAACTAATCCTGGAAGAGCAACTGGGAAGAAGACTGCAACAGATGACCTAAATCTGGGGAAAAGAGAAGACCTCACAGAAAAGATTAAAGTAGTAGGGCCATGATGTGGCAGGACCCAAGCCCTCTCCCCACCCCAGCTCACTGGTGGGAGGAAGAGAAATGGAGTGGGGAGGGAGTAGAATCCCAGTGTTGCTAAATACCCATCCCTGGAGATCTACTCTGGGGGCTTGAACCCATATTACATGCTTCTCTGGAGATTAGAGGAGTTGGAAGGCAAAGACAGGTGGAAAACTAGGAGAGACTGAGATTCTAGCCACTTTTGGAGAACAGGTACCCACAACCAGCTGCTCTGGGACAAAAGAAAGGTGGGCACTTTGAAAGACTTCCCAACAGTGAGAGGGCTGCTAAAGGGGCAAGGATTGCACAGAGATTGCTGCTCAGAAGAAAGGACAGGTGGACAAAATCATCCCGGCATACTCAGCGCAGCAAGTTGGGAACTTTCGGGAGCTTCAGGTGCTCCATCCACCTGGCTGGCAAAGCAGTGCTGAGGACCCAACGGTGGAATGCATTCTGATGTTCCTTCCTCCTGGCTGACACCATTTTGCAAATCTGCTGCCCCCGCCATCATGCCAGGCCAGCCAGAGGGTGGCCCCACCCATGGCAGCTACAAGGGTGCAGCATACAGGCTCCACCCTGTGTGCTTGGCCCACTAGCCCTGGAAGTGGAGGCAGGCACTGCATCCAGGAAGCAGGAAAGAGATCTTTCCTTCCGGCAGGCACTGGCGCTGTGTGCCTGTGACCCCTGCCATCGCTCCAGAGGCTGGGAAGGTCCAGAGAGTAGAGCTTCTGGACACTAGAGGGTGCTGCTGACACAAAGTTATTATTCCATAGGAATAATATTCCTAATCATTAGGAATATGAAATGGCAAAAGAACCTGGTACAAACACAAATCCCTCAAGCACCAGAAAGAAGGCTAAGTGAAACTGAACCCAATTTTCCTGATAAAGATTTCAAAATAAAAATCATAAACATGCTCACAGAGCTATAGAAAAATATTCAAGACCTCAGGGAGAACATCAAGAATGAGGTAGAAAATTTGAAAAATACAGTATCTGAAATGAAACATACAATGAAGGGATATAAACACAGATTACATGACATAGAGGAGATGGTAAATGGAATAGAAGTTAGAGAATAGGAATACAAACAAGCTGAGGCACAGAGAGAAAAAAGGGTCTCTAGGAATGAAAGAATATTAAGAGAAGTGTGTGACCAATCCAAATGAAACAATATTCACATTATAGGGGTAACAGAAGAAGAAGAGAGAGAAAAAGCAATAAAAAGTCTCCTTGAGGAAACAACTGATGAAAACTTCCCCAATCTGGGGAAATAAATAGTCTCACAGGCCATAGAAGTGCACAGATGGACCCAAGGAAGACAACACCAAGACATATAATAATTAAAATGGCGAAGATCAAGGATGAGGGCAGAATATTAAAAGCAGCAAGAGAGAGAAAACGGATCACATACAAAGGAAAATCCATCAAGCTTTCATCAGACTTCTCAGCAAAAACCTTTCAGGCCAGAAGGGGGTGGTATGAAATATTTAATGCAATGAAACAGAAGGGCCTTGAATGAAGAATACTCTATCCAGCAAGATTATCATTTAAATATGAAGCCAGGATTAAACAATTTCCAGATAAGCAATAGTTGATGGAATTTACCTCCCACACACCATCTCTACAGGGTATTTTGGAGGGAATGCTATAGATGGAAGGGCTCCTAAGGCTAAATAGGTGTCACCAGGGGAAATAAAACCACAGTAAAGGAATTAGACAAATTAATTACTTAGCAAATGAAAAATTAAATCAACTACCCAAAAAGTCAGTCAAGGGATACACAAAGAGTAGAAAATATGATGACTAACATATAAAGAGTGGAGAAGGAAGAAAAAGAAGGGAGGAAAAAAAGAACCTTTAGACTGTGTGTGAAATAGCATAATAAATGAGTTAAATTAGACTGTTGGATAGTAAAGAAGCTGCCCTTGAACCTTTGGTAACCATGAATCTAAAGCCTGCAATGGCAATAAGTACATACCTACTGATAATCACCCTAAATGTAAATGGACTGAAAGCACCAATAAAAGGCATAGAGTTACAGGATGGATTAAAAAAAGACCCATCTATATGCTGCCTACAAGACACTCACATCAAACCCGAAGACATACACAGACTAAAAGTGAAGGGATGGTAAAATATATTTCATGCAACTAATAGGGAGAAAAAAGCAGGTGTTGCAGTACTTGTATCAGACAAAATAGACTTCAAAACAAATAAAGTCACAAGAGACAAAGAAGGACATTACATAATGATAAAGGGGTCAGTCCAACAAGAGGATATAACCATTATAAATATCTGTGCACCCAACATAGGATCACCTACATATGTGAAATAAATACTAACAGAATTAAAGGGGGAAATAGAATGGAATGTATTCATTTTAGGAGACTTCAATACACCACTCCAAAGGACAGATCAACCAGGCAGAAATAAGAAAGGAGACAGAGGCACTGAACAACACATTAGAACAGATGGACCTAACAGACATCTACAGAACATTCCACCCAAAAGCAGCAGGATACACATCCTTCTCAATTGTACATGGAACATTTTCAAGAATAGATCACATACTAGGACACAAAAAGAGCCTCAGTAAATTCAGAAGAATTGAAACTGTACTAACCAGCTTCTCAGACCACAAAGGTATGTAACTAGAAATAAAGTATGCAAAGAAAAAAAAGGCCCATAAACACATCGACACTTAACAACATGCTTCTGAATGGGCCAATAACCAAATAAAAACAAATCAAACAATATATAGAGACAATTGAAGAAAACAACTCAACACCCCCAAATCCCTGGATGCAATGAAGGCAGTTCTAAGAGGAAAGTATATAGCAATACAGGCTTACATCAAGAAAGAAGAATAATCCCAAATGAACAGTCTAAAGTCACAATTAATGAAACTAGAAAAAGAAGAACAAATGAGGCCCAAAGTCAATAGAAGGAGGGCCATAATGAAGATCAGAGCAGAAATAAATAAAATTGAGAAGAATAAAACAATTGAAAGGATCAATGAAACCAGGAGCTAAACTAAACAAAATAGATAAACCCTTAGCAGACTTATCAAGAAGAAAAGAGTCTACACACATAAACAGAATCAGAAATGAGAAAGGAAAAAACAGAAATCTTTTGCATTCCTTCCTATATACTAATGATGAACTAGAAGAAAGAGAAATCAGGAAAACAATTCCATTTACAATTCCATAAAAAAGAAAAAAACACCTAGGAATAAACCTAACCAAGGAGGTGAAAGGCCTATACCATGAAAACTACAAGACACTCATGAGAGAAATTAAAGAAGATACCAATAAATGGAAATATATCCCATGCTCATAGATAGGAAGAATGAATATTGTCAAAATGGTCATTCTGCCTAAAGCAATCTAGAGATTCAATGCAATCCCTATCAAAATACCACCAGCATTCTTCAACAAACTAGAACAAATAGTTCTAAAATTAATATGGAACCACAAAAGACCCTGAATAGCCAAAGAAATCCTGAGAAGGAAGAAAAAAAGCTGGGGGGATTATGCTCCCTAACTTCAAGCTCTACTACAAAGCCACAGTAATCAAAATAATTTGGTACTGGCACAAGAACAGACCCATAGATCAATGGAACAGAATAGAGAGCCCGGATATAAACCCACACATATACAGTCAATTAATATATGATAAAGGAGCCATAGATATACAATGGAGAAAAGACACCTTCTTCAACAACTGGTGTTGGTAAAACTGAACAGCTACATGTAAGAGAATGAAACTGGATTATTGTCTAACTCCATACACAGAAGTAAACTTGAAATAGATCATCAAAGACCTGAATGCAAGTCATGAAACCATAAAACTCTTAGAAGGAAACAGGCAAAAATCTCTTGAATGTAAACATGAGCAATTTTTTCCTGACACATATCCTTGGGCAAGGGAAACAAAAGCAAAAATGAACAAGTGGGACTACATCAAACTAAAAAGCTTCAGTACAGCAAAGGACACCATCAGTAGAACAAAAAGGCATCCTACAGTATGGGAGAATATATTTGTAAATTACATATCCAATGAGGGGTTGACATCCAAAATATATAAAGAACTCATATGCCTCAACACCAAAGAGCAAATAACCTGATTAAAAAATGGGCAGAGGATCTGAACAGACTCTTCTCCAAAGAAGAAATTCAGATGGCCAACAGGCACATGAAAAGATACTTCCCATCACTAATTATCAGCGAAATGCTAATTAAAACCACAATGAGATATCACCTCACACCAGTATGGATGTCCAAAAGACAAGGAACAACAAATGCTGGTGAGGATGTGGAGAAATGGAAAACCCTCCTACACTGTTGGTGGGAATTTAAATTAGTTCAGCCATTGTGGAAAGCAATATGGAGGTTCCTCAAAAAACTAGAAAAAGAAATATCACTTGACCCAGGAATTCCATTTCTAGGAATTTACCTGAAGGAAACAAGATGCCAGATTCAGAAAGACATATGCATCCCTATGTTTATCACAGCACTATTTACAATAGCCAAGATATGGGAGCAACCTAAGTGTCCATCAATAGATGAATGGATAAAGAAGAGGTGGTCCATATACACAATGGAATATTATTCAGCCATAAAAAGAAAACAAATCCTACCATTTGCAACAACATGGATGGAGCTAGAGGGTATTATGCTCAGTGAAATAAGCCAGGCAGAGAAAGACAGGTACTGCACGATTTCCCTCATTTGTGGAGTATAACAACAAAGCAAAACTGAAGGAACAAAGCAGCAGTAGACTCACAGACTCCAATAAGTGACTAGCAGTTACCAAAAGAAAAGGGGCTGGGGAGAGTGGGTGGGGAGGGAGGGAGAAAGGGATTAAGGGGTATTGTGATTAGCACACACAATGTAGGGAGTTCATGGGGAAGGCAGTATAGCACAGAGAAGACAAGTAGTGACTGTGGCATCTTACTACACTGATGGACAGTGACTGCAATGGGGTGAGTGGGGGTGACTTGATAATATGGGTGAATGTTGTAACCACAATGTTGCTCATGTGAAACCTTCATAAGATTGTATATCAATGATACCTTAATAAAATATAGTTCTACAGTCCATGTTTTCATTTTTAAAACCATTTTTTGGTCTAGAAAGCCAATTCGAATGACTGTTGCTTTTCTAATGGCTTCCAATAATTATAGAGAAATCTATTGGTTTTAGAGCGTGCAAGTTACATCGCCTCAGTTGTATATATTCACATCAGGGGCCTAGTTAGCTGACAGGGAGGACAGTACCTGTTATTTAATGAATAAATTCAATCACTGTCTTCAAGGAAATTGCAATCTAGTAGACAAAACGTGATTTTCAAAACATATAAAAACAGAAACACAGATTTAAACATGTAACCTAGAATCATTTTAAATTCCAGTTTATATCTTTATCTTGAGGAATCCTAATGTTCTTGAAATATAACATAGGGGTACAATTTACATGAGGTTTCCTAAGCATTAAAGTTACAAGGGGTTTTTGTTAGCTACTTCTCTACCCACACCCAGCATATACTTAGTTCAAGAAACTCCTCAGGAGTCAGTAATTGCCATGTTGTTGTTCCTGCAGAAAAACTCTTGGGAATGTCTAAGGAAAGTGCTCTATTCATAGTGCCCAGGAATTTCCTGCTCAAGGACACCCCTGTTTTCTTCCTGAGTAGGGCCGTTGCTGAAAGCTTCTTCAACATTAAACTGTATTCTTTAATTTTCTCAAAAGAAGATACTGTAGAAATGAAAGTGTGTTTCAAATCTGGATATTAAAAAAAAAGAATGGTATGATTTTGGGAACATTGTCCAGGGACAAGGGCCTGGAGTGTATACTGACATAGTCATCTGAGAAGAAGCAGTTATGGAGATGTGTGGGACTTGTTAAAAGTGCAAAAGAGGAAAGCCTGACAGAATCAGGGTCCTAGTACATCTAGGAGGGGGACTGAATGTAATAAAAACCTTTATTACTTGGGTCTCAGACTTTTCAGCAGCTGAAGCTAAGGGGAGAAGACATGGGTAGACTTCTTGGGAAATAGAACTCTTCAGGAACAAAACTTTCTAGACAAGGTTGGCCTTCAAATATAATATGGGAGACACAAAAAGTAAATATCTTGCTTCGAATACTGATACCTATGCAGAAATTCAGAGAAAGGGGAGAAGTGGAGACCAGGAGCAAGAAGAAAGAAGTCTTCATTGCAGCAAAAAGCAAGCAGCTTATGAGGCAATTTCATGGCAGCAGGCTGGGTGCAATTACCTGATGTTCACATTCATTCAGAAAGCCTCAAAGAACCATTGACAGTTTTAAGGTATAATTTATGATAGGTAAGGAAAGATTAGAAGCATGAGATGGACAAGGACATCCCTCTCTGATAATGCTGCATCTTGGCTATTAAATTCCTAATAACTACAAATTTGGAACTAGAATCTTTAGATTCTGAATTAATTTTATCCATTAAATCAGTCTTATCAATATAATTTCAAAATCATACCATCCTCTCCATTTTTCCCCAATATAATGACTCTAGTTCAGTTATTAATGTGAAGAGAGAAATGACATGTTTACAATTTTTTTTCTTTTCCTTTTTTTAAAAAAATTTATTTTGGTATCATTAATCTACAATTACATGTGGTATTAAACTACCCACTTCATCAGGTCCCCTCCACCAACCCCATTACAGTCACTGTCCATCAGCGTAGTGAGATGCTATAGAATCACTACTTGTCTTCTCTGAGTTGTACAGCCCTCCCTGTGCCCCCACAACATTACGTCTGCTAATCATAATGCCCCCTTTTCCCCCTTGTCCCTCCCTTCCCGCCCATCCTCCCCAGTCCCTTTCCCTTTGGTATCTATTAAACAACGAAAACTATTAAGCTTCTACTTTAGGTCCTTACAAAGTAATGATCCTTGACCTATTGTCCTGTCAACAACAAATAAACATTAGACAAAATACACATGGCAACTATTTTAAGGTAATGAATTTTAAGGAATGAAGTGGTGCAATATTGTAATATTTCAGAGAAAGAAAATACACAAGCTGAACCCCATGATCATCCCAGCTTTTTGCCTTTGGATACTCTCTTGCCTCACAGTGGGAGGTAGAACCCAAGCAGAATGTCTGCCTTGAAGACCCAGAAACTGGAGTTCTGGGCCACTGAAAAGACTGGAATTTGTGAGAGTGAATAGCAGAGAAAATGGTGCTGTGAAAAAGGATGGCATCAGAAGTTTGCATGGTCCTAAGGCTAAGACCTAGGCTGCCCATAGGCAGGGCTTGACTCATAGACTTATCAGAGATTCTATGTTATGGGATTGATTGCTAAATGGAGATACCAGAGGTTATGTGGTGCTAAAATATATTGGTATTCTGGTCTATCTACAGAGGAGAGATCCCACTGAGCACCTCAGGCATTTAGTTGAGAAGCTCACATCTCAGAAGTAAGAACCATGTCTTAGAGTAAGGGACAGGAGGTTAAAGACCCACTTTAACAGAATAAAACTAAGCCCAACAGGACCTAAAGATTCCACTGGTAATTAAAGAGGTTTTCAGAAAAAAACCCAATGCCCTTTAAAAGAAGGTGACATAACATAGACTCTACACAATTTATCATTTACAATATCCAGCATACAAAATAAAAATCCTAGTCTGGCAAAAGCACAGAAAAATGCATCCCATAATCAAGAAAATTGGTCAATAGAAACACCATAAGAGGGTATAGCTGTTGGAATTAGCAGACGAGGAATTTAAAGGAGTTGTTATAAATACACTTTTTAAAACCTAAAGGAAAAGATAGTCATAATGAGTGAATAGAAGGGAAATCTCAGCAGATAAAAATGAATAAGAATATATTTTATAATTGAAAAGTACAATATATGACATGAAAAAAATCACTGGATGAAATTAATAGCAAAATGGAGAGTGAAGAAGAAAGGATGGTTGAAACTACATCAACAGAAATTCCCCAACTGAAAGAATGGTAAAAAGGATTAAAATAACTAAGCTTCAGTGACATGTGAAGCAATAAAAAGTCGGCTAACATGGTTGGAATTGGAGATAGGAGAAAGAGAACGAGGCAGAAAAAAATATTTGAAAAAAAAAATGGCTGAAATTTTCCCCAACTTGTTGGAAAACAATCATCTTTCTGATCTAAAATCTCAATGAATTCCAAACTGGATAAATACAAAGACACCTACACCTGTGAACATCATAGTCAAACTGCTGACTTCTTATCAGAAACAATAATGGATGCTGTAATCCAATACAGTGGCATCTTTAAAGTAATGAAAGAAAAAATAAAACAGAATCCAACATCTAGGGAAAACATACTTCCAAAAAGAAGGTAAAATCAAGACATTTTCAGATAAGAGAAGATTGGGGGAATTTATTGCTAGAAGACTTGCACTAAATAAAATACAAAAGGAAACTGGAGTAAAATGGCATCAGACAAATCTCACGTTTACAAGAAGGATTTACCAAAAATGATGAATAAGTGGGTAAATATAAGTCCATATTTTTTCTACTCTGACTTTATTAGAAAGACAACTGACTATTTAAGGCAAAAATAATAACATGTACCATGGGTTTTATTATACTTATTTGTATTGAAGTAAAATACATGATAATATCATAAAGGTGGGGAATATGGAATTTTGCTGTTGAAAGGTTCTTATTTTACATTACAAGCTACAACATTATTATATTTTGATAAGTTAAGTATGCATATTATATTCCTAAATCAATAGTTCATACAAGAAATGATTTTGCCCCCCAGAGGACATTGGACAATGTATGGAGACATGTTGGTTGTCAAAACTGGAGGGATATGCTACTGGCATATAGTAAGTACAGGCCAGGGATGCTACCAGACATCCTACAATGCTCAGGAAAGTCCCAACAAAAGCTAGTTATTTGACCCAAAATGTCAGTTGTTGAGGTTGAGAAATTCTGCTCTATAATAAGCACTTAAAAAATGCAAAGAGGTATTATATAGGAATTAAAATGGAATAATAAAAAATATTTTTTCATACAAAAGAAGTCAAGAAGGAAGGGATAGAGGAACAAAAAGTAGACAGGACAATTAGAAAACAAATAGCAAGATAGTAGGCTTAAACCAAATCTTATCAATAATTATATTAAACAAAAATTAATTCAACAATCCAAATAGAAGGCAGACAATTACAGACTGTATAAAAAAGCAAGACCCAACTATAGGTACTCTAAAGAAACACATTTTACATACAGAGACAAGCTGAAAATAAAAGAATGGGAAAGGATACATCATTTAAACAGTAAGCAACAGAAAGCTGATGTAGCCAAATTAATATCTGACAGAGTAAACTTCAAAACATGGAGCATTAACAGAAATAAAGAGGATTATTTCAAAAATGATGTAAATTCATCAGAAGGACATACAGTCTTAAATAACAGCTTTAAAATGCATGAAGTTAGAACTGATATAATAAAGAGAAACAAAAAGACAAATTCACAATCATAGATGGAGAATTTAAGACTTCTTTCTCAGGAAGTAATAGAACAAGTAGGCAAAAAACAAAACAAAACAAAAGAAAAACTAGCAAATCAGTAGGTATGTAGAAGATTTGAACAGGACTATCAATGACCTTGAACTAATTAGTGTTTTAGAAGACTATACCCTCAAATGAAAGAATATACATGCTTTTCAGGTGCTTATGAAAACAAGATAGACCATATGCCAGGCCACAAAAATAAGTCCTAATTTATTTCAAAAGACCAAAATCTTATATTGTATATTCTCTGATTATAATAGAAGTAAATTAGAAATCAATAAAAATATGATGTCTGGAAAGTCCTTAACTATTAGAAAATTAAACAAGACACTTCTAAATAAAGTGTGGTTGAAAAAAGAAATCCTAGGGGAAATTAGAAAATGTTTAGAACTGAATAAAAATAAAAATTTGCCAAATTTTGTGGAATACTACAAAAATAGCATTCAGTGGAAATTTTATAGTTTTAATGCTTATATCTGAAATGAGAAAAGTTTAAAACCAGCATCAAGTTTTCTCCTTAAAAAAGCTGAATCAAAAAGAGTAAATTAAGTCCAAAATAGATACAAGGAAGGCAATAATGAAGATAAGAAAAAAAAATCAATAAACAGGGAACAGATAAACAATAGAAAATTAACAAAGTTAAAAGTTTATTCTTTGAGTAAACAAAATTGAAAAACTCTAGGAGGATGATCAAGAAAGAAAGAAACACAAATTATTACTACCATGAATGAAAAAAATTATATCACTAACATACTATGGACAATAAAAAGATTTTATGGCAATGTTATATAGAAATTCATTTAAATAAATTCAACATTTTTTATAAAGTAGACAAAGTTTTCAAAAAACGCAAAGTACCAAAACTGACAAGAGAAGAAACAGAAAATCTGAATTGTACTATACTATTAAAAATGAAATTCCTAATAAAAATTCTTAACTCAAAAACTCCAGACCCATATGACTTTACCTGTGAATCTATCAAACTTCAAGGATGAAATGTTGCCAATACTTTGTAAATTATTTCAGAAAACAGAAGTAGGGAGAATACCTCTCAACTTGGTTTTATGAGGCCTGAAAAAACCCAATATCAAAACTTGACAAAGACATTAAAAGAAACTTACAGACCAATATGTGTCATGAACCTAGATACAAAATTCCTTAATAAAACAATAGTCAATTGAATCCAGTAATATATAAAATTGACAATATACCATGACCAAGTGGGATCATTATTATTACTAAAAATGTAAGGTTGGTTTAATGTTATTAACTATTGACAGAATAAGGGAGAAAAACCATATTATCTCAATGGATGAAGAAACACATTTGATGAAAATTATACATCCATTCATGAAAGAAACTCTCAGGAAACAAGGAATAAAAGGAAACATCCTCAACCTGAGTAAGGGAATCTACAAAAAACCTGTAGTTAACATCATACCTAGTGGTAAAATATTGGACATGCTCTCCTAAGTTTGGGGACAAACCAAAGATGTTCTCTTTCACCATGTGTATTCAAAAAAAAATTGGAAGGAAGAAGTAAAACTGTTTTATTTGCAGACAAAATAATTTTCACATTGAAAATCTTAAGGAATCTGAAAATAATTACTAGGAGTAATTAGTGAATTTATCAAGGGCACAGGACGCAAGATCAATATAAAAATCCAATTTGATTTCTAAATACAGCAAGTAGTTGAATAACGAAATTTAAAAATCCATTGGAAATAGTGTCTAAAATATAAATACTCTTTAGTACATTTAACAGATAGTAGATAGACCTCTATAATGAAAGCCAATAAAATATTGCTAGAAGAAATTATAAAAGACCTAAGTAAATGGAACAATATATAATGTTAAATGGATTGTAACAGTCAGTTTTTAGGATGTCAGTTCTCTACAATTGGATCTATAGTTTTGGCACAACCCCATAATTCTAGTTGGTTTTTTTTTCTTTTGGTAGTATTCCTTTTTTTATTTTGCTATTATTAATGTATAATTACATGAGCAATATTATGGTTATTAGACTCCCCCTATTATTAAGTCCCCACCACATACCCTATTATAGTCACTGTCCATCAGCGTAGTAAGATGCTATAGAATCACTACTTGTCTTCTTTGTGTTATAATGCCTTCCCCATATCCCATCCCCTGCTCCATTATGTGTGCTAATCCTAATACCCCTTTTTCGCCCTTATCCCTCCCTTCCCACCCATCTCCCCAGTTCCTTTCCCTTTGGTAACTGTTAGTCCATTCTTGGGTTCTGTGAGTCTGCTGCTGTTTTGTTCCTTCAGTTTTTGTTTTGTTCTTATACTCCACAGATGAGCGAAATCATTTGATGCTTGTCTTTCTCCGCCAGACTTATTTTACTGAGCCTAATACCCTCTAGCTCCATCCATGTTGTTGCAAATGGTAGGATTTCTTTTCTTATTATGGTTGAGTAATATTCCATTGTGTATATGTGCCACATCTTCTTTATCCATTCATCTACTGATGGACACTTAGGTTGCTTCCATTTCTTGGCTATTGTAAATAGTGCTGTGATAAACATAGGGGTGCATCTGTCTTTTTAAAACTGGGCTGCTGCATTCTTAGGGTAAATTCCTAGGAGCGGAATTCCTGGGTCAAATGGTATTTCTATTTTGAGTTTTTGAGGAACCTTCATACTGCTTTCCACAATGGTTGAAGTAATTTACATTCCCACCAGCAGTGTAGGAGGGTTCCCCTTTCTCTGCATCCTCGCCAACATTTGTTGTTTGTCTTTTGGATGTTGGCCATCCTCACTGGTGTGAGGTGATATCTCATTGTGGTTTTAATTTGCATTTCTCTGATGATTAGCAATGTGCAGCATATTTTCATGTGCCTGTTCGCCATCTGAATTTCATCTTTGGAGAAGTGTCTGTTAGGCTCCTCTGCCCATCGTTTAATTGGCTTATTTGCTTTTTGTTTGTTGAGGTGCATGAGCTCTTTATATAATTTGGATGTCAACCCCTTATCGGATATGTCATTTATGAATATATTCTCCCATACTGTAGGATGTCTTTTTCTTCTACTGATGGTGTCCCTTGCTGTACAGAGCTTTTAAGTTTGATATTGTCCCACTTGTTCACTTTTGCTTTTGTTTCCCTTGCCCAGGGAGATATGTTCATGAAGAAGTTGCTCATGTTTATATCCAAGATATTTTTGTCTATGTTTTTTTCTAAGAGTTTTATGATTTCACGACTTACATTCAGGTCTTTTATCCATTTTAAATTTACTTTTGTGTTTGGGGTTAGACAACAATCCAGTTTCACTCTCTTACATGAAGCTGTCCAGTTTTGCCAACACCAGTTGTTGAAGAGGCTGTCATTTCCCCATTCTATATCCATGGCTCCTTTATGTAAAATTAATTGACCATATATGCTGGGGTTTATATCTGGGCTCTCTAGTCTGTTCCATTGGTCTACGGGTCTGTTCTTGTGCCAGTACCAAATTGTCTTGATTACTGTGGCTTTGTAGTAGAGCTTGAAGTCAGGGAGTGTAATTACCCCCATTTTATTCTCTCTTCTCATGATTGCTTTGGCTATTCGGGGTCTTTTGTGGTTCCATATGAATTTTTGAACTATTTGCTCTAGTTCATTGAAGAATGCTCTTGGTATTTTGATTGGGATTGCATCGAATCTGTAGATTGCTTTAGGCAGGATGGCCATTTTGACAATATTAATTCTTCCTATCCATGAGCATGGGATGTGTTTCCATTTATTGGTTTCTTCTTTAATTTCTCTCATGAGTGTCTTGTATTTTCAGAGTATAAGTCTTCCACTTCCTTGGTTAGGTTTATTCCTAGGTATTTTATTCTTCTTGATGCAATTTTGAATGGAATTGTTTTCCTGATTTCTCTTTCTGGTAGTTCACCATTAGTGTACAGAAATGCAACCAATTTCTGTGCATTAATTTTGTATCCTGCAACTTTACTGAATTCAGATGTTAGATCTACTAGTTTGGGAGTGGAATCTTTAGGATTTTTTATGTACAATATCATGTCATCTGCAAACAGGGACAGTTTGACTTCTTCCTTACCAATCTGGATACCTTTTCTTTCTTTGTGTTGTCTGATTGCCATGGTTAGGACCTCCAGTACTATGTTGAATAAAAGCAGGGAGAGTGGGCATCCTTGTCTTGTTCCTGATCTTAAAGGAAAAGCTTTTGGCTTCTTGCTGTTAAGTATAATGTTGGCTGTGAGTTTGTCATACACTGTCTTTATTATATTGAGGTACTTGCCCTCTATACCCATTTTGTTGAGAGTTTTTATCATGAATGGATGTTGAATTTTTGTTGAATGCTTTTTCAGCATCTATAGAGATGATCATGTGGTTTTTGTCCTTCTTTTTGTTGATGTGGTGGGTGATGTTGATGGATTTTCTAATGTTGTACCATCCTTGCATCCCTGGAATAAATCATACTTGATCATGATGGATGATCTTTTTCATGTATTTTTGAATTTGGTTTGCTAATATTTTGTTGAATATTTTTGCATCTATGTTCATCAGGGATATTGGTCTGTAATTTTCTTTTTTTGTGGTGTCTTTGCCTGGTTTTGGTATTAGAGTGATATTGGTCTTATACAATGAGTTTGGGAGTATGCCCTCCTCTTCTACTTTTTGGAAAACTTTAAGGAGGATGGGTCTTAGGTCTTCACTAAATGTTTGATAAAATTCAGCAGTGAAACCATCTGTACCAGGAGGTTTGTTCTTAGGTAGTTTTTTGATTACCAATTCAATTTCATTGCTGGTAATTGGTCTATTCAGATTTTCTGTTTCTTCCTGGGTCAGTCTTGGAAGGTTGTATTTTTCTAGAAAGTTGTTCATTTCTTCTAGGTTATCCAGTTTGTTAGCATATAATTTTTCATAGTATTCTCTCATAATTCTTTGTATTTCTGGTGTGTCCGTAGTGATTTTTCCTTTCTCATTTCTGATTCTGTTTATTTGTGTAGGCTCTCTTTTTTTCTTGATAAATCTGGCTAGGGGTTTATCTATTTTGTTTATTTCCTTGAAGAACCAGCTCCTGCTTTCATTGATTCTTTCTATTGTTTTATTCTTCTCAATTTTATTTATTTCTTCTTTAATCTTTATTATGTCCCTCCTTCTACTGACTTTGGGCCTCATTTGATCTTCCTTTTCTAGTTTCATTAATTGTGAGTTTAGACTGTTCATTTGGGATTGTTCTTCTTTCCTGAGATAGGCCTGTATTGCAATACATTTCCCTCTTAGCACGGCCTTCTATGCATCCCACAGATTTTGCGGTGTTGAATTATTGTTATTTGTCTCCATATATTGCTTGATCTCTGTTTTTATTTGGTCATTGATTCGTTGCTTATTTAGGAGCATGTTATTAAGCCTCCATGTGTTTGTGGGCTTTTTAATTTTCTTTGAGTAATTTATTTCTAGTTTCATACCTTTGTGATCTGAGAAGCTGGTTGGTACAATTTCAATCTTTTTGAATTTACTGAGGTTCTTTTTGTGACCTAGTATATGATCTATTCTTGAAAATGTTCCATGTGCACTTGAGAAGAATGTGTATTCTGCTGCTTTTGGGTGTAGAGTTCTGTAGATGTCTGTTAGGTCCATCTGTTCTAATGTGTTGTTCAGTGCCTCTGTCTCTTTATTTATTTTCTGTCTGGTTGATCTGTCCTTTGTAGTGAGTGGTGTGTTGAAGTCTCCTAAAATGAATGCATTGCCTTCTATTTCCCCCTTTAATTCTGTTAGTATTTGTTTCACATATGTAGGTGATTCTGTGTCAGGTGCACAGATATTTATAATAGTTATTTTCTCTTGTTGGACTGACCCCTTTATCATTATGTAATGTCCTTCTTTGTCTCTTGTGACTTTCTTTGTTTTGAAGTCTATTTTGTCTGATACAAGTACTGCAACTCTTGCTTTTTTTCTCCCTATTAGTTGCATGAAGCATCTTTTTCCATCCCTTTAGTTTCAGTCTGTGTATGTCTTTGTGTTTGAAGTGAGTCTCTTGTAGGCAGCATATAGATGGGTATTGTTTTTTATCTATTCAGTGACTCTATGTCTTTTGATTGGTGCTTTCAGACCATTTACATTTAGGGTGATTATCGATAGGTATGTGCTTATTGTCATTGCAGGCTTTAGATTCGTGGCTACCAAAGGTTCAAGGGTAATTCCCTTACTATCTAACAGTCTAATTTAACTCACTTCATTTGCTATTACAAACAAAACCTAAAGATTCTTTTTCTTCCTCCTTTTTCTTCCTCCTCCATTCTTTGTATGTTATGAATCATATTCTGTACTCTTTGTCTATCCCTTGGGTGACATCTATTTAGTTTTCAGCAATTACCTCCTCAATGACACTTTCTATCCCTTTTTCTCTTTCTTCTTCTTCTGGTACCCCTAAAATGTGAATATTGTTCCGTTTGGATTGGTCACACAGTTCTCTCAATATTCTTTCATTTTTAGAGATTCTTTTTTCTCTCTCTGCCTCAGCTTCTTTGTATTCCTCTTCTCTAATTTATATTCCATTTACCTTTTCTTCTACTACATCTAATAAGCTTTTAAATCCCTCCATTGTATGTTTCATTTCAGATATGGAATTTCTTAATGATTGAATCTCCATCTTAAATTTGTTTCTGAGTTCTTGAATATTTTTCTATACCTCCATAAGCATGTTTATGATTTTTATTTTGAACTCTCTTTCATGAAGATTGGTGAGTTCAGTTTCATTTAGCCCTTTTTCTGGGGTCTGTGAGATTTTGGTCTGAACCATGTTGTTTTGACGTTTCATATTTCTGCATGGTGCCCTCTATTGCCGAGAAGCTCCAGTCTCTGGAGCTGCACAGTCCCTGTAGTGAGGTTGGGGGTCATAGGGGAACCGAGCTGGTGCCTGGAGGGATCTGTTTCCTGATTTCCGTCTGCCCTGCCTGTCTCTCATATCAGAGCCAGTGGGCCAAGTACACAGGTGTAAGCCTCTGTGCTTGGCATCTCTATCTGTTGTAGGTGGGGCCTCCCTCTGGCTGGCATGATGCCAGAGCAGTGACTGCCAGTTTGGGAGCTGGTGCTGTCAGGCCAGGAGGAAGGCTTGGCAGGCTACATATCACAGTGGGGGGCCTTGGAGCTGAGTAGTCAGCCAGAGGGATGGAGCACCTGAAGCTCCCCAAAGTTCCCAATCTCCTAGGCAGAGCACGCCCCCACAACCTTGTCCCCATATCCCTTCTCCCAGGCAGCAAGCTCCGTGCAAACCCCGCCCCTTCAGCAGCCATCTCGCTGCTAGGAAGCCTGTCAGACCGTCTGCCTTTCCCTTGTCCCAGAGCGTCTGGGAGTGGATCCTGTCCTGCACAAACAGCCAGAATCTCTCTCATGCACTCTGCCTGGCCCAGCTCTCCATCCTGCAGAGCACCACACAATGTAGGTTTCTGCTCACAAAGCGGTTCTCCAGGGCTAGGTGTTCAGCAGTCCCAGGCTTCCACCCCCTCCCCCACTCCTTCCTCTTCCTCCTCTCCTCCACCCCCCATGAGCTGGGGTGGGGGAAGGGCTCAGGTCCCACTAGATCAAGGCTTTCATATGTTACCCTATTTTGTGAAGTCTGCTCTGTTTGTGAGGTCTGTATGCAGTCTGGTGCAGCCTTCTTTCCTGATGTTTTAGGGTTAGTTGTATTAACTATATTTTCACACTATCTGTGGTTTTGGGTGTTCTCTTTCTCACCTCTCATGCTGCCATCTTGAATTTCTCTAGTTGGTTTTTAAAATAGAATTTGACAAGCTGATTCTAAAATTTACAAGGAAAATGCAAGGTACTGAGAATAGTCAAAACAGTTTTGAAGAAGACATAAAATCTGGGCCACTTGTGCCACCTAACTTCAAGACTTATTATAAAGCTATATTAATCAATATTATGTCATATTGGCATACAAGTAGACAGATGAATGGAGGAAAATAATGAATGCAGAAATAGATACACACTTATAAGGTCAATAATTTTTAATATAGTCACAAAGGCAATTCAATGGGGAAAGGAAACTCCTTTCAACATATAATTCTTGCCCAATTGGATATTCATATGGAAAATAATGAACATTGATACCATATGCAAACATCAACTCAAGTTGTATCATAGATGTGAATGCAAAAGGTAAAACTGTAAAGCTTCTAGAAGAAAGTTACTAGGAATATGTTTGCTATTCTGGGATAGGCAAAGATTTCCTTAATAGGGCACAGAAATCAATAAACATAATAGAAAAAATTGATAAATTAGACTTCATTGGAACTTAAAATTTCTGCTTATTAAAGTAGACTGTTGAGAAAATTCAAAGATGCACCATAGGCTTGCAGAAAGTATTAGTATTCATGATACAGATATCTGGCAAAGGGTTTCTAGTAAAGGTATACAAAGAACGCTTTTAATGCAATAATGTAAAAACAATCAACTCAATTAAAAGTGATGAAAACATTTGAACAGATACTTAGGAAAGGAAGATACACAAATGCCCAATACACACATAGAATAGTCTTCAAATTTATTATTATCAAGGAAACAGAAGCTGAACCATAATGAGCTACTAGAGCCACTATTCAAGCACTAGAATGGCTAAAATTAAAACGACTGACAACACCAAATTTTGTTTAGGATATGGAATAACTCATATGTTGCTGGTAAAGTGGAAAATGATACAATACGTTAGAGACCTGTTAAATTTTTATACAGTTAGCTATGCATCTATTATGTGACCCAGACATCCCACTCATACATTTATCTGAGAGGAAATTAAAGCATAACTCCACAAAAACATTTGTACAAGAATGTTTATAGCTGCTTTATTCACATGGTCCCAAGCCAGAAACAACTCAAACTGGTGGTATCATCATACAAAGGAATACTTCTCAGCAGTAAAAATAGTGAACTATTGATACATAAAACAGCATGAATGGATCTCAAAACCATTATGTGGACTGAAAAAAGAACACATACTTTATGTTGAGAACAGACAAAATTAATCAATATAAAAATGAGAAGAGTGGTTGTTTATGGGAATACGGGGATTGATTGAAAGAGGACATAAGGGAATTTTCTAAAGTGATAGAAATGTTCTGTACTTTGAGGCATTGGTTACATGGGTCTGTACATTTGTCAAAACTAAACAAATTATACCGCTAATATCTGTGCATTTCAATGTATGCAAATCTTAGCCCAATTTTTTAAATCTCTAAGGGAAAATTATTTTGGGGCCAGAAAACGATCAATCCTGCAAGCCAGGTTAACGAGTTTGGAATTTATCTTGCATGCAACAGGCCTTCAGTAGAGATTTTTAACCAGGGCCTGAACATATTTAATTTCTGAACACATTTCTGACAAAAGACAATCTGTAAAAGACAGATAGGAAAGGGGAGCATCTAGAGGCTCTTCTAAGTCCAGGTAGTAAGTAATGAGGCATGAAACTTGGGTAGTGGAAGTGGGTGTGAGGAAGTTAATAGTTGGGAGAGACATTAGAGAGTGAATATCAGTGAATATCAGTGGATATGTGTGGTGGGGTTGGAGAAAGATAAGGAGTTGAGGATGGTTGCCATTTGCCAAGGTAAAGACCATAGGTATGTTTTTATTGTGGAGGGTTAAGGGTGCAGAAAATAGGTTCAGTTATAGATGAGGTCAAGCTGCCTGCAGGAAATCCAATCAGCTTCTAGACATATGAATATGGAGCACAGGAGAGTGACCAAGACTGGAATCAAGGCTAGAGAGAAAGATTAGGTGGTCTGAGAAATTAAGCAGAATGGGAGAGAAGAGAGCTAAAGGGAGTGCTACACCAGGGATTTCCAACCTGTCATTTGAATATCAGGTGAACACCCACATAAAAACCTTCCTGCTTCTCTTTCTGCTGATGGTTGTGGCAGCAGGTGGTTAAAGTGGCATCCATGGTGGCAATGGTTCATTGTATCCCTGATCTCTGCAAGACTTTCAGTTAGGCCCCTATCCACAGCTGTGGGTTGAAGGAGCATCCAACAGACAGAACAGAGAGAACTGCTAACTTTAAATAAAACCAGGGAGGAAGATCCAGTGCACCCTAGAGAAAAGAGATTGGAGAACACTGAGGAAAGAAGAGGAGCCAGGGACTAGGAAAGAGCATCAATAAGGAGTGTGCTCAACAACACTGAATGTTGACAAGAGGTCAGCAGGATGAATACTTGGAATTGGCGATTAGATATGGGAGTTAGCACGTCATTAGAGAGAATTAAGGACCATTTCCCACAGAGTTATGAAATCCAGCTGAAGAGTAGGATAAAGTATAGGCATCACATACACCTCTTATTTTGACAAAGTTATGGGAAAAAAGAATGTGTGGGTGTGTCGGTGGGGCAGCAGCTTGCAGAAGAACCAGAACTTGGCAAGATTTATTTAAGCATGTTTGATGGATAATGGAAAGGGTCAAGTAGAAAAGGAGGCAGAAACAGAAGAAAGGGCAACTGATAAATAGAAATGGGTGAGGTAAGGAGCAGGAGAAAGAATTGAGAGCCAGTATATTCCCTGCCCCCAAAAGGCACACCATGGATCAGGAATAGGAGGAAGCTCTTTTTCTTGGCAAACTTCTCAATCAATTTCCCTACTTTCCTTCTCTCTAGACTTCTACACTCACAATTGCCTGGTGCTCAGTTACACCCAAGTGGTCTACATACACTACCAAACTCAACATACTCATAAATCAACAACTCATTCTTTACAAAACTTATTTTCTCTCATGCTTTTATTATTTCATCTAACCACACCCTCCTCCCTGCACTGGCAAATAAGGCCCTTTACATCTTTATGTGGTACAAAAGGAGTGTTCAATGTTAATGAGAAGATATAGGACTTGAGTTACAATATAAGCATTTCACAGCTCCTAAGGACCATTCTGTCTGATTCATCCACTCGGCTTCTAACCACTCCCAAGGAGACTATTTACAATAGCCTGGAGCCTCGATCCTTCCTATGGAGCTTCATAATCAATGCAGGCTTTAGCTTATCTCTCTCCAGAAGCTGGAATCTTCCTCATTGACTTAAGCTGTCTTAAAAATGCAATCCACCTGGATCTTGGTTGATGCTTGAGAGGCCTGACTGCCCATCCCATCTGCCAGTGGGGTGATTAACTTGGCAGAATTATGGACAGCTAAATCCACATACCTCTTATCTCTGCTACCCTTGATCAACTCCCCAATATGAGAAGCTTCAAGTCTTCTGACCATCTTCTGCCACATTCACATTTCTGGAACGTTCTGTGTCTTCTCACTCCCATTCCAAGCTCCCACAGATTCCCACCCTCAAAAAACTTTCCCCTGAGACCTCAGGAACTCCTTTTCCTATGATTAAAACCTTCCCATAGTTACATCCTCTTGCAGATTCCCTCCATCAACTTGTTGAAACTGAGAGCCAGGGCTCTCCCCAAAGCCTCGGCTTCACCTGAAACCCTCTCAAGGAGGGCTACTCTTTTTCTCATACCTCTTCAGCTCCCCCTGATGCTTTCAGGACATGGTTCCTCCATCTTCTTGGAGAAAAACACCCCATTAATGTTCCTGCCATTGGCTCATTATGGGAGATTGAAATTCAGCCTTGTTTTCATTTATTCTGTATGTTCACTTATTTAACTTAAATGGAAAATAACATTTCCACAAGAAGTCTTTAGACATGTTCCTAGTTATAAGAGAATCTGCATCATTTTTTATACTGGCAAAGTAAAGTTAGATCTGTGTGGTCATAGTAAGCAGGTTAGTTATCCCAAGAACAATAACCTCCAGTGGTTATTCAATGTTAAGTGCAGCCCTCCATAGTTCACAACTTTAAGTGAACAAATCCTGCTTTCTACAAAGATATCTTAACAAATGTAGTTTCTGATAATAAACATGGAAAATTTCAAGGTTACAAGATTTAAAAAAAAATCTCTCAATGTTAAAGGAAACTTCTCTGCCATTTTTAGTAATTAGAACTAGACAGAAATTTAATTTCATAGTGAGAATATATTGCATAAATATAAATTTAACTCAAATTTTATGCTAGCTGGTATGTAATTCTTCCCCATTCTTTTCTTCTTCTCTATCTAAATAAAAGCTAATGGTTAACCTAGTTCATTGTCTGCACAAACTACCAGTGCCCACAAGCTTCTTAACATTTTCTATTAAGAGCTTCTAAGGACTTAGAGCCCAGTAATAATTTTATACAGGCTGAATCAAGTTAATGTAATAATTATTCATTTTAATTCCAAAGACTATATCACTCTCCCTTTCCTCTTTGCTGTCATCTATCAAAACCCCTGGTCCTCTGGTAATCCATTTAAGGTAGTAATACAGGTGTCACTGATATCCTGTGCACCCAAACATCTGCCATTATTTTGAATACTACAACAGCTACAAACATTCAGTGTTATGGACTGAACTGTGCCCATCCAAAATTCATATGTTGAAGTCCTAACCCCCAGCATCTCAGAACATGATTGTATAGGAAGATAGTGTCTTTAAAGAGGTAATTAAGGTTAAATGAGGTCATTACAGTGGGCTCTAATCCAGTATGAATGGTGCCCTTATAAGAAGAGGAGATTAGGACACAGACACACACAGGAAGAAAATCATGTGAATACACACAGAGAAGATGGACATCTATAAGTCAAGGAGAAGCCAACCCTGCTGACACCTTGATCTCGGAGTTCTAGTTCCCAGGACTGCAAAAAAAATTTTTTTTTGTCATATAAGCCACCCAGTGCTTGGTATTTAGTTATGGCAGTCCTAGCAAACTAATATCCACAGTATTTACTATGTGCCAGACATGGTTCTAAGTAATTTACCTTTATTAATTCATTTAATCATCACAGCATCTGTGATTCCAGTAAAAAAGCTTTTGACAATGATTCTTCAATCCTGCAAAGCACTGGGTATGCCATTAGTCTTTATTTAGATGAAGAAGCATAAAGGTTAGAGACCATTTTCATAAGTTACCCACCATATTCCACTCTATTGAGTGACTTCAGTATCCATGTGGATGTTCAGTACCTCAATTTCATGACATTGAGTCCAACTGTGGCTACTGTCCTATTGCTCTCCCCTCCAGGGCCAAAAAACAACTTTAAAAGTTAGTCCACTAGAATGTCTCCATTTACCTCAGTGTTACTTTGTAATCCGCTGCAATATGGGCTCCTATGCTTACCCATGTCTCTGAAGCAGCCATTACTATGGTTATTTGCAACCTCCTTTTTGTTGAACACAATGAAAAGCTTTCATTTTATTTGTTTTTATAATTTTTAATAGGTAATATATACATATGAAACAATATTTTAAAAGTGCAAAAGGGTAGAGTAAAAAGGAAATCTCTCCAACCCATGTTTTCCAGCTTAGTTCCCTTCTCAGGAAGCAACAGTTACCAGGTTTTTTTTGGTGTGTGTTTCCTTCTAGAGATGTTTTATGCAAAAAGTAAAGTGTTTATTAAAAAAAAAATACTAAATATATTGTTCTGCTCCTTGATGTTTTCATGTAATGACAGATCTTAGCAATCTTTCCATATCAGTACAAACATAACTCACTCATTCCTTTGAACAACTGCATAGTATTCTATGAATTCTATGGCATGGATGAATTAAAATCTGTTTAACCCATCTTCTATAATATTTATGTTTCAGTATTCACAGTCAGTGCTGCAATACATTTCCTAAAACACATATGTCAAGAATGTGTTGCATGATATGTAGAGGTAGAATTTCCGGGTCACAGAAATTTTTGATAGATACTGCCACACTGAGCTCCCTAGCAGTTATACCAATTTATGCTCTCACCAGCAATGTTTGAGAGAACATTTCCTGATGCCCTCTCCAATGCTGTTTCAGTTGTGTCACCTTGAAGTTTTAACTGATACTTCTAAGATTTTAAGTAAGGTCAGATATCTTTTTGTACATTTAAGAGACACATATACACATATGTTTCCTTTGAACTGGAAGTTCCTAACACTGGATGCTTTTTGGACATTATCTTGTATGACTTCTATTTAGAGTTGGATGATGTTGACCACTGCTTTCTTCCAGATGTGCTTTCTTTTCTCAGCTTCTGTAACACCTCCTGTGCAGTTTCCCTTTCTCTTCGACTTCTTCTCAGTGTCCCCTGTGGGGCTTTCTCCTTTTGCTTATCTCTTAAATGCTATTTCTCTGGGCTCTGTCCTTTACAGAGCAGGGAGGAAGGTGAAGCAAGAAAGACACCTAGGGCACAAACTAAGGAGACGTTCACTGTCAGGGTCATGCAAAATGCAGGGTCAATCCTTGCATGACCCTGAGTGTGAGTTCACGGAGAGACAGATAGTCATAACAGTATGTACATCCTGACAGTTGTATGCAACATTCCCCCTTCATTTTGCTGTTTCTTGAATATTTCCTTAAAACTGTTTGTTTATTTTTTGCCTTAAGCAATAAGCACTTTTGAGATTAAAGAAAATGAGAGATTTGGATTCCTAGGACCTGAATGTTATGTAACACTAGGTTGAGTCATTGTTCTGTAGTAGAGGAGGAAAGAGTCTTGAAGCTTATTACAGGCTGTTGAGGGTGGCAGTATCTGGGGATGATAACACAATTCTTTTTCTCTTTTCCATTTATGAGAAAATGTACATCTTATGATATTATATGGCACATAAATTTGAAATAATTTAATTCTTGAGCATAGGTTTGCTACAGAACTCAGAATATACATTTACCAATTATCATATTATGCCATGTGGTCTCATAATGTTATATGTTAAGGTTATGTTTCAAATAGTAGTTTCCCTGCATTGTTTCTGAACACTACAAGTTCTGTGATTAATAATAAAAGCAAAAATGGAAAAAGAAAATATTGGTCTTAAAGTCTTTTATGTGATTTTGAGAATAGAAGCTTACACTTCATCTGTGATCAAAACAGTATTAGATTGAAAACTCTCTGGTTGAATACAAACCATTAGTACAGTTTCTGGAGTCTGTCCTTTTTTTATAGGTTTGAACTCTAAAGGTCAGTATTTATGCTGCTGTTAAATTTTCATAGACACCAGAATGACCAAAATTTGGACAATGTTATCATAAGAAACAATGTTGAGCTAGGATAGCAAGATTCAAAGGGTCAGATTTCCAATGATCTTGTAACTAGATTGCCAGATTAGATAGTACATTTGTGCCTTGTATAAAAATACAGTTTCTAAAATCCAAATAGCAAGAGGTTAATAGTTAATAATTACTATCTATTATGAAGTATTCATTTATCATAAGTTTATATCTGAACACTTTTTGATATTTTTATCACTCATCATTAGCTACTAAAACCTATTGCTTAATTTTTATCCTGATTCTCCTTCCAAGGCTGTAAAAACCAATACAGGTGAATACTTTATTTGAATCACATGGCTTCCTGACCATATGCTTTTTTTGGGGTTGCATATTTTTTTCTGTTTGTTGATTTTGATCTCTCTCTTCCATATTTAAATTTGTTTTTATTTTTTAAAATATTATTTTATTTCCCATAAAAGTTTGGCCTTTCAGTTTTAAATTCTTAAGCTATCTAGCACAGATTGTGGAAAGATCCAATTTTATTGTTTTTCCAAATGTATATTAAACTGTCACAACACATTTTTCAGCTTTATTGGGGTATAATTGACAAATAAAAATTATATAAATTTAGTGTGTACAACCTGACATTTTGATTTCCACATTCAAATTATTTTCAGAATGGGGTAAACTTATTGTCTGCTCATTTTCAAGATAAGAGACTAAAAAGCCAATTGGGAGGAGTTCTGTTTCTAGAAACAATTTACTAGCATGTTTCAGAAAAACCATCCTGAAGAGAAGAGCTAGTAATACTGAATGAAACATGAGAAACATTCTTATGAAGGCATCAGTGTCACCAAGACAGCAAGAACATTCAAAGCTAATATCCCAGGAGAAAAAGAAGCCCAGAGAGGGGAAATAGATGTTGTGGCAGTTTGGGGGACAAAAATAGAGTTTAAGACATGCAATGGAGGTACAACCCAGGTAACAACTTTGGTCTTTAGTTCTGACCCCAAAGGGCTACCTAGGAGTTAGGGGAAACCAGAAATAGACCAGCTCTCAAAGGGTCAGAAGTTCAATCAGGTGAATCTTTGATTGGGGCAAAGTGATCATTTTAGAGTATCTAACTGCCTGAAGCAAGAATAAATCCTCCCTGGAGAAACCTAACATCATCTAGAACTTCAAATTATCTCTAAAATTTACATACACAATGTCTAGCATTTGATAAAAAATAACGAGTTATGCACATGACATAAATTGACCAAGGAATAATAGAAAAATAAATACATAGCAAAACTGAAAAAAAGTCACCAGAGATGAACATTAAAATAGCAATGATTAATATTTTCAAGAATTTAAATGACAATGTGAATTTTAACAGGGAATTGGAAAATATAAATTGTTATTAAATGGAAATTTAAGAAATTAAAGATGAAGTATCTGAAATTAAGAACTTATTAGATGAATTTAATAGCATATTAGACACAAATTAAAAGGGAATAATAAATTGGAAGACAGATTGGAATAAAATATACAGACAGAAGCATGGAGAACAGAAAGATGAAAAATATAGACAAGAGTTTAAGAGACATATGAAACACAATGAAATAGTTTGACTTTTCATTGATTTAATTCTTAATCAGTGAGTATGATTGAAGTCCCAGAAGTAGAGGAAAGAGAAGATAGAGCAGAGGAAATGTTTGAAATAATAATATTTGAAAATGGATAAAAGATATCAGGCTTTAGATTCAAGCAATTACAGAAGTACAATGCAGGAAAATATGAAGAAATCATACTGAGGCATATAATAAAACTGCTGAATATCAAAGTCCATGAAAACATAACTTTTGATGTGATTAAAAATATAATTAGAATTTAAATATGTAACAACCCAAAACATTGTAAAGGGATAAATGGAGTAAAAACATTCCATGGTCTTTTCATTTTCTGGGAAGTAGTACCACTTTTCTTTAGACTTGAATAAGTCAAAGATGTATGTTGTAATTTCCAGGGTAAACACTAAAGTGAGGATAATGCATTGCTAGAAAGCAATAAAAGAAAGAAAATCAAAATATTTAATATAAAAGAAGGCAAAAAGAACAGAAAATAACATAAAAGAGATGGAACATATAAGAAAGAATAAGAATTTCAAGATGGCATCATGAGAGATGAGACAGAGAACTCCTCCCAAAACCACAGATAGTGTGAAAAGATAGTTAATACAACTAACCCTAAAACATCAACAGGAAAGAAGGCTGCACCAGACTGCATACAGACCTCATGAACAGAGCAGACCTCATGAAACATGGTAACGTATGAAAGCCTTGATGCGGCAGGACCCAAGCCTTTTCCCCACCCCAGCTCACTGGCGGGAGAAAGAGAAATGGAGCAGGGAGAGGGTGGAAGCCTGGGACTGCTGAACACCTAGCCCTGGAGGTCTGCTTTGCAAGCAGAAACCTACACTGTGTGGTGTGCTGGAGGATGGGGAGCTGGGACAGGCGGAGTGCTTGAGAGACAGATTCCGGCCATTCATGGAGGATGGGATCCACACCCGGCTGCTCTGGAACAAAGAAAAGGTGGGCAATCTGACAGGCTTCCTAGCAGCAAGAGGGCTGCTGAAGGGGCGCGGTTTGCACAGAGCTTGCTGCGCAGGAGAAGGGATAGGGGGACAAGATTGTCTGGGCGTGCTCTGCCCAGCAGACTGGGAACTTTGAGGAGCTTCAGGTGCTCCATTTCTCTGGCTGGCTACTCAGCTCCGAGGCCCCCCACTGTGACACGCAGCCAGCTGCACCTTCCTCCTGGCCTGCCAGCACCTGCTCACAAACTGGCAGTCACTGCGCTGGTGTCAGGCCAGCCAAAGGGAGGCCCCACCTACAAGAGAGAGAGGCACAGAGTGCAGAGGCTTACACCTGTGTGCTCGGCCCACTGGCTCTCATAAGGGAGACAGACACGGCAGAAGGGAATCAGGAAACAGATCTTTCCTCCCCACAGGCACCAGCTCCACTCCCCTAAAACCCCCAACTTCACTCTAAGGGGCTGAGCAGCTCTAGAGACTGGAGCTTTTCAACAATAGAAGGCACCACACAGAAATATGAAACATCAAAAGAAGATGGTTCAGACCAAAATCTCACAAACCCAGAAAAAGGGCCAAACGAAACAACTCACCAATCTTCCTGAAAGAGAGTTCAAAATAAAAATCAGAAACATGCTTATGGAGGTACAGAAAAATATTCAAGAACTCAGGAATGAATTTTAGACCGAGATTCAATCATTAAAAAATTCCATATCTGAAATCAAACATACAATGGAGGGATTTAAAAGCAGATCAGATGTAGTAGAAGAGACTGTAAATGGAATAGAAAGTAGAGAAGAGGAATACAAAGACGCTGAGGCACAGAAAGAAAAAAGAATCTCTAAGAATGAAAGAATATTGAGAGAACTGTGTGACCAAACCAAATGGAACAGTATTTTCATAATAGGGGTACCAGAAGAAGAAGAGAGAGAAAAAGGGATAGAAAGTGTCAATGAGGAGGTAATTGCTGAAAACTTCCCCAATCTGGGGAAGGAGATAGTTTCTCAAGCCATCAAGATGCACGTATCTCTCAACACAAGGGACCCAAGGAACACAACATCAAGACACATAATAATTAAAATGGCAAAGATCAAGGATAAAGACAGACTTTTAAAAGCAATTAGAGAGAGAAAAAGATCACATACAAAGGAAAACCCATCAGGTTATCAGATTTCTCAACAGAAACCTTACAGGCCAGAAGGGAGTGGCATGATATATTTAATGCAACGAAGCAGAAGGGCCTCAAACCAAGAATACTCTACCCGGCAAGTTTATCATTTATATTTGAAGGAGGGTATAAACAATTTTAAGATAAGGAAAATCTGAGATAATTTACCTCCCACAAACCACCTCTACAGTGCATTTTGGAGGGACTCCTATAGATGGAAGTATTCCTAAGACTAAATAGATGTCACCCAAGCGGTAGACAAAGTGTACAGAATATGATTCATAACATACAAACCATGGAGAAGGAAGAAAAAGGAGGGAAAAAAAAAGAATCTTTAGGTTGTGTTTGTAATAGCATATGAAGTGAGTTAAAATAGACTGTTAGATAGTAAGGGAATTACCCTTGAACCTTTGGTAACCATGAATCTAAAGCTTTCAATGGCAAAAAGTACATACCTATCGATAATCACCCTAAATGTAAATGGTCTGAATGCACCAATCAAAAGACGTAGAGTCACTGAATGGACAAAAAAACAAGAGCCATCTATATGCTGCCTACAAGAGACTCACTTCAAACACAAAGACATACACAGACTGAAAATAAAGGGATGGAAAAAGATATTTAATGCAACTAATAGGGAGAAAAAGCAGGAGTTGCAGTACTTGTATCAGACAAAATAGACTTCAAAACAAAGAAAGTCACAGCAGACAAAGAAGGACATTACATAACGATAAAGGGGTCAGTCCAACAAGAGGATATAACTATTATAAATATCTATGCACCCAACACAGGATCATTTACATGTGTGAAAAAAACTACTAACAGAATTAAAGGGGGAAATAGAATGCAACGCATTCATTTTAGGAGACTTCAACATACAACTCACTACAAAGGACAGATCAACCAGACAGAAAATAAATAGACAGAAGCATTGAACAATGTATTAGAACAGATGGACCTAATGGACATCTACAGAACATTCCATCCAAAATCAATAGGATACACATTCTTCTCAAGTGCACATGGAACATTTTCAAGAATAGATCATATACTAGGCCACAAAAAGAACCTCAGTAAATTCAAAAAGATTGAAATTGTACCAACCAGCTTCTCAGATCATAAAGGTATGAAACTAGAAATAAATTACTCAAAGAAAATTAAAAAGCCCATCATGGAGGCTTAATAACATGCTCCTAAAAAATCAATGGATTAATGACCAAATAAAAACAGAGATCAAGCAATATATGGAGACAAATAACAACAATAATTCAACGTCGCAAAATCTGTGGGATGCAGAGAAGGCCATGCTAAGAGGGAAATATACTGCAATATAGGCCTATCTCAGGAAAGAAGAACAATCCCAAATGAACAATCTAAACTCACAATTAACGAAACTAGAAAAGTAAGAACAAATGAGGCCCAAAGTAAGTAGAAGGAGGGACATAATAAAGATTAAAGAAGAAATAAATAAAATTGAGAAGAATAAAACAATAGAAAGAATCAATGAAAGCAGGAGCTGGTTCTTCAAGGAAATAAACAAAATAGATAAACCCCTAGCCAGATTTATCAAGAAAAAAAGAGAGCCTACACAAATAAACAGAATCAGAAATGAGAAAGGAAAAATCACTACGGACACACCAGAAATACAAAGAATTATGAGAGAATACTATGAAAAATTATATGCTAACAAACTGGATAACCTAGAAGAAATGAACAACTTTCTAGAAAAGTACAACCTTCCAAGGCTGACCCAGGAAGAAACAGAAAATCTGAATAGACCAATTACCAGCAATGAAATTGAATTGGTAATCAAAAAACTACCTAAGAACAAACCTCCTGGTACAGATGGTTTCACTGCTGAATTTTATCAAACATTTAGTGAAGACCTAAGACCCATCCTCCTTAAAGTTTTCCAAAAAGTAGAAGAGGAGGGCATACTCCCAAACTCATTGTATAAGACCAACATCACTCTAATACCAAAACCAGGCAAAGACACCACAAAAAAAGAAAATTACAGGCCAATATCCCTGATGAACATAGATGCAAAAATATTCAACAAAATATTAGCAAACCAAATTCAAAAATACATGAAAAAGATCATCCATCATGATCAAGTATGATTTATTCCAGGGATGCAAGGATGGTACAACATTAGAAAATCCATCAACATCACCCACCACATCAACAAAAAGAAGGACAAAAACCACATGATCATCTCTATAGATGCTGAAAAAGCTTTTAACAAAATTCAACATCCTTTCATGATAAAAACTCTCAACAAAATGGATATAGAGGGCAAGTACCTCAACATCATAAAGGCCATATATGACAAATACAAAGCCAACATTATACTTAACAACAAGAAGCTGAAAGCTTTTCCTTTAAGATCAGGAACAAGACAAGGATGCCCACTCTCCCCACTTTTATTCAACATAGTACTGGAGGTCCTAGCCATGGCAATCAGACAACACAAAGAAATAAAAGGCATCCAGATTGGCAAGGAAGAAGTCAAACTGTCCCTGTTTGCAGATGACATGATATTGTACATAAAAGCCCTAAAGAATCCACTCCAAAACTACTAGATCTAAAATCTGAATTCAGTAACGTGGCGCGATACAAAAGTAATACACAGAAATATATTGCATTCCTATACACTAATAATGAACTAGCAGAAAGGGAAATCAGGAAAATGATTCCATTCACAATTGCATCAAAAAGAATAAAATACCTAGGAATAAACCTAACCAAGCAAGTGGATGACTTATACTCTGAAAATACAGGACACTCATGAGAGAAATTAAAGAAGATACCAATAAATGGAAACACATCCCATGCTCATGGATAGGAAGAATTAATATTGTCAAAATGGTCATCCTACCTAAAGCAATCTACAGATTCAATGCAATCCCTATCAACATACCAAGAGCATTCTTCAATGAACTAGAGCAAATAGTTCAAAAATTCATATGGAACCACAAAAGACCCCGAATAGCCAAGGCAGTCCTGAGAAGGAGGAATAAAACAGGGGGAATTATGCTCCCTGACTTCAAGCTCTACTACAAAGCCACAGTAATCAAGACAATTTGGTACTGGCACAAGAACAGACCTATAGACCAGTGGAACAGAGTAGAGAGCCCAGATATAAACCCAAGCATACATGGTCAATTAATATACGATAAAGGAGCCATGGATATACAATGGGGAAATGACAGCATCTTGAACAACTGGTGTTGGCAAAACTAGACAGCTACATGTAAGAGAATGAAACTGGATTACCATCTACCCTATACACAAAAGTAAACTCAAAATGGATAAAAGACCTGAATGTAAGTCATGAGGCTATAAAACTCTTGGAAAAAAACATAGGCAAAAATCTCTTGGACATAAACATGAGCAACTTCTTCATGAACATATCTCCCCAGGCAAGGGAAACAAAAGCAAAAATGAACAAGTGGGACTATATCAAACTAAAAAGCTTGTGTACAGCAAAGGACACCATCAGCAGAAGAAAAAGAAATCCTATAGTATGGGAGAATATATTCATAAATGACATATCCAATAAGGGGTTGACATCCAAATTATATAAAGAGCTCACGCACCTCAACAAACAAAAAGCAAACAAGCCAATTTAAAAATGGGCAGAGGAGCCGAAGAGACACTTCTCCAAAGAAGAAATTCAGATGGCCAACAGGCACATGAAAAGATGCTCCACATCACTAATCATCAGAAAAATGCAAATTAAAACCACAATGAGATATCACCTCACACCAGTTAGGATGGCCACCATCCGAAAGACAAACAACAACAAATGTTGGCGGGAATGTGGAGAAAGGAGAACCCTCCTACACTGCAGGTGGGAATGTATATTTGTTCAGCCACTGTGGGAAGCAGTATGGAGGTTCCTCAAAAATCTCAAAATAGAAATACCATTTGACCCGGGAATTCCACTGCTAGGAATTTACCCCAAGAATGCAGCAGCACAGTTTGAAAAAGACATTTGCACACCTATGTTTATCGCAGCACTATTTACAATAGCCAAGAAATGGAAGCAACCTAAGTGTCCATCAGTAGATGAATGGATTAAGAAGAGGTGGTACATATACACAATGGAATATTATTCAGACATAAGAAGAAAACAAATACTACCATTTGCAACAACATGGATGGAGCTAGAGGGTATTATGCTCAGTGAAATAAGCCAGGTGGAGAAAAACAAGTATCAAATGATTTCACTCATCTGTGAAGTATAAGAACAAAGAAAAAACTGAAGTAACAAAACAGCAGCAGGTTCACAGAACCCAAGAATGGACTAACAGTTACCAAAGGGAAAGGGACTGGGGAGGATGGGTCGGAAGGGAGGGATAAGGGGGAAAAAGGGGCATTACGATTAGCACACATAATATAGGCGGCGGGGATACAGGGAAGGCAGTATAACAGAGAAGACAAGTAGTGACTCTATAGCATCTTACTACGCTGATGGACAGTGACTCTAATGGGGTATGTGGGGACTTGATAATAGGGAGAGTCTAGTGACCATAATGTTGCTCATATAATTGTACATTAATAATACCAAAATAAAAAAAATAAAAAAAAAGAATAAGAATTAGACACTTAGGCTCATGTCATAATATTATCTAGAAGTAGAGCCTGTTCTTGCTGGAAATCTCTGATGCAATTTTATTTTTTTCTTAAAATTTTTTTTATTTCATACTGTCTCTAGAGCATCTGTATAGTTACGTAATTATTACATAGTTATTTGATGTTTATCGGTACTTTTGCACTTGATACCCATTATATTCAGGTTTAAAGGAAAGTATTGTAAAATATTCTTTACTTTTTAACTTTAAAAATAATGATTTACTTTAAAGGAATTCTTTAGGCCCCAACTGTTACCTGAAGCTGACGTATGCTCTTTAGGCTTCCAGATAGGCCAAACACTCATAAAATGATCCCTCATATGGTCTGGATCAGGTTTAGCCTATAACCTGCATTCTGACATTTCCGTATCAGTATTCTGTAAAGTTGGTTGGAAACAGCATCTCTAATTGAATTTATACATTTATTGGTAACCCTATAAGGAATGTGTCTAAAATAGGTCTTTCAGACTTGAAAAAAAAACTCTCATATGGTTGTAACTATACTCAGGAAAGCAAATGTACTCAAAAGCACCTTTATAAGTTATATAGCTGTTCTATTATAATTATTCTGTAAAAACTGGTGTGTATAGTAGGGTGTCATCTGTCCTACAATTGTTTTTCCAACATATGTAAAAACAGTGAAAATTGATATTTGTAATAATGACCTTGAGGTCATTTTGATGAATAAAATTTAAACATGTTATTTTTGGTTTTAGTACTTAGGGTATTTTGTTGTATAGGATAATTCTCTTAAAACTGGTAACCCAGCATGTTACTATTAATGCCAAAGCACTTAATACTCAGACCACATTCTATGCCAGAGAGTGTACTGCACATTTGTAGTAATTCTTGAGGTGTTGGCAATAAGGATGTTATGTTTTATAGTGTTGCGAATCCCCCATTTATCCAAATATCATAAAACCATCTCAGTACCTTAGGATAGGGCTGGTATTCAGTCAATATATAATATTAGGGTTGTATTGCAGCTACTGAGTACATCACTACCACTTTACCTTACCCTCAAGGTGAAGAAGTGTGTTGAGGACTGACATAAACATGAGCAACTTCTTCATGGGGCACAATGTCTCACACAAACACATTTTCTAGGGGGTGAAACCTTAGCAGGAGGAAGTAAATTAGTCACCTGCATTGGAGTAACATGACTCTCACTTTTTAAAATAATCTTCTTCCAAGTATCTTGGCACAGGTAGAATTTGGGTTGTGTTTCTCTTAAGGGATATCTCAACATTCATTTTCTCTTTGCATCCCCACTTCAGCTCTTCAAAAGCATTTTCTTCCTTAAAGCAGTAGTGGTCATGGGGACTAAGGATGCTGCCACTTGGGAAAAGACTCAACCATCTCTTTCTCTCTTTGAATCTGTGTACTCCCTCCTGTTTCTTTGCTGTGGAGATGGGAGAAGGGTAAGAATTTTGTATCTCTTTGCTAGAGAGCTTGGAAGCAGCCCCACTCTGGAAAGGTCTAGAATAAACTGTCCATATAAGCTTTCTGTAAATATCGGAGCACTCTCTGCTTCTGGATCTCTGCTCTTGAGTTTACCTCTTTTTGATATTAGCCATCTGATTACAAAGGTTTGTAATTTGACTGTGGTCTTTGTGGAAAATAAAAGTAAACCATTTGACCTGCTTTGATTGTAAGCCTTCGGTGGGCCTTTAGCTTTGATAAAATAATATATTTACATTATTATAGTAGTATTAATTTATTGTGCCCTAACTCTGGTCCTGTGGTATATATTTTGCATGGACTGGCCTATTTAATCCTTATAACAACTCTCTGAAGTAGCTACTATTATTATAATCCATGTTATAGGTGAATGCTTCACTGGGTCTACAATAGATCTCCAATGAAAAGTAAAACATTTCTTTTTGAAATTAATGAGTAATCCAGGGGTGATGTTTTAACACTAGCCAAATATCCTGTACCTCAATAACCATTTACCCAGGGGATTTAACATTCTTGTACCAACCGATTATTACACTATGGTTGCCAAAGGATGATTTTCTATTTTTGTCAGTATTTCTACATTTATTAGCTGACATCTTTTCGAAGAAAAGAGTGTTTCTCTCCCTGCTTCTATTCCTTGAGCATAACTTGAACCCATGCATTTTTATTTATTCAGCATTGTAATAATTTATGGCCATTTCTTTTTGATACTCAAATTGTCTCAAATTTACCCAGTGGCAGCTCCTTAAAGTTTGCTCCTTTGTCCTTCCATTACTCATTGAATGCTTTTTTTGCTTTCAGGCACAGTAAGAGATTTCAGGCTCACTCTCATACTCTCCCTGCCCCAGACCCACAACCAGTTACTTCTCTAAGGAACTCTGTTTCCTCTCAGAGAAATGGTATTTAGGCACCAAATCTGGGCATTAAGTATGCTTACTGCCACTTGGTATCATCGTCTCCAGACTCCTTCATTAGATAGAGCCAGGAAAGGTCTTTTTTCCAAAAATAATGAATTCATTTTGATGTTTGCGTTTTCATTATTCCAGTGGATAGCCAAAAGAAGAAGCAGATTTACAGCTGTGCTTTCTGCGCTATGCCCTTGTGAGCTCTGGCCTCTCTGTCGGCCATTGGAAGATGCTGGTATCTGCAATCTTACCTCTACCTCTTCCAGATCTTCTGATCCGTTTGGTTCCAGAAAAGACTTCAGTGACTAACTATTCTCCAGGCTGGCCTTTTCTGCCACTATTTGCCTCATTTCTCAGCCAGGCAGGGGGCTGTATGCCAAATAACACCCTGTGCCATCTCACTATACTACATCCCTAGGTGCTAAGAGAACATCGCATTTGAAGGACACATTTTGGCAGTTTGGAAGGTATGGAAAATTCATTATCTTTCAGCCGTAATTATTTTCTATTCAAAGGCAAGATACCACTTTATTATTGTCAAGGGTTCTCTTACAAAACTTCATCTTCTCTAGCTTCACTTTACGTTCCTTTTATTTTTTTGTAGACATCTTGTTTGTACTTGCAAATTCATTACCAAAGAAAGGGTAAGTTTAATAAAAAACATTGCTAACTATCCCTCATATTTATGGTGCTGTGTTTATTTAAACATGGCTCATTATTTTCACAGTAGTGATAATGGTAACTAAATGTGCATTAGCTCATCTATTATTTATTTAGCATCTAGCCTTTATTTAGATCCCACTGATGATTTCTCTTCCTAAGGTGTCCTTTCCTATGATGGCAGGAAAAGAAGTTGATAATTATGAATTCTCTTTCCCTACTCTTTTTTTTTTCTTTTTTAGTTTGTCAAAGGATCCGAAATCCTCAAGTCCAACCCACCGCTCAGCTCAGTGATCCTTTTCCATCTTCTTTCTCATGTTCATTTCCTTTGGGAACTCTTATCCTGTTTTCCATCAACTATCCCCTCTTTCCCTCTTTAGCATGGTGGTTAAGAGCATGGTTTCTGAAAATAGTTGCTAGCTATGTAGCCTTACACTTAATTTCTCTGTGTCTTAAGTTCCTTATCTGTAAATCAGGAATAAAATAGTAACCTACCTCATCACGTTGTTGTGAGGATTAACTGAACAATATTGGTAAATCATGTGAAATGATGCCTCACATAAAAAAAGCTTCAATAAATGTGAGCATCTTTTATTGTTTACTGGTGCCTATAGTCTACACATCATCATAAAAGACTTACATCTGTCTGCTTCCAGGATCAAATCCTGTCCCTTATCCCTCCATAAATAAACTCAGCAGGGTCCTACCATCTCCATTCTTCACACAGAAGGCAAAGGTGTCTCACCTGAGTAGATGACAAGCGGGAGATACAGGTAAGGAGGGAAGAGGCGAGAATGCATGTGTACCACTGTTCCCTCCCAAACACGTTGGCCCTGCCACCTCTCTCTGTTAACATCTTTCTGTAGGAAGGGTTACCAGGTAAAATACAGGACACCAAGTTTGATTTGAATGCTAGATAAACAACAAATCATTTGTTGTCATGGAATGTTTATACTGAAATATTTTTAATTTTTTATATTATGATGTTTTGACATCCTAAAAAAAATACTTTTCTGGCTGTAGACAGATTGCCTCTCCCTGAGCTAGTCAATTCTTAGAGCAAAGGGCCTAGGCAGAGCAGTTCTGATGTGCAATCTAACCAATCCAGAGCTATACGTCCTCTATCTTGTCTGCACACCCCATGAGACCATATTTTTCTGTCTTAATCATCCCAGGGCCAGATGCGAGGCTACTAGGGACCACCTTTATAGTCCAAAGCCCAACAAAAGTATTCAACCTAGCAATCCTAGACTGTGAAACCCTGCCCTGCATTATCTCTCCTGTGGAAACCCCAATAAAGGCCGTGGCCTAAACTTTTCCCTTGCTCTGGACTTCTGCCTCCTCACTACTCTGCCATCTTTCCTGTATGGCCTTGAGCAGTGTGCCATGCCTCCTGTGTCTAGGATCTATGATATAATAAACCTGCTTTTTCCTGAGCCTCTCCTCTGTCTTTTCTTGTGGCCACACTTAACAGTCCATCTCATGAAAGAATACAAAGCATACACTAACAGTGATTTGTTGTTTATCTGAAACTGAAACTGAAGTAGGCACCCTGCTTTTTATTTGCTAAATCTGGTGACCTAATTGGAGGTCCCATGGTAAGAACCTGTACAACATTCTTTGTCTGAGGATATCATAATTTGGTGCAAAGGGGAGCTGTAACAGATGCTGTCAATCAGACCTGCCTGGCCAGCATGCTCAAGCCCATTTCCAGCTGCCAAGTTTGCATCCCTGGGCCTGAGGGCTTCTTCTGAAACTGGAAAGGCAGCTGAGAAGTAATGGTGAAATAATCCTGGCCCCCTCATCCACCTCGGTAGCCCTCAACCAGTGACTGCATGAAGTTGGGAAATAAATGTCCCAGTTCCCTTGGTCCCTGGGTAGGACAATTCTGTGGCCTATACTTTATAGCATTTCCCAGAGTTTTTTCTCAGGATTAAGCTCCAGTTGTTCACTGTGGTGGTCGACTTGAAAATGGCCTTCCCTTTCCCATATTCCCTCTTCACTATCAGCAGTCCCTGTGCCTCCGAAATACACAACTGGCAAAGAGAATACTCATGTCAGGGTATGATTCTTGGAAATCCACCTAAGATAGGAGTTCTTAGTTTCTCCTTTGTTTCCATCATCTTCCTGATGATGTCCACATCGTGTTAGCCCTTTGGTCAATGCTACTACTTGAGCGGAATAAATATATGGGTTTTGCTTGTAAAAAGAAAATAAAAACTCTCTCCAATTGCTACATGCTTCAGGAAAGTGTTTCATTTTTCATACTTGGCTTGCATTTTAGTAATTGTGTGGTCTGCTTTTTCGACAATGAATAATCTGTTTCTCCAGGATGCCAAGAGATAGGCCTGGAATTGGATATTAAGACCATCTCTGGAACAACAAATGAAAGGCCTTCCACGGCTGCTTATGAGGAACTCTAACAAAGGTAGGATATTATGCAGCAAAATTACTTGCCTCTTTAAGCTGGCAAAGAATATAATTAAAATAAAGAACTGACATCTTATGTGACAGAGTCTGAGTAGGAAGCATAGCATTTATCACCTCCTGTTCGCTAGCTTTTCTTTGAGGAAAAAAAAAGCCAGCAAGATTTTATCTTGGATGACGCCTACTCACCTGGCTTGGCTTAAGCTAAAAAAACATGAAAATGGTGGAGTGTGAAATAACATGCCACATATGCAATTTGGCCGTATTATGGCTTAAACACTAAAGCCAAATTCCCCAGAAGAGGGTTGTTCAGTAAATCTGCACTATACCTTGAAAACCAATAGAGGTGCAAAAACTATTAAAGAAAGTGGAGCATGGATTGTTGTCAGTGTCTACGTGTGAGGAGAAATAGCAATGTCTGTCCTTCAGTATTATATCAGTAGAGTCCTGATGTAAGGCTGAATGAAACTCAGTGTGTATCCAGATTCTTAGGAACAAACCTATTGCATGGAGCAGGATGTCTCTGAATGATGCAGCAGGTTATCAGGTTATACAGGGATTTTACTGTAATTATCTTACAATAGATACTTTTATCTCCAATAATTATCCCTAAGGGGAAACTTCCTGAAAACATTGACCTGACTCTCCACTGAGGAGTAAGAATGAAATCTGAACTCTGGAGTCTTGCTTAAGAACTTGTCTAAGAAGTTAAGGTCCCTCAAATCTAGGCCTCATCTCAGACCACAGCATCCTTTCTTTCCTAAATACAGGCTCTGAGTGGGAGGTTCTCAATGTAGTACTGACGTAGGTGTGAACATTCAGTGTTTAAAGTCATGGGAATCAACTTAAATTAAATTGCCTTGAAGTTTTTCAAGCTTTGAATTTTCTATTTTGGATTTTTTTTAAAGGAGGGGTGGGGAGAGAGAAAGAGAAACAGCTTGTTCACTGGGTAGCTTTTCGTCCACCCGCTTCCCCTACCCTCCAACTCTCTGGAAATCAGCAATCATTTTATTGGCACTAATACAAGTCTGTCAGTACTGGAGAAAATGTACTTTTTGGTGTATGCTTTTTGTATTGGTGACTATAGTGAGAAAAGCCCTTTCTGTAAGGTCTTCTCTCGTACCAAGTAGAGTTACAGCCATCATCAAGAGAAGCTATATTTACAAGGCCATGTTCCCTTGCAAGCTTGCTTGTACAATCTGCTCCTGAACATTCCATCTGGCATGGATTGAAGAGATTCAAGACATAGGCTTACTTAAAGCAATACTTTTTTTCAAATCAGAGATCTATGTTCTGAGGAATAAAAGGAATAGATTCTAATTCTATTTCTAATAAGCTTTCACAATTCCTTTATTTAGGATATTGATCTGAATTGATTTTAGCATCCAGAAAAGCAGCAACAAACATGTATATTATAAAGGGAAATGGTTCTGGGCCCAAACTAGCCATCAACCTATCAGCAAATGATGTTTCTGAAAAACAGTATTTGCCATACCTCAAGCTTATGTGGGTTTTCTTGATGTTTTGATTCCACTGGTTGTTTTTGTTTATGGTGATTGGTGGATGCAGATTGGTTTTGTCTCCTTAATTATATGTATAATGTTCACTTGGAAAGTGAATAGCAGCGGTACTGATGCCTGGCAAGTAGTGGGTGCTAAATGAATATTTGTTGAATGAAAGAACAATTTACATTAAAATAGCATTATGCAGTTTCCAAGTGCTGCAATAATCGTTGTTTTATTTGATTCTTACAAGTAGCACGGGAAGAAGCTTGAGGATCACTGATTCTATATTCATGACTAAAGTCATTCAGCTGGCAAGTGGTGGCTGGGTTAGCATTTAAATTCAGATTATATAAATGGAAGACCATACCTCTTGGCTCTACCAGGCATAGAGGCATGGAATGCAAGGCATCTTTGGGAAAGAACTAGCTCAGTTTAATGACAGTTTAGAGCATATTATATAGGGAGATAATAGAAGACTAGTATGGAATGGTGAATTTGGGCCACCTTGTAGAGAGCCTGGGAATGGCAGGCTAACATGTTTGGACTTTATTCCAAATGCAGTGGGAAACCATTGGAAATTTTTGAGCAAAGAACTGCTGTTGCCCTTTAGGCACATTATCTTTTTCCATGATGGAGAAGCAGGGTGGGAGAAGCAGCAAGCAGAGATGTTTCTTCCTCAAAAACAGAAAAAAAGAGAAGTTGAGATACTGAGAGGGTTTGAAGTGGGGATAGGGGAAGTGAAGATGCTCCCCTGAAAGTATTGGCCTTTGTAGTCTTGAGGTATATGATTCCTAGTGTGAGTGGGAATAGGGTAGGATTGAAGCATTGTGGAGGCACTTTAGAACTGCTCATGTGAATAGAAAATGAAAGAGCTTCTAGATAGCAGTTAAGGCTTACCTGAGACTAAATGTCATGAACTGTGGTGGACCCAACCGACAAAGTGTTGAGCCTTTTAGCCATATAGTCAGTGGAGTGGGAAAACCAGGAAACACAGAGATTAAAGGGAAGAGACATTATATATTTGAGGGTTTTGCATTTAGGATATGCTCAATTAAAGTTCTTAACCAAAAATTAGGGAGACAAAGTGAAATAATTCAAAAGGATAGAAGACCAGGAAGTAGTCCCGAGGAGATTAAAGCTCAGGCTCATTATGTGTGAGGATGTAAGAGGGAATTGTGGAGCAGAGGAGGGAATTTGAGAGTTTGGGTTCTTAGAGACTTTTTGAGAAGTGACAATTTCTGAAGTGTAGTCAGTGAGTAAAATGCAATGGAGATGGACATCATTGGGGTTTAGGAAACCAGTGTACTAGAGACCAGGGTAATAGGAGAGTCAACAAAAACAATGTGACCTCACTGAGGAGAATGTAAAGCAAAGGGCCAGAGAAGAAATACAGTGAAGGTTAATATACACAGAAGATTTTACTGAGATGAAAGACAGAATCAGATTGATTTTCTTCATGTCTGACTATTCATCTATCCCTCTGCCCCAACTCACCCCATCTTCAACATTCATTACCAGATTATAGGTCTTCCACCAACAAAAAATCACTCTGAAACACGGTCTTTAAAAATCAAAGGAAAGCCTGTTTACTTTTGTAAGGTAAAAGGAAGGAAAACTTCCCTGTTTTCATGAATGAATAGAACAAGGTTGAAACAGTGCATTCATTGCAATTGTTGGCAGGGAGGAAATTGAGAGGTATAGCCAACAGCTGTGAAACTAGAGTAACCAAAAAGATAGGGAAGGTTGCAAACTGGATGGGAAGAGACTCATTTAGACTTTGCCGGGGAAATGCCAATGGTTATTTCTTAGAGTGAATATAAACCTGCTTAAAATTCACTAGAAAGGAAATAATAGAATTGTAGGAAAATGATAAATGATATGCCCAGGGTATCTAGAGAAAATCTCAAAGCTTAGATAACAATTCTACTACAAATTAATGTGGGTTGCCATTCTTTGTTTTCCAGCACACCTTTTATTAATATCAATGCCAATCTTCATGGTGCCAAGTCCATTCCCTGCAATCCTGAACTTCATTGCATCCTCATGTATTCCCCAACACACTTACTCTTACCTGACTTTGTTGGGAAAGAACAGAAATCATATGCTATTAGTTTCTTCAGCATCCCTCTACTCTACCTCACACTTTCCTTTGCTTCCTCATCTACCTTCAATTTCTTCCCTCCCTTCCACCTTGGAGACAGAAGGTTTTCCCCACCTTGAGGAGGGAGCTAAGACTCCTGTCTCCATCTGTGTCCTTAAATCTCCCCTCTAGGTGTCTCCATATTCATCAGTAGGTCCCTCATTCCAGAGTAATCCAGAACAATTGTGTCATATCATTCCTTTCATCCTATTGAAGTAAGTCTCTGGAAGAGTATTCTGTAATTCTATTTTCTCTCCATCATTCACTTTCCAACTCCTACATTTTAGGTTATGGCTCAATGAATTCTGACATACCAATAGCAGCCAAATTGAACAGATTCATAATCACAATTTGAAGGTTGTAGAATCACTACTAAAATATAGAGACTGACTAAATTTGCCCAAGTTAAGTTGATGTTTGGCATCTTATCCACACACACACATATACAGACACACATAGGGTATATAATGTATACATATAGTATATAACTGCATATATATATATTTTAACTGCAAACTATATTATAGTTTTAAAAATAGTTAAGTGTTTTCATATACGTTTTATTATTTATCTTTATTTAGTAGGAGTCCAGACGGAAATCACTTCTTGCTTAGTTAGAATTTCACTTCAGTTTTGGCATCTGAATCAATGTGAAGAACGTTATCCTCAGGCCAGGAAAGTCTCAATTGCTTTGGTACAAACTGAGGCAGTTCTGACAGAATAAGCCCTCAATTCCATGGCAATTGGTAATTGGAAAACAGAAGTATTTTCCACATTGAGGTGGGGATTGTTTCCAAAAGTTCTGTTCCCAGAGAATGGAGATAAGGCAAATGGGGATATGGGTGGTTAGGAGGTGTGTTTTGTTTTTTGTTTGTATAGGGAGTCAGACCAACTGACACTTCACATTTAAATACCAAAAATATTGGAGGTTTTTTTTTGATAAGTGGTATGCTTCCTTACCACTGAAGTTAAAATGACATGATGATGGCAAACATATTTTTGGTTTGGTAGACAGTGAAAATCAGAAAAAAAAAGAGGAAATATAGCATTTTTAGGAGCAGATGGCAGTGCTTTCAAAACTTTTTGAGCTTTTTCTTTGCTTTTTTCCAAACTCATGTAATACAACCAATTAAAATCACTAAAATCAGATGGTGTAATGACAGTGAGCACTATAGCACCTAGCAGACTGATTGGATAGTTATGTGGAGTGATACTAATGGTGAATACCATTAGTTAAAACTGGATAAGGGAAATTACAGATGATTCCAACGTTTAAGCCACATCATTCTGACTAATCCTATTTTGGCCACTCTACAATGTGTCTTTACATCTCTGAAAGATGTCTGTTAATGTTGAGGTGCCATCTGATTTTAACTTTTCATTTTGAGCTAATTTTAGATTTACAGAAAACTTGCAAAAATAATAGAGTGTTCCGTATAACCCTTACCTAGCTTTTCCTAATACTAACATCTTATATAACTATGTTACGATGATCAAAACCAGGAAATTAATATTGGTACAATTCTATTAACTAAACTGCAGACCTCATTCAAATTTCACCAATTTTTCCACTAAAGTCCTTTTTATGGCCTAGGATTCAATCCAGGATCTCACATATCGTTAACTTGTTATGTCTCCTCAGTCTCCACCAATCTGTGACAATTCCTCAGTGTTTCCTTCTCTTTCATGACCCTGATACTTTTGAAGAGTATTCATGAGTTATTTTGTAGATTGTCCCTCAATTTGTGTTTGTCTGAGGCTTTCTTATGCTTATATTGAGGTTAGCATTTTTGGTAAGAAGGCCAGAGGGATGTTGTGTCTTTCTCAGTGTTTCATACCAAAGGGTTCATAGTCTCAATATGCCCCATTACTGGTGATGTTAACCTTGATCACTTGGCCGAAGTGGTGTCTGTTGGATTTTTCCACTATAAAGAAGCCGTCATTCCTTTTGTGGTTAATAAATATCTTTGGAGGCCATGATTTTAAGAATAAAGTAGGGCAAGACTATTTACATGTTTTCAAATGGCTGGGCAACACTGAGGGGCAGGAAGACCAGCAATATGACTTTGAATATGGAAAAATTTGTTACGGAGGAAGGACTACATTTTCTACAGGAAAATTTTTTTCATACTTCCTTGCCCCTCCATCTCCCACTACCTGTTGCTGCTAATTCATTTATTCAGGAAAAAAAAATTAATATTCAACCCCTATTTGGGGAAATGGTAATTATCTAATTTATTTTGGTTCTACTGATATACATTTCAGATAAGGCATCAGATAGAAGCTCCTAGAAGTCTTTGGGGTTAGAAGTTTTGATTGTTTCTATTTCTTATTTATCATTTATTGAATTGTCATGATATCTTTCCCTGTGTGTGTAGGGAAAGACTTTATAAAAAGTCATTAATTTTTATTTTCAGATCATAAATTTGATTTTAATTAATTATAACAGTATTAGTCATACTGATCAAATATTAAAATCCTCTTGCAATTAAAAAAGTGGAATGGCATGGCTCCTCCAAGTTCCATTTTCCAGGTTGACTCTGTCATTGATGTCCTATTCTTTAACCTCTCCAACTAATTTGCTTATTCCTTTGTCTCTTCGTTCATCCATTCTTCATTCACTCATGCACTTACTCTATTGGCTGAGTGAAAACTAAGTAAAAGCACTGCACGGAATGATTCAGGAGATACAGAGAGGAGTAAGAGACTGCCTGCACACAGGAAATTTACTATTTACTATTCTAAAAGCACAAAGAACTGTAGTATGCTATTATATTGTATCTGTTGGGGATTTTCTGTTTCTCATGTATGTACAGAACCCCAACAGGGAAAAAGCTATGGGTTCTATCCTTCCATCTGATCTTCAGATTCCCTAGAAAAAAAGTGATGAGATATTCCTTCATAGATATGAGTCTTTAAGACTAAAAATAAAGTAACTATGTAAGAGGGCAAAATAGATGACTAGGAGATCCCCTCCTTCCCTGTTTTCCCAAAGTAACTGGGGCCTCAGCAGACACAACTTGAGACTCCATTAGAACAATAAGAGAGATTCTGTCTGGAAAAGCTCAGAATTTGTTCACAGAATCTCCAAGTGTCACACAGGAACCAGCTTGGACAAGACACTGGGTGAGTCCCTCACTAATGAAGTACCAAAAGAAGGTCTGAGACTGAAGGTATCTGGCAAGAAAGCATAAAACCAGAAGCACTGAGCAAGATGGAGAGATACATGGATCAATAACCCATTATTTGTTCACAGGTGTCTTTCCTGCTAGACAAGTTCCTTAAAGGAAGGGAGCATGTTTTCTGCAGCACTGAGTCCTTATTACTTGGCAACATGCCTGACCTGCACAGAGAGCTCAGGGAAGTTCCTGTAAATGGGCAGCTTCAGACATTTGTGAACCTCTGGACAACACTTAAATAGGCATGCTGTAGATTCAGTTTTGTCTGTGTTACTTCCAATTGAATATTATGGTTTCTGAAGTGCCAAGCTATGTGGATATGAGTGGGTTGCTCTGGGATTTCCAGAACAATACATTTTCATGTAGTGGGATTCAAGCCAAGTAAAATGTAATTCAACCTTCATGTCATATAACTTGATCCCTTTTGAGCAAGGACAGATATTTCTGAACCACTGGATTAAGTTAGAGACATAACCTTTTAGGCACATCCATACCATCCTGTGTTTTCTTTTTTATAGAATTCACTTTTGTAACTCTTTCCTTAATGTCTATATTTCCAGAGAGGATGGGAGCTTCCTGAGGACCCAGTTCTACAAGGTGTCTTATTTATACCTATCCCTGGAACATGCCACCTAGCACACAGGAGACATTTAATAAATAACTGTTGCATAAATGAACAAACAAAAGTTACAAAACATGGAACAAGAGATGTATAATCAGTAAGGTGTAGTTAAGGGATTATGAGTGAGTAGAGAAAGGGGAAGTTATATTCCCTCTGAAGGATATCAGGGTGTATATACAACTTGAGTCTAGAAGGATGAAGAGGGTTTAGAGCTGTGGAGATGGGAGTGCAGTGAAGGAGTGACGGCAGCAGTGCAAGGGGAGCCTTCCAGCTGAGGGAACAGCAGTAAAGTAGGGTTTGGTTACTTAGGCAGAAAAGTAGGAGATATGAAAGTGATCAGGGAGAAATAGGGATGAAAAGGAAGTATGATCAATAGATAAATGAGTGAAGGATTGAGAATCTAAATAATAACAATATAACCATGAAAATACATATGACTGTCATTATTGTAGCTCAAGTATAGGGTGATTCTCTCATTACTTTTTATTATTGTTTATTGTCATATTTGAAAGCATTGGTGTGTGTGGCTCCATTCAGAAAATGTACAATAGTTTCTTTTAGAGAGGAGTGAAACTGAGGCATGATACATTTTATTATGACATAAAATTAATTTTAACCATGATCAGAGCTTAACTATGACAGAAAACCCAGAGCAGGTTGGTTAATGGTGATCACAAGGTTGCTGTACTTGTTTGAAATAACTGTTTCTGATTTGACCTTATAAGATCAGCTCCTTGGCATGGCTATGCATTAAAGTCTCAAACATTTAAAAAAAACTGAGATGCTTTCTAGTCCAGACTAGCATCTCAAATATGCTGGCATGAGAATCATCTTCCCCTTCTTAGACTCCAGAGAAAAGATCCTGTTTGACAAATCTTAACAAGTAAGCGTTGTTGCTGTTTTTTTAAATACATGATCTAGATACCTCTTTCTATGCTGCAAATTAATTTTCTTTTTTAATTGAGATGTAATTGTGTAAGTTTAAGGTGTACAATGAGTTGGTTTGATACATTTGATACATTTATATATTGCAATGTGATTACCACTATAATGTTTGTGGTTACTAAGTGCTGAGAGGTGGGGGCATTACTGAGAGGTTAGTCAAAGGGTACAGACTTGACGATGAGTAAATTCTGGAGATCTAATCCACAGCATTGTGATTATGGTTAAATTTCTTTCCTTCACTGTTGCAGGAGTATGGAGGGTCATCATTTCACAACCATTGATAGTATTGTGCTATTTTCCATGGGCATATTGTCTTGTACCCAATTATCCAACATTCCAGGGAATAACTTTTCAATTTTTAATAGTCTCTTAATTCAACTGAACCCCCACAGAGAATCGATATGACTTTCTGTTTTCACCTCTACTTGCTTCTCCTAAAAATGTGCAGAGAAGTATATACTTTGTATAGATTTCCATCACAGCACATAGAGTTTAATACCTGCCCACCACCCCACCCGAAAAGGTGAAGAGCCATACAGGGAAATGGAATCAGCCACTCAGCACCACTCTGTGAGTAGCTTAAAATGACAGCTTTGCAGAACATATGTGAGCTCAGAATAAAGACCCTTGGTAAATTCATGCAATATGCTTTGTACACTAATAAAATTCATCATGGTCTCTTGGAATGCAGCAATTATTCATGCTCTCCTCATTCTACATTTTTTTGTGGGGGGGAGAACAACAAATGGAAATAGTTCTATATAGCAGCATGCAGCATGTTGGGATGAAGGCAAGCAGGATGTGATTTTTCTCAGGTGTGTAGTTCAGCAAGCGAGAGCAGCCTGAATATGAAGGTCGGCAGCAGTATTGCTTTTTCCTGTCAAAGCACTGGAATTAAGTGAAATGGATTTGAAAAGGAAGAACATATTGTACTGTACTTCTTATGGAAGAAAACATATCCCTATAACACTTTGTACAAGCTAACATTAGACATGGTAATTAAATTCAGTGGTTGTTCCAAGATTAATAGATGCTTTACTTCAAGTACTTTGCTAGCAGAACAGAATCAGATGGAAGCAAATGAGAGAAAAATGAATCTTATTCTTTTCATTTCATTGAGCTGCAGGAAAGCACTTTGCAGCTAACCCTTCACAAAGACCCAATACACATCCTCATAAGGTGGTCCCCTTTCCTTCTGATGCATGAAATTCCCAAGCACACTGACTGTAAAGCAATATCCTTTGACCTCCAGCTAAGTTCCATCTAGGCCTTTGATAGGATATATCATCGTGCATATTAATTGTCAGCATAATCTAAGTCTGAATTAAAAACTCTCAGCTTGAGTCAATAAAGGTGATGTTCAATAGGTCATGCTTAATTGGGACTGACTCTTTTCAAAGAAAATACTGTGTTTAGGTCAAATCAACTTATGTTTTGTTTGCTTATGAAAAAGCACCAAAATTGAGGTGCATGTTTTATTGGTTTGAGTAAGCTTGCTTTTCCTAGTTCTTTTTTTCTTGTGAAGATAATCCCTAATCACTAATAGTGGGACAAAATAGCATCATATACATCCTGATGGGATGTACTGAGAAGGCTACAACATTACTTTTGTGGCATTCCTGTCAAAAACACATAATCTGAATAAAATCATTAGAAAATATCAGGCAAATCCAAATGTTGGGTCATTCAATAATTCTTAAAAACATGTCAATGTCATAAGAGACAAAGAAAGGCTACAGAACTGTTTCAGATTAAAGGAGACTAAAGCAATATGACAATTAAATGTAACCTGCAATTCTGGACAGGACCCTAGATTTTAATGGAATTTCTATAAACAGCATTATTCAGTTGGCAAAAGTGAAATATGGATTATAAATTAAATAATAGTATTGTATCAATGTTAAATTTCCTGATTTTGAATATGTGATTATATAAGGGAATATTCTTGTCCTTGGGAAGTACATATGTATTTATCTAGGAGTAAAGAGCATAATTTCTGCAACTTACTCTTAAATGATTCAGAAAACAAATCAATTTCTATCTATGTTTATCTATTTATCTATACAGGAAAAAAGAAAAAGATTTCTCTAAATGGGGAAGAATATTAACAACTAGTAACTCTAGAAAAAGGGTACATTGAAATTTTCATACTATTTATGCAACTCTTATGTAAAGTTGAACTTATTTCCAAATAAAAAGTTAAAAAAATACTTTAAAAAGCTGTTCTCTATACTTAGCATTAAGCATCAGTTGTCTCAAAAGTCTTGTCTGCCTAGCTTTCATCTTATATGCACTGAAATTATTAGCAATGACACACAAAAATCTCAACTGTCAAAGAACTGTAAAATAATTATATCCTGTTTTAAATGATTAATAATTCACCTAAAATCTGTTGGATTTAAAATAGGATTCACAGGTGTGAACTTAGGTCTATGACTTGAATGTGAATTCCACACAGAGATCAAGTTTACACACTTACTCAGTGGATATTGCAAATATTCTTCGGCATTGTTGTGTAAGAATTTTCTATTTGGTTTGGTACACTTCACTGTGTCCCATTTTGAGAAATATTAAAAATGGAAATATTTCATCCAAGTATCATGTTTTTGAGAACTTTTAGTTTGATTATTTTTAAGTAACATCATTTGAAACAATTGCTATTCTTAAGGAAATTCATGGGTGTATAGTCTCAGTGTTTTGGAGGGGCATTATTGACAAGTAGTGGGAGGAGGTCAGAATTCATGGACTGTGGGATGAACCTAATCCATGAAAAAATCTTATTTCCTGTACTACTTTCAAATGTCTCAACGTGTTAGTTATCAAATGTAGAGCATAATTCCATTTTTTAAATTAAAAAAAGTATTTTGCACAATTTTAATAATCACTGTATTTTCCAGGAATACAAACATTTCTATCATACACACTGAGGAAAGATGGGATTTATTTTGTTTGGAGTTTTTCTAGAAACTGTTTATTAATCTGGAAAATCATTAGTTACCAATGGCAATGTCATTCATATTTGAGTGGCCAGCACAACATGCCTGAAATCAGTCTAAATTATGTACCTGTCCCCATTATGGAGATTCCAGAAATATACATGAATATGATTATTAGGCTTTATTCCAAAATGTCAAAAAAGATTTAAAGTTTCAACAATAGTCAATTGTATATTGTCTTCTTTCTTTTTTTTAATTGAAAATTATCTGGTTATTTTTCATTTTGAAAATTATTCAAAAAATTGAATTTTACTACAATTAAAAATAAAATCTTAGCTTTTATTATTTTTATTATCAAGTTATTTTTAGAGTCGCTTCAGGTTCACAGCAAAATTGAGCGAAAAGTACAGAGTTCCCATATACCTCCTCCCTGGCACTGCCTCCCCCACCATCAACATCCCACACCAGACTGATGCATTCGTTATAATCAATGAACCTGCATTGACACATCATTATCACCCCAAATCCTTAGTTTATATTAGGATTCATGGTGGTGTTAGGTTTTGTTGTTCTATGGGTTTTGACAAATGTATAATGACATGTATCCACCATTAAAGTGTTGAACAGAATAGTTTTACTGATCTAAAAATCCTGTTTTCTGCCTGTTGGTGCCTTCCTCTCCCCTAACCCTTGGCAACGACTGATCTTTTTATTGTCTTTATGGTTTTGACTTTTCTAGAAGTCATATAGCTGGAATCAGAACCCTGACAATACATAACGCATGCAGCCTTTTCGGGTAGGCTTCTTTCACTTAGTAATATGTATTTAAAGTTTCTTATTTCTTTTAAATCTAAACTTATTTATTAGAAGTAGAAGTGAACAGCTGACTCTTTTTAGTGTAATTGTGCCCAAATATTTACAGTTGAAATATATTTTATATTATAAATTACCTTCCTTTTATTTCTCCTTTAGATTACAGGATATTATGTACATTAAAAAAAATTACCTGTTAAGATAAAATTATATTACCCTTGAATTTCATCTCAGCATAGCATAGGGGGTGATATAAAATATTTCTTCTTCTTTTAAAATTTATTTTATTTTTCTCTTTTTATTTAAATTTTTCCCAGATTTTTTGAGGTACGGTTGACAAAAATTGTATATATTTAGGTTGTATAATGTGTTCTTTAAGGTATACAATGTGATGTGCAATTTTAAAAAGTTGAAATTGTAGTAGAACTAGAGATTAGTACGATGGTTGCCAGGGGTTTGTGGGTAGGGGAAATGAGGAGATGAAGGGTACAAACTTTCAGTTACAAGATGAATAAATTCCAGAGATCTAATGTACAGCATGGTGATTAGAGTTGGTAAAACAGCATTATATAGTTGAAATTTGCTGAGAGTAGATTATAAGTGCTCTCATCATCAAAAAATAGTAACTATGTCAGGTGATGGATGTGTTAATTAACTTGATTGTGATAATCATTCACGACGATATCAAGTCATCACATCATGAAATATTTCTTTTAAAATAGGGTGAGGAGTTCCACAAAAATTCAAAAATTGAATGACCATATTATCCAGCAGTTCCACTTCAGGGTATATACCCAAAAGAATTGAAAGCAGTGTCTCAGATATCTGTATACCCATGTTCATAGCAGCATTAGTCACAATTGCTAAGATATGGAAGCAACATGTGTCCATTGAAAGATGAATGTATAAACAAAATATGATATATACACAAGATGGACTATTATTCAGCCTGAAAAAGGAAGGAAATTCTGACATATGCTACAATGTGGATGAAACCTGAGATATTAAACTAAATGAAAAAAGCCAGTCACAAAAAGATAAATACTGTATGATTCCACTTATGCAAGTTACCTAGAGTAGTCAAACTCATAGAGACAGAAAATAGGATGGTACTTGCAAAGAACTGGGGAAACGGAGGGTGAGGAGTTATTGTTTAATGGGTATAGAGTTTCAGCTTTGCAAGATAAAAAGTGTTCTGGAGATTAGTTGCATACAATGTAAATGTACTTAACACTACTGAACTGTCCACTTAAAAACGGTTAAGATGGTACATTTTATGTTATGTATATTTTACCACAATTAAAAAAAAATAGGGTGGGAAGCCATTGAATATGACAGGGTTGAGATCCAGTGCTCTGCAGGCTGGGGGATGGTCTATGGTCTGCTTGACCCCAGTTCCCTCTTCCCAGCATCTTACATATCCTCTGGTGTGGAGACAAGGAGCAGTGAAAGGGAAAAGTCATCTCCTTATTTACCAATGGCAAGTTGATTGAGCCCATTGTGTAGTTTTTCACTGAGCACTCATCCTCTGGTCAAAAGACTCTGTGTGGGCAGATGATTATCCCAACAGCCCTGCTGATGAAGGAATCACATCCAAGCAGCTCCCCTGGGAGATTTAGCACAGCTCCTAGCTGACTTTCAGCTGGGGTCTCTTGCCACATTCCACATCCACTACTTTTCTCTGAACACCTTTGCTCCAAGTGAGCAGTATCTTAGCGATTCTGCAACCTGTCTCTGGGACCTCCCGGCACAGGAGGGATCCATCTCCCATACCCTTCAGGGAGCAAAAACTTGGAATTTGAGCAGTCAGGTTTTTTTTTTTGTAAGAGACGGTGTCTCTTATACCTCCTATCTGTCCCCAGGACTTTTGGAGCCAGAGCAATATGCCCAATGATAAAGACATCTGTTGACCCTTGTAGACCTACCAAAATACTGACTAGTTTTCTTAAAATTGGGGGAGCAACCAATAGAATGACCCTCTCCTGTTTCCTCAGGAAGGTGAAGTGAAATGATCATCTTCCTTTCGGGAAACAGGAGGTACACAGAATACAGGAACATTGATAAAGGAACAGTGCTGAAGGTTTGTAGTTATATCTCCATTTGCAGGTGGACTAGGCACAGCCCCAAGAGGCCTGCTCTCTTCCCTCTCAGTGCCCCTAGTTTTTCCTTTTATGGAAAATGCCAGGAGGCACGGAATCTTTGAGCCAAGAACTAAGCCTTCTTTAAATCCAGTTTGGGAAAACTTATCTTTGCTCTAAAAAAGGCTTGATCTCAGCTATAATCTCTACGTTATTCTGTAAACTCTACTCTACAATCTCTAGAGAAGGAAAAGGTCTTGAGTGGTTCCTCATACCACTCTGTCACACCAGGCTCACCAACTGTGCTTCCCTTGCAGAGAACCACTTGCAGCCTTCTAGTCACACTCCTGCATCCTCTGTGCCTACTCTTGTTGGCCTGCCTGAATTTCACCCCCTACTCCCACCACACACACATCCATATCTTAGCTTTCACAACTCTGTCCTTCATTTCTTCCTTTAAACCAACCATTAGTCTGATTTTGCTTTAAACTTTGGTTTCCTGCAGTGATAGATTCATTGATTTAATCACACAAAAACATTAAGCACCTTCTGTGTGCCAAACCTTCTCAATGAGGATAACTCCACTGCCTGTGGCAATCTCTGTGACATCAGAAGAGAAACTTGCTATTGCAACCCTGGCCCTCAAAAACCTCTCTTCCAAATCCAGCTTCTTTGCTAGGCAAATCATCATGACACCTTGCTTAGGGTTTATGAGTTTCTTCATCTGAAGGGCTGCTTTTGCTCTTCAAGATCCTCTGCCACTTCCTGATATTCTTCTATGAATGGATAGATAATTCCAAATCATGAGAAACCGCTCTTTCTACATCAGATAACTGTTGCTGCATAACAAACTACCCCCAAGCTCAGTGGCAAACACCAATCATTATAATACATACACTCGGGTTAGATGGGCTTTGCTCTAATCTGGGCAGTCTACGGGTATCTTAGCTGCAGCATCGCTGATTCACATGTTTTTCATCCTGCCCCAGAGAGCAGCAGACCAAGTTAGGCATGTCCTTTCCTTGTGGGGAAGGCAGAAGCACAAGAATGAGTGAGCCCAACTGTGCAAGCACTTTTCAAGACTCTATCACATTTGTTACTCCCATTAGCCAAAACATGTCATTGTGACTAAACCCAGGGGTGAAGAATTATGTACCATCTATGTTGGAAAGGACTGCAGAGTTACATGACAAAGGATATGAATACAGGCAGAAGGGAAGAATTGGGGTTGTTGATACAGTCTTTCACACTTCTCATTTCTCATCATTCACCATTTCTGCTGTAGTTTTTCCCTTAGACTGCATCCACATATCCGTCCAAACTACAGTTCGGTTTCCCAAGCCTTTCAGACATTATTAAAGGTGTTTTTCTCTGGGCAACCGTTCTTTTAATTTGCATTTAGGCTGCTCAGATTCAATTTATTCACCTCAAGTCATGTTTACATCTTTGTCCTATATAGTGAAATGCCAAAATCTAGTACAAGGATGTTCTTAATACACATAAAATTGGTTTTGGACTAGAAAGCAGCTTATGAAAATATGATTATTAGAGACAGTATGATTGTTACAGGATATCCTAGATTGGAATTTTTTTAATTACTTCACGTGCTATTTGATTAGTAGATAGCCTTCTGTCCAAGTCTATGCCTTTGAGTCAGCTTTGAGGATGTGAACATGCCCAGGACATGAGAGGGGATGCACAGGTTTGATTGATGGGGTTTAAAGGGACATATGGCTCCCCACACCTTCTCTCCTTGGGTGGCAATGAAAGAACTGTTAATCTGGGATGATGTAAGCAGTTGACATGAGTTTGAAGTCTTATTTCTTGCAGGCTGATTTAAAGAAGTTCACAGATCATTGCTGTATTAATGCTCTGGGTAAGTTGGCATGAGAATTTTTTGTGTTGCATAGGTAGTGATAGAACCAGGTGTTACCTTAGGGCTGTATGATAGCACTGAATTGGCAGGTTGGAACTCTGAAATGTAGATTTTAATAAGCCACCACCTTAGCTATGTGTACTTGGATAAGTCTCTTAACCTTCTTGAATCTTAGTTTTCTCATTTTCAAATATAGGCTGCTACTATATATACTTAAGGCTTTGCCTGGCTTAAGAGTCTATGATCCTAAGAAATAAGATTATGTATCTAACAATTAGAATCCATTTCATTGATCCTAAGCATATCGTAGTTGCTAAAAAGAAATGTAGGGAGTTGCCAGTTTTATCCATTTATTTATTAATTACATATAATGAAAAGATAAATTGTACCATAGATAATGTCCTCAGTTCTGTTTTACCTTGAAGCTAGACAAGAATATATAACTTACTTAATATAAACTCATCTTAACTACTAGCAAAAGAGCTCATATGTATGCCTTACTGACAATGGGTTAGCATTATCATGTCTATATGTAGAGAATCCTTTTTCCCATTTAACAAATTTATGCTCTAAACAATTTAATGAAGGCCTTGCTAATGAATGGTGATTAGGGTGTCTTTCACCACCTCAAGAACTGATTTTAAGCAATCAATGATGGCTTATTTTTCAAATCCCCAGTGTTTTTATTTTTGGTACAAATAGAAAGGAATTGCAAAGATATTGTAATTGATATGGTGGCAAGTTTACAGCCTTGACCAGTGATTTATCAGGTTTATATGGCTAGAGTTATCCATTTATTATTTCCCAGTGCATTAGGTTGGTGGCATGATAGGCTGTCTTCAGATGTAAGTTATGTCTTCTTCTTCTACGTTCTACTTCTCACTGCCATTACTGAGTTAAATGTTTTTAGACTATAATTACTGCCACTTGAGCTCTTGGAATCCAAACATTCACCCAGAAGTTCATGGAGCTCTATTACCATAAGCCAAGTATTTTGGACATCTGGGAGTAAACAGTCATTATGGAAAAAATAAGTTTTTTCCGACATTATAAATAAATGAGATAATGCCAGAACACCATGTTATTTTTCATCTACTTTTGTTATTCATGATGGTAAAATTAGCAAAATGTTTGTTTGTCCATAAGTGAATATTAGCTACTCTAGTTCTCATCACCAGTCTGACGTCCCTAAAGGCCATCTTTAACTAAAACACTGAAGTCAAAGATATTTACTCTTTGGGTCACAACACTTATCTCCTTCTGTAGTTAGTCTCTTTGTAAATGTGCATCTCTGTAAATAAATAAAAGTTTCACAATGCAAAATAGCCACTATTTCCTGATCCAAGCCCTAACATTTGTCCTTTAATTAAAACTTCACTCCAATCAAATCCATTGAGTTTTAACTACATTTTTTCTTGTCTCTTAAATTTTAAATGACCAAGAGATACATATGTGGAAACACTTTTTAAATTTAGTCCTCTTATAAGTGCCCAATGCCAGTATGACTCCATAGTCTTGCACTCAGGCCTAGAAAATTGTTTAATGTTTTATTATGGGGTCCTTATTGTCTATTTGACAAAATCCTTCTTTTTTATCCCTCTAAGATGCTGCTCTAAAATCAATTCTTGCTTTTTATGTTTCTTTAAATTTCTAAGAGGACACTATCAGAGAAACATGCTATGATACCCAGTTCCTTTTAGTTTTTCTATCAAATGAATCTCTGTTAATGAAAATCTGCTTCTACATCTGACACCCTCAATGGTTTTAATGTAGCATATGCAAAACTGATATCCTAGTTTATTCCCATCAGGTTAGACTGGGGGTTTTCAACCTCAGCACCACATACATTTTAAGCCAGATAATATTTAGCTGTGGGGGCTGACCTGTACCTTGTAGAATGTTTATCAACATCCCTGGCATTGATCCATTAGATGCCAGGATCATCTCTCCCAAGTTGTGACAACCAAAATGTCTCCAAGTCCCTGGGGGGCAATGTTGCCCCCAACTGCAAACCACTAGCTTAGATATATCAGTCAGGCTACTCCTCATCTCAGTTTTTATATTTTTAATGGTGGAAGCTCTAATTTGCTCAATTTAACCTTCAATTCATGATCATCTTCTGTTACTAACACTACAGGAGCTGTTCTATGCCTGGGAAAAACTGTTCATCTGCAGTAGAGACCACCTACTTACACAGGCTTACTGTGTGCTGTTTATGCTATTAAGTGCTACTTACACATTATCTCATTTAGGTTTTCTGTTTCACATATGAAGATACCAAGGCAGGAAACACAATTTCCTGGGAACTTTTTATCCAGATTCCAGACAAAGTGTTCTAATCCTTTAAAACCCCTAAACCATTTTTGCATTCTTTGAGATGCTGATTTTGTGACCCTGAGCAACCTTATATTAAGCCTCCAAATGCTTAAATTTTTGTCAATAGTGTCAGTTATTATTAGCACTATTACCTATATAGACTATAGTTTGAGAAAAAAATTATTCTTTGACCTAGAATTGTACTTGAAAACTTCCTCAAAAGAAACTTTGGATTTCCATGTAGCTTGTTAACTTGTTATTTTATAGTACTATAGTTGTCCCTTTTGCTTCCCCTCTCTATGAAGCTTCAGACATAGTAGGCACATAGGCACTCAGTCAATCCTTGCCAACTGACTGCAGAAACCACCATGAAAAAATACAATTGATTTTCTATAGAAATTCAAGGTGTTTTCTCCCAAGGATATTAACAATCCTTGATATTCCAGCAGTTGATGATTCACTGTGAATATTTGTGTTCTGACATATTCTAGTAGTTTATTTCTCTAAATCTGAGGGCTCCTATCAGTATTTTTTTTCCATTTTCTGGACTATCAACAATAGCTATTCTTCACTTAGGTCTCAATAGACATTAACTTTAAAATCGGAGACAACTTGTAGACAAAGGAGAAAAAGGGAGAACTCTGTCACCAATTTAGTTACGTGGAGCTGGCTGGCCCTGTGAAATTGAACTTCATCTTGAACCGCCTGTCTTCACTTCCTCAGGCTGTTCTGTGTGGTCTGTTGCCCCAGAATAATGATTAATCATCTTCTAAAGGTCCCTGTGTGTGGTCTGAGGAAAATGAGATATTACCATGTCACCATAGTGGAGAATAAATGGTCACAGGAAGGCAAACAATGGCCAGCAGTATTGGTTATTATTTAATAATTGATAAACAAAATGGAATGTTTTCTTTTCTCTAGAAGATGAGGGGTGAGGTTAAAACAAGGCATTGGCAGGAAAGGTAATCAGGAAGAAAGGGACTGGGAATTTAGGACTGATTTAGGCAGAAAATGAGTTTAGCTGCAGTGATATCCACTTTTGATGGCACCTGCACAGCATGTGCCTGGCACAGTGCCTGGAGAGGGAAAACATTTTGACTACAGTTCTTTGAAGGAAAATGAAGAGCACTAGATTGCATTCTCAAAGGCAGATCTGTAATCCATCTCCTCATAGAGCCTAACGTGTGAATGCTTTTGGTTTGGACAGCATCTGACTTTCAAAAGCTAGCTTCTTATTAATTATTAAATATTATTTTCTGTCTAAATGAAGCTACGTTTTAGAACTGCATTGTTAAATCTGTATTTCTAGATTTGGACAATATTCATCAGGAAGAGCTATGAGTCTTTTGTCTTCAAATCAGTTAATGTTGTCCCTTAACACTGACAAGAATAAACCATGCAAAGCCAATTGAGATAGTATTCACTCTCTTGCATAGGTAAGAAATTTTTAGGGGCAAGAAAATGAAAATTATTCTCTTTTATAGAATAGCAAAGATATAGACAAACTCGCATTTACAGTAGGTCTCCCTTGAGTGAATTCAGTTATAATACAGGAAAAATGAGCTAAAGCACCCATTGGATTAAGAATGGTTGAATTTTCTGGTATGGCAATGGTCATAGACATGTATTCACGTTAAAAGCAATTGTTCATTAATGCCTTTTTCAATCGCCTTATAAATTAATGTTTAAAATACTTGCAAAGAAAACCATATGCTAGTCAAAGCATCTCCTTAGGTGGCTTAAGAATCTAACTCTGAAAATAAAGCCAGCATTGGTTAAGCCAAGAAACAGTACTGTTAAATACAAACGTGAAGATTGATCTACAGGACAATCAGGTGCTAAAGATCATACTCATGAGAAATTTTCTAATCTGTAAAATGAAAGAATTTTAAAGGATAAAATTTAAAGTGCTGAGCACAACAGGCACATGAAAAGATGCTCCACATCACTAAGCATCACAGAAATGCAAATTAAAACCACAATGAGATAACACCTTAGACCAGCTAGGATGGCCAATATCCAAAACACAAAAAACAACAAATGCTGGCAAGGATGCAGAGAAAGCTAAATCCTCCTACACTGTTGGTGGAATATAAACTGGTGCAGCCACTGTGGAAAGCAATATGGAGGTTCCTCAAAAAACTAAAAATAGAATACCATTTTACACAGTAATTCCACTTCTAGGAATTTACCCAAAGAAAACAATAACCCTGATCCCAAAAGATACATGCACCCTTATCTTTATCACTGCACTATTTACAATAGCTAAGATATGGAAGCAACCTATGTGTCCATCAATAGATGAATAGATAAAAAAGAGGTGGTACATACACACAATGGAATATTATTCAGCCATAAAAAGAAAAGAAATCCTACCATTTGCCGCAACATGGATGGAGGTAGAGGGTATTATGCTCAGTGAAATAAGCCAGGTGGAGAAAGACAAGTACCAAATGACTTCACTCATTTGTGGACTACAACAACAAAGCAAAACTGAAGGAACAAAATAGCAGCAGACTCACAGACTCTGAGAAGGGACTAGCGGTTACCAAAGGGAAGGGGTTGGGGAGGGTGGGTGGGGAGAGAGAAGGGGGTTAAGGGGCACTATAATTCACAATTATAATATAGGTAGGTCATGGGGAAGGCAGTACAGCGACTCTATAGCATTTTACTATGCTGATAGACAGGGACTGCAATGGGGTGGGTGAGGACTTGATAACGTGGGTGAATGTTGAAACCACAATGTCATGTGAAACTTTATAAGATTGTATATCTATGATATTTTAATAAAAAAAGAACAAGTTAAAAAAATAAAGTCAAATGCTAAGCACATGGAATAGGAAGTGGTATTCAATTACTTGAGAATCATTTTTCCTTTCCCCAAATATATATCTCAGTTATACACACATTTACATAAATACACACACACATACACACATATATCTTTTGAAGTTGTTTCTGGGATTATGAATATTTGTTATAGCATCGTATAATCAATTAGTGTTTTTATTTATTTGATAGTTTTAGCTAATAATCTTGGGATGTCATTTAGTAACTAATAGATGTATAATGTCTGTATTGATTTAACTTTCATTAAGGGGTTTGGGAGCTAGTCTAGGTGACTCTAAAGCAGAAACGCTTTAAGGTTTATTTCCAAAGCAATGTTTCCCAAAGTACTGGGATTCTCAAATATAAGTTACTTGTGATCAAGTGATGTGTTGGGTGAATAGTGTGTCTATATAGATTAAAGCAATGGAAGGAATGTTTCAAGAAGATGAACACATTGGCTAAGTGCTTTGGGATCACTATTAGAAGCAGGGATATGTGGTATTTGTTGAGGGCATGCACTGTGACATTTGGCCTCTAGGTTGTAAAAGCAAAAGATAATACAGACATATATCCTCTTTTGTGATTTTTACCCTTCCCCCATTAGTATTTGGCAGGAATTCCCTAAACAAAAGGGACAATGATGAAGTTTGTAGTTCTGTGTCCCCAGGCTCTTACTTCATGTTTTTTTCTTTATTCTACGAATATGTGTGGTTGTGCTTTCTTATCTAATTTCTTCCTTCTCATTCCAGTCCTATCTTTCCTATTCCCCCACCAAAACAAAAAGCAAAACAAACCTAAAGGAAAGTATTTGTAATTCAAACAGCAGGCTCATCTGAAAGTGTCACAAATGCCTGCACTAGGATGCCTAGACAATGAGCTAGCTTGAATCTGAGAGACTCCGTCTTTTCCTGGCCAGAGAGGCAGTGCTCAAGCTCAGCTTCCAATGGCGTTGGTAGTTCCCACAGAGGACTATAACATCTCAAGGGCTCCACAGGCCCCTGGTACTGCGGTAGTTGGCATCTGAAATCCAGATTCTTGGCTCCATAACTAACCTCTTTATTCCACTCAATAACAAGGCCACCATCTCACAAGAAGAGAGACAGAAGAGTAAAAGGTTCTCTCCATTGGAGTCAAACTCAAGCCAGGTCCAGAAAATGCTCCCTTGTGGATGATAGATTAGGGGACCATGATCATCTCTGCTAGGTGACTCTAGCCTTGTGAGTATTCTCTTTCTCCACTGATACCTACTCCTTAAGACAATATTTTTTGACTTGTGAAAGTTGTCCAAACCTATCATATGACAGGTGGCAACCCTGAAGAGAATCACCTGGTTCAACAGCTTTCTTATTTATTCACTATTTATCAATGATTATGAAACCACAATACTGTATATGAAGCATCGTTTTAAGTGTGGAATAAAAGATAGTTTTTACATTTGAAAACATTTTAGTATCAAGTAACATATGAGAGGGCAAGTACTTAAACCATTTTTATTAGGGAAAAGTTTCTAGGAATTCTAAACTCAAACTACATAAGCAGTCATCTACTGTGTGAGGTTGACCTTGGAAAAGCTTTATTTGGACATTAAGAAATGGAAGAATAGGTTTTTGAGTAAATACCCTTAAAGAAAGGGTATTGAGAACTTTACTTAACATGGTATAAGAAATTAATGGCCTCTCTCTTTGTCTCCCTTTCTTTCTCACCAGTGTTAAGTAATTATTTATTCTTTTATTCCTTACTTCCTTCACTCATTCATCACGTGTCTCCCTTTTCTGTAATATAAGCTCCATGGGAGCAGTATCCCTGTTCAACTGGTGTTCTCATTGCCAGAACAGTGCATGGCACACAGTGGGTGATCAATTAAAATTTCTTCAATGAATGAATGAATAAGCATGTACCATGTGTCACAAGAGATACAAGAATGGACCATACATACACAGTCTCAATTTTTACACATTTTATAATTCAGTAGGAAAGAAAGACAAAATAATAATTCTAACAAAGTATGATCATTTTTACCAAAGGGGAAGGTAGATGATACTACAACCTTTTGTCACATGTGTGAGGTATTGTCCTATGTACTGAGAATCATTTGGTGAATTATTGTAGTGATAAAGGAAGTTCACCAGAACTGACATGTAGGTTGAGATATGAGGGATAAGTAAGAGTTGAATAGATGAAATGAAAGGTGTTCTGGGAAAGGTAACTGCATATTAAAAGTTCAGAGGTAGAGACCACTGGAGAATTCAAAGAAATGAAAGAAGTTCCAGAGTGCAGGAAAATAGAGGATAAGAAGAAAATGGCAAGAAATAAAGCAGTGGCTGATCCCTCCAAAGAGTTGGGACATAATTCTAAAGATAGTAGGGAAGACTTGGAGGGGTTTAAGAAAGTGGATGACAGGTTCTGATTTGTGTTTTAGAATCATCACTCCAGCTATGGTGTTCAGAATGATTTGGTAGGAACACTACATAAAGGATATCCTTTAGGAAGGAGAAATTTAGATGAAGATGATAGGTGCCTTAATTAGTGTGGTGGAAGTGGGAATACAGTGCTTCTCAAACCTTGCTGCACATTAGAAAAACTGAAAATTTTAGAAGATCCTGGTGCCCTGGGCATATACAGACAAGTTAAATTAGAACCTCTCAATGTGGGACCTATGCATCACTACTTTTTTCACTCTTTAAAAGACTTATTGAGTATAGTTGATGTACAATAAACCGCACATATTTAGATTATATAATCGATCAATTTTGACATATGTATATACCCATGAAACCAACACCAAGTAAAAAAATATACATCACCCCTAAAATTTTCCTGGCACCCCGTTGTAATATTTAAGTTCTGCCCTTCTCCAAGCAACCATTTGTTTGCTTTCTGTCACTATATATTAGTTTGAATTTTCTATAACTATATAAATTAAACCATATAGTGTGTACTCTATTTTTGTCTGGTTCCTTTCAATCCTTTTTGAGATTCATCCATGTTGCTGCATATATTAATAGTTCATCCCTTTTAATTGCAGAGTTGTATTCCACTGTATAAACAAAACACCATATGTTCATCCATTCACATGTTGATAGATTGTGGGGTTGTTTCAGTTTGGCAATATAAATAAATAAACAAACAATCAAACAAAACAAATAAATAAATAAATCTCAAATAAAGCCCCAATGGATGATGTTTGGTACAAGTCTCTGTATGGCCATATACTTTCATTTCTTGTGGATAAATATGCAGGGATGGAATGGCTGGGTAATAATAGCAGGCATAGGAGCTATATTTCAAAGGAGCTGCTGAACTTTTTTCCAAAGTGGTTGTACAACTTTATATTCCCCACCTTCAGTCTATTACAGTTCTATTTGTTCCACATCTTTGCCAACAATTGATATGGCTAGACTTTTAATTTTTCTCCCTAATAAGTTTGTAGAGGTATCACCTTGTGGTTTTCATTTGCATTTCTCAAATTATTTATGATTTTTAACGTCTTTTTATGTGCTTCTTAGCCTCTCATATACCTTCTTTGGTGAAATAGTTTCAAATGTTTTTTCCATGTTTTAGTGGTATGCATATTTTCTTATTATTGAGTTTTGAGAGCTTTTTAATATTCTGGATACAAGTTCATTATCAGATATGTGAAATGTAAATATTTTCTTCCAGTAAAAGGCTTGTTTTTCAATCCCTTTAACAAAGTTTTTTGAAGAGCAGAAGTTCTTTGTTGAACCATTGTTTGTTCAGTATCGTGTTGTTTAATATCCACATATTTGTAATTTTTACTGTTTTCTTCTTCTAATCAATTTGTAGTTTCATAGCAGTATGGCAAAAATACTTTTGATATGATTTCAATCTTCTTAAATTTATTTAGACTTGTTTTGTGGCCTAACATGATACATCCTGGAGAATGTTCCTTGTATATATGTGAAGAATTTGTATTCTGCTTTTGGGTGAATCTTCTCGATATATCTATTAAGTTCATCTGGACTAATGTGTCAATTAAGGCCAGTGTTTCCTTATTGACTTTCTGTCTGGATGATCTATCCATTGATGTAAAGTTAATTGGTGTTAAGTTTCTAAATATTCTAAATCCATTGATGTATGTTTTAAAATATTTAGAGATTTTCCTGCTCTTTCTGATTTCTAGTTTGATTTTTGTGTTCAAAGAGTCCACTCTGTATGATTTAAATTCTTTTAAATACTGTGAAGTTTGTTTCACAGAACAGGATGTATTATATCTTGTCATATGTTCCATGGACTCTTAAAAAATATATGCATTCAGCTGTTGTTGGATGGAGTGTTCCATAAATGTCAGTGGGATTCTGTTGTTATTGGTGTTGTCAAGTTCTTCTATAACTTTCCTGATTTTTTTCACCTAGTTGTCCTATCAGTTTTTGAGACAGGAATGTTGAGGTAGCCAATGCAGTTGTGGATTTGTCTATTTCTGCTTTCAATTCTGTGAGTTTTTGCTTCACATATTTTGAAGTTCTCTTGTCTGCATACACATCTAGGATTAGTATGTGTTTTTTGTGGATTGACCCATTATCATTATGTAATGTCCCTCTTTGTCCCTGATCTTTTTTTTGCTCTGAAGTCTACTTTAATTGATATTAAAGTCTACTGATATTAATAGGCACTTGTGTTTTATTTTGATTATTTTTGCATGGCATATTTTTCTATCACTCTACTTTCAGGTTACCTATATCATTTAATTTGAAGTGAGTTTCTTGTAAATGGCACATAATTGGGTCATTTTTTAAAAGTGACCTGCCAATTTCTGTTTTTTAATTGGTATATTTAGATCATTTACAATTAATGTAATTGCTGACATGTTAAGACCCAAGCCTGCTATTTTATATATTTTTTGTTGTGTTTTCTTTTTGCTTCCTTCCTGTGTGTTACTTGAACATATTTTAGAATTCCATTTCTATCTGTCTGTAGTGTTTTTAGTTTATCTCTTTGTACTAGCATTTTTACTAGTTGCTTGAGGTATCTATCTTTCTATCTAAAATCAGTCTAACAGTGCTATGGAATTCATATTGAAGCCCTAAGCCTGAATGTGACTGTATTTGGAAATAGGGCCTTGAAAGTAGTAAGATTAAGTGAAGTCATAAGAGTGGTACCCTGACCTGATGGCATTAGTGTCCTTGTAAGAAGAGATAACAGACAGCTTGTGCTTTCCCTCTTCTTCTCTCTCACTTTCTCTCTCCCTTTCTCTGCACACAAAAAGAAGTCAGTTGGGCATACAGCATTAAGGTAGAAATCTACAAGACAGGAAGAGAGGTCTCACAGAAACTGACCATGTTGACACCTTGATCATGGACTTCTCACATACCTTCCTCAGTGAAATAGTTTCAAATGTTTTTCCTTTTTTTAGTGGGATGAATATTTTCTTATTGAGTTTTGAGAGTTTTTTATGTATTTGGATACAAGTTCATTATCAGATATGTGAATTATAAGAAAATAAATTTCTCTTGTTTAAGTCACCCAATCTGTGATATTTTGTTATAGCAGCCCAAGAAGATTAGAACAAGTGGTTTCAACATTGTATTAGTTTGAGTAAAATGTGGAGATCTTTCATCCTTTCACATTGCTTTATCCTCCCCATACATAATGTAATTATCTTAAATATTTTCTCTACTTACATTGATAACCACAGCAAACCATGTTACAATTTTTGCTGCAACCATCAAATATAATTTAGATAACTCAAGAAAAAGGAGACTCTATTAATTTAACCTGTATTTTTACTCTTTTCATTGCTCTTTTTTCCTTCTGACGTCCAAGATTCCTTCATTTACCATGTCTTTTCTGTTTGGAGAATTATTCTTAGCCATTCTTTTAGGGTCAGTCTACTGGTAACAACTTCTCTTAATTTTCTTCATCTTGACTTCACTTTCACCTCCATTCCTGAGGATATTCATTTAATGTAGGATTTTGGATTGACAATTTTGTTCTTTCAGCACTTGGAAAATATTGTGTAGTTTCCTTCCAGTTGCCCTGGTTTCTGATGAGAAATCTGCTGTTGTTCAAATTGTTTGTTCCCTGTAAGTAATGCATTGTTTTTCTCTGGCTGCTTTCAAGATTTTATCTTTGTCTTTACTTTTCTGATGTTTGATTATGATGTGTCTTGTGTATTTCTTTTATATTATCTTGTTTGAGGTTAATTCAACTTGTTGAATGTGTAGGTTTTTTTCTTTTATCAGGTTTGGGAAAACTTCAATTACTATTTCTTGAATACTTTATTAACTCTGCTCTCATCTCTCCTTTTGGAACTCTGAGGACATTAGTATTAGATCTTTTGTTGTATCCCCACAGGTCCCTGAGGTTCTGTTCTTTTTAATCTATTTTCTCTTTTTTGTTCAAATTGAGTGACTTCTTTTATTCTGTTTTAAAGTTTATTGATTCTATCCTCCTTCTTCTCCATAAACATTTTGTATGTTCTTACATAGTTACTATTTCTAGTGCTTTTCATCCCTTTGTGTAGATCCAGATTTCCATCTAATATCATTTTCCTTCTACCTGAATTACTTCCTTAAAATCTTTCATAGTCCTTCTGCTGTGGATGAATGATTTCAGGTTTTCAGTGTCTGAAAAAAATGCTTATCTTACCTTTCCCTTTGAAAGATATTTTCATTGGACATTGGATTCTAGGTTAATAGTTCTTTTTTTTACCTTCAGTACTTTAAATATGTTGTTCCACTGTCTTCTGGCCTACATTATTTTTTTACAGGAAGTCTATTGTCATTCTTATCTTTGTTACTCTATGTAATGCATCAATTTTTCCTTGAGCTGCTTTTAAGATTTTCTTTTTATCAGTGGTTTTAAATGATTTGATTATAATGTGCCTTGGTATCTCTTGGTACTCATATTTCTTGTGCATGGGGTTTGTTCAGCTTCTTGGATCTCTTTATCTTTGAGGCAGATGGTAAATTCAGTCCCTGTAAACCCACGTTGGTCAAGTAGAAGTCCTGCATTACTAATTTTAGAGCCCTCCAGGCATTTCCAATGTGCACTAAGGTTGAGAACCACATGGTGATAGAAATTGACAACATGTAAGAAATAATAAGGAAGTAAAATGGCCAGACTTTGATCATTGAGTGCAAATGTGTGGAGGTGGGTGGGGGTATGATGTAGTTAAAGAGACTGAAGAGACAAATAGGCTTCTGGCTTCAGTAACTGAATTGAAAGGGATGTTGAAATACAGAACTCTATGGTCAACATGGTTTCAATGAGTGAAAACACTAAATTTGAGATACCTGAAGTGTACCAACCAGAGTTATTTTGTAATCAATTGTTCTAAAAATAAGAGAGAAATATGAGGTGGAGAAATATATGTGGGCTAGATTCATATGCATGTAGATAGTAAGGAAATTCATGGGGTGAACTTCATTGTCTAGGAAGGACGTGCATAGTGACACATCCTTAATCTTTAACCTGGTAGTTTTTTTTTGGGAACTAGTGATTTGATGACTCAGTGGTCAAGTGGATATTTCAAAATTGAAACTGAAGAAGTGTCCTTCTTCTTAACTTACATTTCAATTGTTTGTCCATTTAAGAAATTAACAGAACTTAATTTTAAAAATATTAAAATTATTACGTTCAGAAAAGTAGTGATTTATGAGATGTTAACCCCATGCTAATTTTTCTTTTATTTTCAACATAGGAAGACCCACCTTCATATTATTCATGAGGAATTATAGAGAGTCTACATTTTTAAATATGAGGTCTTCTACTTTTTCTAAAACTACAGTGAATTCTGGTTGGTGGTATATAAGTTAATTAATTCATCCTTGATATGTTTGTTGCAGGATGGCCAATGATGTGGAACTTCAAATTTTTTAAATGAGAAAACCCCTACATTGAAGTTCTAGCAGTTTCAAGTGTAGACTTCAAGTTACCTAATTGCAGATCTGTATTTTGGAAAGGATTCTATAGTCTTGCTTTAGTTATATCTACTAGCTAAATAGCTCTAGTGAAGTAATCCAAATGCCATTACTTTAGGCTGGAGTAGTAAATCCTCAGTTTTGCAATGTGAAAGGCAGTGTCAGTGGTGCAGATAAATTATTTGAATATTAATGAATTTTTAAAAATGTTCTGGAGGTTGGTGACTGATTTTTCACTGACTCTAGAGAGAATATGGGAGCAGCCCAGAGTCTGAGCATACAGCCTGGGGTCCAGGAAAGGTAAGAAGTACAGAGCTCCCTGTAATGGGACTTTAGGATCACTGGGGTATGATAATCAATTGTAAGTTTTCCTTTTTTCTGTATTGTAATTCCCTTAGGACATCTTGAATTCTTCAGTAATTTGGAGTCAGCCTTGCATTTGAGATGCTTAGGAGACTGGAGGAAGGGGTTGTGCCCAGGTTTGGGGTGGAAAGCCTGGAAAAATTTTGGAAAATGTTATTAAAATGTTTAGATATGATTGGTAACTAAGTTGCAACTGCTGACAAGGGGAACAGCTGACAAGCAACAGCCAGCATTGTTTTTGGGGAGTCCTCAGAACTAAATGGGAGACAAAAAGATTCCAGGCAGGAATTTACTAGAATATTGAAGAAAGGCATAATCCCAGAAGGCTAGAAAATTTAAAACACTAAGCTTACTTTTCAAAATTCTTTTCAAATAGTAATGACTGCAGTTCATCTTTAATTATCTGGACTTATAATTACTCAGTATCTTTCATAAATCAGCTGAGGAAAAATAAGTTTCTGTAGCTGTTAATACTTCTTTACCTTTTAATTGCACATATTGTCCATGTTGTTGATTACAATACATACTTTATGGAAGAAGGCTTACTGGACTTTAGAGTTGTCCATTCTTCAGGTATATAGATGCATACATTTTTTATTTTTTATGGTCTCCATTAGCCCTTAATCATTAATGATTCTCTTCTTGGATTGTCTGAGGGGCAATTTTTTTTATCTTTCCCAGCCTACTGTAGTGAAAAGAGTACAGGCACAGAGGCAGAGGAACCTGAAGTTGACTAAGTGACCTTCAACAAATCCATTTGACTTGACAATGACTTCATCTTATAGCTATTCTCACTTTAAGCATCTTTCTTAAACTACTCTCTAAAACATCAATCTGCTGCTTAAAGGCAGGCAAGTTAGAGTTGCCTTTTCAAAATTTCAATGTTTATGGCAAAAGTAAGATTCTGGTAAAAAGGCTTTGGAATAAGGAGAATGTCAGAAAAGCTAAAATCTGTGGACCTAGAAATCACTATCTTAAAATTTAGTAAAACAATGATCTGGTAATAAAATATGAACACTCCCTCTAAAGACTTCCTTACAAAGTCTTTAAGGAAGTTAAAGCAAGAAAAATTCATCTATATTTAAAAAATAAATATGAGTCTTAATTGAAAAACTGACAGTTCTGTGCCCTTACTAAAATGTGACACCCTTCAAATAGCAGCCGTATGAAAGTAAAATGTCCATTTGTATCAATAGATGGCTTGGCTTAGCCGCAATATGGCTAAAAAAACTTCTGAAAAGGCTGCAGTGACTGTTCTGAAATGTTCAAAATCTTATTTTGGGGGCTCACTGCATGGTAATCAGCTCTAAGGATGACATGACATCGTTAATAATGAAGGAATCAGGCAAGACTGACTATTTACAGAGTTGCTTGACTGGTGTGAATCTGCACAGACCTATTTCTGGGCTTTTGTTTGCAATTCATGGTAATTTACAGAGCAAATGGCTCAGAATTTGCAAAAGGGAACAACAGCCTGTATAGATTTCAGGGGGCTAAATGGAAGTTTTCCTCTCTGATACAGGCAAATTGGTATATGATGAATAGCTGACAGCTGGATTTTTATGCTCTTGCATAAAATTCAATCTAATTTCTTTGGGTTTTAAATCAACTCATTGATAATGTGTGAACATGAAGAAAAGAGAACTTATTTAGCCTTTGGGGATGTATTTACCCTTCAGGAGATGCTATTTAATAGACAAGACTTAAGTTATTTAAAATTTTGAATTACTATCACATTCAGCAGTACTATGGTGCAGTATGGTCTAAAGAACACTAAAGTGAGTGAATATGTACATAGAATACCAAAAGGTACACTTATTGAGCGTCTAGTATGCCATAGGCATTGTGCTAGGCAATTTATATACATTATTTTATTTCATCTGTATTTCAGTTCTATTTCTACTTTCCAGCCATTCACTCTTAAGAAAATCATTGAACACCTCTAAATTTTTGTTTTCCATTCTCTATAGTAGAAACTTTAATAAAGTGTCTTGCTTCTTATTTATTAATCAACAAATATTTACAGAGTGCCTATTACATGTCAGTAGTTGTACTAGATGCTGGGGATATAACAATGAATAAGACATTTTCCCTGCCTAAACAGAGCTTAATTTCCTAAACATGATGTCTGTAGGAATGTAAGTGTGTATTCTTTTCCAACACTTGTTCAAAAAAATAAAGATCTTTTAAGGTGGCCCATATAACAAAGTTGTTATTGGGATCAACTGAGATAATGTGCATAAAAAGTACATGATAAATGATAAAAGGATATAAATCTACTTTGATTGGAAATGGTCTTAATAATAAATATTTTCAGGCTAATATTTTAGATTAAACTCTAAAAGAATGCATTTGTGATTTCATTAACTTGAACCACAAACGATTGTTGGGATAATTGAAATATGGATAATACTCATCAAAGACTGCTGCTCAGTATGAATATAATGTGGGGATGATGTTAACACAGCGATCCCCCTTTGCAAAACAAATAGGACCTGATTTTCATGTTAGTTAAAGATACTATCCAAATGAAGAAGCTTAAGTAATTTGGTTAAAGGCATTTTTTTTTTCCAGGAGAGCTAGTAATGCTGAAATGTCAAACTCTTGTGAAAGAAATTTTTGAGTTGGAAGATGTACTACCAAAGAGATACACTGATTGATTGATCCATTCATTCATTCAATAATAAACCTCCTCAACCCAAAAACAATTTGGAGCCCAAGGATTGACCTCTTAAACCCATCATCCCTTAATGGCAGGTAAAGGAAGGGCATGGAAGCTAGGGGGCAGATAGAAGATACAGCAAAATGAGACCATCTTTTTTTGTTTTTTTAACAGAAACGAAATTTTTGGTTTTCCTTTGTTTGGGACTTTATTTTGTCTTCATTTTCTTATTATTACAGATAGGTTGTTTTTCATTGCTTGAGTTTCAACATCTGGTTCTCCTGATTTTTGCCCTTGACACACAATACTGAGGGAACGTGAGTAACCAATGAAATTTCCTCAAAACTGAAACTTTTTGCAAATTATTCCTTTCATGAATTGAATTTCCCTTAAGATAAGGCTGACAAACTCCAATGTGAAATAACTGTAAGTTAAAGCAGAGATAGGTAAATGGCTCAAGGGCCACGTCCAGCTCACTGCCTGTTTTTATAAATACAGCTGATTGGAATATGAGCACTCCACTCACTTACATAACATCTATGGCTGCTTTCACACTACAGAAACAGAGCTGACTAGCTACAGTTCAGACTTCATGGCCTGAAAAGCTAGAAATATTTACCATTGAGTCTTTACAGAAAAAGTTTATCAACACCTGAGCTAAAGAGTTAACTAATTTTAAATATATATGATCATTTTACAAGTATATAACTGACCTATAGCACTTATATAATCATGGTGGTCAATTACATCTTTAAACTCTTAAAGTTATTTCTAGGGATTATTTTTAAAAAATCTAAGTGGGCAATTTTCCATCAAAGGCATAAAAGGCAGAATTCTATCAAGTTTTCTCTCCCCCAACTTTTCCTACCATCTCTAAAGCAGCAGGTTTATTTAAACCAGCAGTGCTGGTTATTTAAACATCTTAATTATAGTACTAAAGCAAGAAGACATGATCATTTCTCCCCCAATTGTTCTGCAAAATCATTGCCTTTTCAACAAGGATACTAAAGTAATAGCTACAGAGTGATATAAAATAGCTGGTGCATGATATCATCAAATTAAATTATATATTTCATAATTTTAGCATAACTCAACCTAAAGTTTGATATGGAAACTATGCCTTAAATTTGAAAACCCCAAATCTTATAAGGGAAAGGATCATTCTCATTAATAAAATATAATTATAAAATTTCCACAATAATCACAAACTATTCTGGGTGAAAAGTATAGTTCTATTCAATGCTTTCAAAAGGAGAAATGTCAGATCTTGCTGTTCAGACTATATCTACTGCAAAGATATTAATTTAATATGGCAAAAGAAGAAGTTATTTTTAAAAAGTGAGGATGTTATATTTGCCAAGTGAATCAACGAATCATAACACACCACTTAGTTTGAGTATTCACAAAGTGACTGTGTCATTTATTTGCTGGGACATGAAGACTCCCTTTGTTTTGAAATATTTTCTGATGTATCTGTGAACCCAAGTGTGGGTACACAGGACGTATATGTTGTCCTTGACAAAGTGAAATATTCTCTCAACTTTGGTTGTCTGCTTACTTGGTTATCCTCCTACATAATAACTTGTTCTTCTTTGCCTCCTTTACTGCTCATTTTCCTTATCTCTTCTCCTAAAGGTAGGCCCTCCCCAAAGATTTTCCTCAGCAATTCCTCATTAACAAAACTTTTTATTTTTATATAATTTCAAATTTAGAGAAAAGTTGTAAAAATAGTATAAGGAATTCATATATCCTTTGTCCAGATTCACTTTGCTCCATTAACTTTATCAATCTCACTGTGTGTATGTGTGTGTGTGTATTGTTTTCTGAACCATTTAATAGTAAGTTGGAGACATTGTGTCCCTTTACCTGTATATACTTCAGTGTGTATTATCTCAGAAAAAATATCTTCTCTTACATAACCACAATATAGTTATCAAAATCAAGACATTCAACATTAATATAATATCATCTAATCTATAGTCCATATCCAAATTTCATCAATTGTTCCAACAATGTCCTTTTAAGCTATTTCCAGTATAGGATCCCAATCTAGGATCATGCCTTACATTTAGCCATCATGTCTCTACTTACCTTTAATTTGGTATAGTTCTTCAGTCTTACTTTGTGTTTCTTCATCTGGACATTTTTAAATAGTATAGGCTAGCTATTTTGTATAAAGTCCCTCAGTTTGGGTTTGTCTTATGTTTCCTTAGCAGCCATCATTTTACTCCTTCTCTAATAACCTATTTTCTGAATTCCATCCAATTCCCTCACTTCAACATCCTCTCATCTATGTCACCAGCTCTCTTGTCTTCCCTAATCTTAAATACTTACTGCGACTTCTATTTCTGGCAATGCAGCAAATCAACTATTTTGGGTGGGGGGGAGAAAGACCTCCAATATAAAACATCTTGGTAGGCTGAAAAAGCATTTTTAAGTGCATAGTTGAGTCTACAAGAAAGTAAGTAAAGTCAGAAAGGATAAAAATATGAGACCCTGAAACTAGGGTTGGAAACTGTCTCTGGCCATCTGAGACGCAAGATTTGGGGTCTGAACTGAGATTACTCAATAATTTCTTACAGGGGCATGTAGTCAAAGAAAGGATGAAATAGAAAAAAATCTGCCAGCAAAAGATGACAAAGCATTTTGTTTGCAATAACAAATTGACCTGGGCTCTGGATATGAAAAAAAAAAATTAAAGACCCTCTTCCTGAATAGGCTTGCTTTTTGCAGATTTAGGGTTCAAATGTACACAACTTACATATTTTAGGAAAGCCCCAAATCAATGAAAGAAATTAAAGTGGTCTTGAGTTTGCCTGGCAGAAGCAAATTCAAACCGTTTCAGAAGGGTCATACTCAAGTTCTCACAGGATTCCCTTATATAAAGACTAATCAAATATGAACTCATAATCCAAGATTAGAAAACACATGGGGAAGAAAACCTACTGTGAACAAGAATAAGAATTCAACCTTCCTGAAATTTAGAAGAAAGAATTATTGGTTATATACCACAAAAAATGTACACTTAAAGTGATTAAAGAATGACAAAATAGAAATAGTAACATGACCCAGTATAAAAGTCCCAGGCAGATTTTTAAAAAACTTAAATAGAGCTTCTAGAAATAAAAAAAATAGTCACAGAAGTAAACAAAACTCAGTGAAAAGATGATGTAACAGAATAACTGATTCAGCTGAAAAGAAAGATATGAAAAAATTATTCTGATTTCAACACAGAAATGTAGTCATAGTATATATAAAAGAGATTAAGGGACATGGAAAATAGAATAAGATCTAACATATTTCTCAACAACAACAATGGATCAATATCTTCTGTATCCTGAGAGAAAATAACTATCAACCTAGAATTGTAATATATGATATATTATTATTTAAGAATAAAGGTGAAATATTTTTTCAGACAAAAACTGAGTGTACCAACAAACCTTATTAAAAGAACTTCTAAAGTACATATTTAAAAAGAAGGAAAAATCCTAAAGAAAGGACTGAATGCAAGAATGGTGAACAAAGATATTGGAAGCTATGTGGATATAAAAAAATCAATGAAGAATGGTAACCTTAACTTGAACCCATCCTAACTTGCCTAAGTTCAACACACTCATTTACTTGTATAGCCTCCTGAAACTCCACTGAAACAAATATAAAGGAATTTTTCAAAGGCGTGAATTCATGAGGACAATGCAAACAAAAAAGAAAGACAGTGATTATGGAAGACAGAAAGAAATAAGTATTAACTAATTTAGCAGACCTGAGAGAGCTAAATCTTAAGTTTAGAGCAGTCTTATTTGTATCACAGAACCCTGAAATGGAGGTGTGAGTTACCTCTGGAAGTGGAGGAGCATGTAAAGTTCAAAATAAGAGGATTTGTTGAAGGTCTATTTATTTAAGAAGCAAATTCTCACATTCCCTCCCTGTATTACCCAGCCTGGCTGCCCCTCTGAAAGCAGGTCTTCTTTACTTTGGAGAGAGTAAAACAAAGAGGTTCTGATTTTGAAAACAAGGGTACTGCATGAAAAAGGAGGATTAAATCCAAGTTTACATACAAAATATTAAGACCTTCTGGTTTCTTCTCTTTCCCAGCACGCAGATGGCTACAGCCTTATAACCTCCAGTCAGGGTACTGGAAGCTTCTTCTTGGTATAACCTGACCAGCCTGAGAGAAAAGACCAAAAGATAATGACACAGGACACTTCAAGGAAATGGCTCAGCCCAGATTATCCTAGAATGAGTTTAAGCACAGAGAAGAGATTTATATAACAAGGGAAAAGTTGGGGCTTGAATTTGTGATAAGTATGTAGAAAATTAAGCAAGGCACAACATAAAACAGAACAAAAAGTAATCATTAACTTCAGAGAAAACAAAACCTTTTCCAGGCTAGGAAGTGTGATCATTGCATGCTATCTAGCCTCAGACAGATTAGCATTTGTGTAGTCATAATAACATAAATGTTAAATGTTGGTGTAACACCCTGTCTTTTATACTGGAAAGACAATAGACAATTTCTAAAACTAAACAATTAAGGAACAGCAATATTTAGAATTACTTATTTAGAAATATGAACATAAAACGAAAAGAATTATCTAACAGCACTGAAAGTCACCCCTTTTGGGGTTCAGTAAATGATGGTGAGGGATAGGGCAGGGCAAAGCCATTTTTCTCAAGAAGCCTTGTGGGTTTCTTAAACTCTGTGAACCATCTAGGTGGATAATGTTGATAAAAATTGAAACAAATTAAAATGTAATGGTACAAAACCAATTAATGTCTAATTTGAGTATTAAAAATAAGATAGAACTATATCAAACTGAAAAGCTTCTGCACAGCCAGGGACACCATCAATAGAACAAAAAGACATCCTACAGTATGGGAGAATATATTCATAAATGATGTATCCAATAAGGGGTTGACATCCAAAATATATAAAGAACTCATGCACCTCAACAAACATAAAGTAAATAATCCAATTAAGAAATGGGCAGAGGACATGAATAGACACTTCTCCAAAGAAGAAACTCAGATGGCCAACAGGCACATGAAAAGATGCTCCACATCGCTAATCATCAGAGAAATGCAGATTAAAACCACAATGAGATATCACCTCACACCAGTGAGGATGGCCAACATCCAAAACACAAACAACAACAAATGTTGGCAAGGATGTGGAGAAAAGGGAACCCTCCTACACTGCTGGTGGGAATGCAAATTAGTTGAACCATTGTGGAAAGCAGTATGGAGGTTCCTCAAAAAATTCAAAATAGAAATACCATTTGACCCAGGAATTCCACTCCTAGGAATTTACCCTAAGAATGCAGCAGCCCAGTTTGAAAAAGACAGAGATGCACCCGCATGTTTATTGCAGCACTATTTACAATAGCCAAGAAATGGAAGCAACCTAAGTGTCCATCAGTAGATGAATGGATAAAGAAGATGTGGTACATATACATAATGGAATATTATTCAGCCATAAGAAGAAAACAAATCCTATCATTTGCAACAACATGGATGGAGCTAGAGAGTGTTATGGTCAATGAAATAAGCCAAGCCGAAAAAGACAAGTATCAAATGATTTCACTCATATGTGGAGTATAAGAACAAAGAAAAAAACTGAAGGAACAAAACAGCAGCAGACTCACAGAACCCAAGAATGAACTAATAGTTACCAAAGGGAAATGGGCTGGGGAGGATGGGTGGGAAGGGAGGGACAAGGGGGAAAAGGGGCATTACGATTAGCAGATGTAATGTTGGGGGGCACGGGGAGGGCTGTACAACTCAGAGAAGACAAGTAGTGACTCTATAGCATCTCACTACATTGAAGGACAGTGACTGCAATGGGGTTGGTGGGGGGGACCTGAGGAAGGGGGTAGTTTAATCACTGTATTATTGCACATGTAATTGTAGATTAATGATACCAAAATAAAGTATTTAAAAATAAATAAATAAATAAATAAGATAGAACTAAAATACCGGGGGAAATAATGTGTAAAAAGAGGAGGGTCGAATGGAATGAAAATGTTCATTCTATAGGCGGAGATATTAAGTTTAGTTTTTGTTAATGATGCATGTTAACATTTTAAGGAATAGCAATAAAAGATATAACTTCCAAGCCAGTAAAGGAGAAAAATTAAATTTATAAAATGCATACATATAAATATATAGACAGATATAGGTATAGATGAGATAGAGATGCAACAGATAATAGATATAGAAGCCCTCCTATCACAAAGCCAGAGGTTCTACCACAATAGCCAATATTTGAATCATACTCCATTTTCTTATTGACTAGTCAATTCTAAATTTTCTTTTTCAGCTGGGACAAGGATAGGCTGAATGGATCATTACCATCATTTTTGACAATGATAATAATAGCAATGAGTTGTGATGTTTGTTCTAAATTTTCTTCAAAGGAAGAATAAGAGACTCTACAGCTAAGATTGTGAAAATACTCCTGAATTAAGCCACAGGCTCAACCTAGGCCCTACTGAGATTAGAGTACATTTTGACAAAAAATAGATGTCAGATGAACCATGCCCCATATATGCAGCCTCCTTTTGAAGAAAACAAAAGATTTTGTTGTTATTTTGTCACTATATGTTATTGTACAACAAAATCCTACTGAATAGTCATTTCTAAGACAACTCATCAAATTATTTATTTTAGTTATAAATCAAATTTCAAAATCTAGAAGAAAAGCATTGGAAGGGAATGTTTTACGTATTTTTATAAAGAATCTATCAGAGCTGGTATATTTTATGATAAGGCCTACTAGCAAGGCAGGAAGTTGCCACTTGGTGTTGCCTGGCAGCTGCGTCTGGGGAGGTCTCTCCCTGCTCACTAGGTGAAGCATTAGGAGAAACCTCAACCTGGACGGGGGAGGGTTCTTGACTCTGAATGAGAAAGAATTCTCGAACAGGTCAGACAAGTGTAGGTAAGGAAGGAATTCATTTAAGCAAGAGCAGCAGGGAATGTTAGCTCCTGTGCAGGCAGCAGAAAACAGATAAGTGCAGGGGGAAAGAGGGAAAGTTCTTGGCCTAGGGCAGATTCCCTTGCTAACTCCTGAAACTAGGGTTACCTGGCATCCTGTATCTGCTTGGATCAGTACAGCATGGGGACTAGCCCCTACCACCCCAGGATTCGGGGTGGCCACAGAGCACAGGATGGAGTGAGATTATGTTCTGAGAACTTCCCAAAGAAAGGAGATTTTCAGGCAGGCGACTAAGAGCAGCTCACAGAGCAGCAGTTTCGTCCATGTCACCCAGGTGACAGAAACATGCAGATCCAAATCTAAGCTCTTAGCAGCCTCTTCCTATTTAATTAGGAGTAAAGCAGAGACAGAGTGAAGACTTGCAAATAAAATGAAACAGCAAAGAGACAAACTGCAATAATTTGAGCAGTGAGAAAGCTTTATTTGAAAGTACACCCTTAAAGGAAAGTGCGGACGTCCTCAGAAAGGAGGCGCACCAAGAGTTTGGGGATTCTGTCTTTTAAGGCTTTCATGAATGGGGCAAAGGGCAGAGGGAGGTTTGTTGGGCGAAGGCTTGACGTGGTCTCAAGATGCTTATCTCTGGTGAGAGGCACCATGTCTCCTTTCCTTTATTATCAGTCCTCCAGCTAATTCTGCTAAATAAATCCAACACAAGGAATTTATTTCTCCTGTTCTTCTCCAAGATAGTGGTTACCCATAAATAGTGGGGATATATAAGTTAAGACTGCCTGCCCTGCCTGTTGGGCTGTTGGGCTATTGTCTGATTACCAGAGAATATATTAGGAACCTTACTTCTCAACTCTCTGCTTTTTAAAATGGAATTTTAGCCTTAAGATGGAGTCCCTCCTGTTCTTACTATACTGTTTCTATCTCAGCATTTTTCATCATAGGCAGGAGAAGTTCATCATGATGCTTGTCCCATGTCCCTGCCCTGCCTCACTGGGAACTTTTGTTTCCTTTTCTTCTTTTGTTTTGATGGATTAAATACTGAAAATAGAAGTTGAAAAGGTAGGTCTGGAGTACTAAACAAAGAAGTGACCCCATCTCTATTATATGCCCAGGGTAATGTGAACATAAAACAGTCTCACTGTTTTTAATTTGAAAATTGCCTAAAATATGAAACCAAACTGAACAAAGGACATTGAACAAATTGTCGGAAGAACAGGTTGTGTTTGCGGTATTGTTTTCTATTTCATTAAGATTCTGACTACATGTCACTCCTTGTACTTTTTATACCCAGCCTTAGTCTTATCATAAAACAACCATTTGTCCAGTTTTGCTTCGACCAGTGTTTCTCAGACATGGCTGCAACGTGGGAATCTCCTAGGATACCTTAGAACCTACTGATGACTGGGCCCCACTCCACAGATTCTGATGTAATTGGTGTAGAGAGCAACCTGGGCTTTGGGTTTTTACTCCCCAGGTGATTTTAATATTATAGCAAAGTTTGAGAACCACTGAGTTGGAGGGTCCAACTTTGGCTTCTTATAACTTCCAAACCCCTGGGTTTCTAAGAGCTTTCTAAAATTAAAGAAGGTAAAAATAAATAAATTAATTAATTAAATTAAATTAAAGAAGGTCATTCTCTGATTAAAATTAACAGTGTTGAATAAAGGATCTCCTTTTTTCCTTCCTCTAAAGTTAGTGAAGCCTGTAACTTCCCTCTTTCTTTGAGCCTCATCTTGTTTCCACCCACTGTACTTTCCTAACCATTTAAATATTTGCCATGATCTAAAGCAGTACAAAGAGTGGACACCCAGCCAGGCTTCCCTCACCATGACTCATCCTTAAAGCTGTTTGCCGAATGGGGCTCTAGCTTTTGTTTCAGACTCCATGCAGGGGCATCCGCAACCCTGCACAACAATGCCTGTTCTCACTCTACTCCCCCTCGGTCCCCGCCCAACCTCCCACTCTCTATTTAAAACCAAGCCAGAAGAAAAACAAGGCATTTGTCCCCAACAGTTTACAAACCAGTCATGCTTTTCCAACATATGCAAGGCTAGCATTCAACAATCTAGGACTCATGAAACTAGTTCCCTAGGGGTCTATCAAATGTACTTGTACCCTTCTGAGGACATTCAGATTTTCCAGCTTCTGACTAAGGATGGAATAGGACTTTCACAACATTTATTTTAAAAAAAGATTGACAGGATTCCTATATTTTCCCATATCTCTAGGCAGCAGATAGAGGCGCCTTTTAGAAGTATTTGTGAGGCATTTGCCCCAAACTCTCCCTTGAGAGCTCAGTTTGGTGGTGTTTCAGACAGTTGTATATACTTACTGGTTAACTAGAGAGGGAAGGAGCATGGTGAAGCGTTGGGATGAAGAACTAGAGAAGATCTGCCCAGCGGACTGTGCTGAGCATTCCAGAGACAATTCCCTGGTAGGTGAACTCCAGGAACCAGAGAGTGACTACGAGACAGTGGGTGGTAGTCCCTGCCTGAGATGGAAACTATGGAGTAAAGAAAGGAGCTGACAGACTTCTGAAGCACAGCAAAGAGGAATCAAGCACTAACAACCTTCTGAGATCCAGACGGGCCAGCAGTCACTATTGGGTCAACCTTCTGATGACCGTCACTCCCCTGAGAATAGGATGGGGTATGAAATGGTTTAAAGTGGCAATAAAATAGAATAAGAGTACAGAAGGGTCCTAAGCCTCCAGGGAATTGGACAGGGCCCTTTAGGAATCATTTTTAGTAAGTCTTTTGACCTCAATTCAAGCATAGCTATAAGTACTTAAGAAGCGACTTAATATTTTGAGCCTCTGCTTTCTCATCTTTAAGTTGGGTGAAGTAATATTTGCCTTTCAAGGGTATAATAATGATTAAATGACATCATCAAGATAAAGCAATCAAATGGCATCCATGTAAGATTTTATGTGAAAATAGCCTCAGTTATCCCTTACTCTGTTTCCACACCCCATTGCAGTATGATTTTATAGCTCTTTATATCAAGAGATGAAGTTTCTCTTCATCCTTTGAGTCTGGGCTGGCCTTTGACTTGCTTTGGATGATGGAATGCAACATAAGTGTTCCACACCTAGGTCTCAAGAGGCTTTTGCTCTCTCAGATCGCTGCTGCTGCCATGTAAACGAGCTCAGGCTAGCCTGCTGGAGGATGACAAGCATGTGGCCTAGTTATTCTAAACATCTGAGAGGACAGCCAGCCAACCCCCCAGAGCATAACCACTTAGCCAACTGAGAGTTGACTGTAGACATATCAGGAAGCCAGCCACAACCAGAAATGCCCATCTGACACCAGCCTCTGTTGCCAATCCAAACTTTGAGCTAAATTAAAAATTGTTGCTTGAAGTCATTGGGGTGGTTTTTATTCAGCAAAAACTAATACAGTACCTGACACAGATTAAGAGCCCAATAACTGCTATCATTAATAATAATATTAATTGAATGCAAGATGGGAGACCTAGTCAAATGAGACTCACAAATGCATATTGTCCGGTCTAAACAGTGGTGGCTATATACTGTTTGTAAGGTTTTAAAGTTGATAACTGTATTTTAAAACTGGGAGACTACATAAAATCAGCTAACCTAGGTCTCCTTCCCCAGGCAACAATTTCAAGATCTAAGTAACTGCTCCCCCTTAAGATGGGGCAAGTGCTTCCTGAATGCCCCAGTTTACACCACTCCCTAGGGTTTCTAAAATGCAAATATTCCCTCAACAAGTATTGATTCAGTTCCTAATATGTGCCAGGCATTGTCATAGGGTCTAAGGATACAACAACAAACAAGAAAAACAAGCCTCTTGCTCTCTATGGCATTCACGTGTGTATGGCATATAGGCTGGGAAACAGGCCATATCTTAGTATGTTTTTATATTGGCATAATTTTATATTGGTATAATTTTTCATTTTGCTATAGGAATCCAAAAATAAATCAATTTGTTCATTATTTCTAAAATTAGGGCCATTTGGAGAAGAAAGAATAAGAACAAATCATTTGCTAACTATAGGTGGCTTACAGAGTAGGGCTTACTGTGGCCTCAGCTAAGCTTAGATGGGGTTTCTCAACCAAGGCATTGACATTTCAAACTAGATAATTCTTTGTTGGGCAGGGGGTACTGTACCGTATATTATACGATATTTAGCAACATCCCTGGCTTCCACTCACTAGATGCCAGTAGTATCTCCCAGTTGTGACAACCAAAAAAGTTTCTAGACATTACCAAATGTCTCTTAGAGTGAAAAATTGCCCCTAGTTGAGAATGAGTGACATAGAGTAAACAAGTAATATGATGGGCAAGAGCTGGAGGAGTAAAGGTTCATGTTTACCATCTGCATTGGTTGGGATAAAGCTAGCTGCTATAACTGATAAACCTTCAAATTTTAATGTCATAGCAATTATTTATTGCTTGCAGAATAGTCCAATATGGAGTTCCTGGCCAGAAGATAGTCTACATGGCTTCTAAGTTTCCAATTCGCAACAAGCCAGAAAATGAGGAAAGAACATGGAGGATATCACTTTGGAGCTTTTTATGGGTAATGCAGGAGGTTGTGTGTATAAATTCTGTTCACATTCTATTGGCTATAACTCAGTCACTTGGATTCATGGGAGGCTGGGAGAAGTTCTAGTTATGTGCTCAGAAAGAAGAGGAAAGAGATTTGGTGAACAGCTTTCAATTTTCTCCATCATTCTTAAACTATTACATTGGTCACCACAGAGACTGTTTCTATAGAAATTATAAATAGAAATCAATAAACCTTGAGACTTTCATTGTATTCTTCGTTTTAAGAGGATTTACTGACCTTCATATTAACAACACACTGCTAGCCGAGGCTGTTGTTACAATCAGGCAAGATCAATTTAAAGGCCAAAATCAAAGCAAATATATTTATATATACAAATGTCAGAAGCAAGCATAAAGACTTTCTTTCTGAAAGCAACAGTAGAGAATTAGAGAAGCCCATCATGGAACATAGAAATGCTATTAACTGACTTATGGGGAATAAAGAATGCTATTGCTGGCCCAGAGAATAACAGTGGGGCTTGCATCTATAACCTTTGGATAAAACATCTAGGTAATAGTGTCATGAGTGCATGTTTATGTTGACATTTCCACAAACAAGAAAAATGGCTTCCTTTATCTAAGTTTTGCTGGGAAAAATGACTGTCATGTGAGTAAATTAGAATTATAACAGCTTTCACTGTACCTTTTTTTCCCTTTCCATGTGTCTCACAGGTGTAGGGCACACAGAAAAACTGAGGGGCATTCTGTGCCACCGAGGACCTTTTCGTACTTTGTAAAGAAGCCTGTATCACACAGACGTGCAACATTTATATTTGGTACAGAAACGATTTTTCACATGATGATGCCTCTCTTCCTCTCATCCTGGGGGTGGGGCAATGTATCTGCTTACTCAGTTTTGAATCCCTTTCATTTTGTAATTCACCAGTCCCACCAAACTGGAGCTAGATTCTTAACAGTTGCTATGAAATTATTTTAATATCTACAAACTGAGGTTCAGTGCTTCAAAAAAATCACCTTCCCAAATACACCCTTTTCCTGGGTGAGCTGAAGATCTCTGCTTCCTGTTGTTTTAATGTTGATGTGCAATCATCCCCTCTAATCTTGTCACAGTGTGCTGTACAGGAAGCCCCCATTGCAGGAGATTTATGGGACTCCTGGTGAGGGATTCAATCAGAAATTGGGGAATGTAAATGAGCAATGGGATTGGTGTTCTCTACCTCTACTTGTTTATTAGAACTTTCTTAAAAGATCTCTTACTTCAAGTTTCCATATTAAACAAGAAAAAACAGAATTTGAGGTTTCCTGGATTTTATGATTAAGAGAAATTTGTACTGCACTAACTCTCTTCTTTTAAATAATCTCTTTGCACTCCTAAAATAGTTTTATAAATGCAGATGCCCAGGATAACAAATTAGCAGACGGTTTCTTTTAGTTAATCGTAGTGCTTCATTCTGCTTTGCTCACCTCTAAAGAGTGGCTCAGGCACAGCCTGACATGAAGAACTATGAGGCAACATCTTAACCATAAAGCTATAAAGTATAATGCTATTTGCCTTTCACTGTGCTCCTACTATAATATGCATTTTACTAGGAACTTTATACCCACAGTAATTCTTATAACAACCCTCCAAATTCGTTGATATTATGCATATTTAATAGAGGACAAAATAGGATCAGAGAAATTAAGAAGCTTGGCCAGAATCACACAGTGATTATTTGGTGACATGAATACTTGAATCTAGGTTCCTGCTAAGATCTATGCATTTTTCAGTTGTCCACTAATGCTGGAGCACTGTTCCCTTTTCATTTGAGGGTATTTGGAAGTAGGGCCTTGAGAAAATATGATGTCAACGGGTAGTGCTGAAAAGAATGGTGCTCCCAACAGCAGGCTTTTCCTTAATCAAGGGTTATCTCTAGAGGCAGCTGCTGCTCTTTTGGGGTTCTACTTTATCATTCAAAAATAGTCATTTCCCTGTTTTAAGGTCTCTGTCTGAAGGCGTGGGGGTCAATTCCCATCCTAGGTTTGACATTTTGCAGAATGCCATGAGGACACTTTCAAAGCTTTCACCTTAACTTGCTACTCTTTTTGTTTAAAAAGGCTCTGAATACCACTCACTTTATATGTAAGATGTTTGATATCTCATTTTCATCTATCTAATGTTTATTAACACTGTGACTGAAATTAATACTTGCTAGTATTTATTCAAAAATAAAACTTTAATTTTTTACTAGCAGGTTTAATTTCATATTACCAAAAATGGCTTACATTGATCCTGTTCCCAACATAATCCATATGTCTTGTCTCTTTATGTTGAAGTCCACTGTGCAGACAGCCTTGAAATATGAACAGATATAATTTGTAAAGAAAAATTTGTTCAGAAGCAGTAAACAATAGTTTCTGTCCTTTCCTCCAGACCTTAAAGAGGTTGGAGTCAATTAGATTTCAATTAATTGCAGTGCAGAAAAGAGTTAACATAGCGGGCCTGTGACTGCTGTACTTTAAAAGGCCTGCTTGCAAGGTTGGCCTTTGGCTGGCATGAGAAAACTTGGATTTTGGAAGGGTTCCCATCACCCTAACTGATAAGAGCGCCTCCCTGTGCCTAAACGGTATGTGCAAACAATACGGTTTATGCAGAATACCTGCTTTCTTTCTGGGAGTCTGGAATTTTGGTATGCATTAGGCATAGGATGCCTACATGACCAGCCTTTGAGAAGAAACTGTGGGTTCTGAGTCACTGAGTTTCTTTGGTAAACAACATTCCTATTAACCCATCTACAAGTTCATGGAGTCTGTCCTCAAATTTGTCTAGTCTACTGATGGGTCCATTGAGGGAATTCTTCACTGACACTGCTTGATCTTGGGTGGGAGTTTCCTGGCCCTTTCTCAGTCATAGCCAACCTCTGGTTGGTACCAATGCAGAATCTTGGGCCCAAGATAGTTTTCTGCCCCCTCTCTCAGGGAGCAGATTTTTGAAGAAAAGAAAAGGATAAACTGAACAAATAGCTCTCTAATCTTAAGGAACATATACTGTTGGTAGGTAGATAAAACTAACATTAAGAGTACATTAAACGTTAAGACCAATTAATTCAGTTTGTCTTGCCAGGTTTTGATATGTTAGTTCATTTGTTAGTGTGCTACTCTGACAAAATATCAGCTGATTATTTCTCCAAGGAGTATAATAGATACAGATCTTTAAAACTGTGCCTGACACAGTCAACAATGATATTTCACGTATTACAAAGTGTTTTAGCTAGAATTTAGTTTTTTTTTAATTAAGAATACATTACATTCTTGACTCAGATTTTCTTAACTGCTGTTTCATATCCTCCAAAGATTTTTTAAGTAGCACAAATTCATTTTGCCAAAGGAACATGTATCTCCTCTTAAAGGAGCATATTTTAACCAAATTAATTCCATAAATAGGACAATTTATAATGCCTCTTTTAATAAATAACTTTGTTTTTCTACTGCACAAGTAGATTTGCATTTCCATTCTCCTCAGTTATGTCTGGTTCTATAACAAACCACTACAAAATGTAGTGGCTTAAAACAACAAAAATTCATTATTTATGATGATTCTGTGTGTTGATTGTGCAGTTTTTTGTTCTGTGTAGTATTAGCTGGGCTCAATTGTGTAATTGCATTCAGCTGGTGCCTGACCTGATCTACAGGTCCTCTCTCTCCTGTCTGGGCCCTGCTGCTGACTGTCACCTTGGGTGCTTCAGTTTTAATCAATGTGGATTCTCTCTCCACACGGCAGCTCCTCCTCTAGGGACTTGCAACATGCCTTCTGTCTCCATCATGGTGACTGCGCTCCAATGAAACAAAAGTGTAAGCTTCCTTCTAGTACACTGGCACTTCTGCTATATTCTATTGGTCAGTGAAAGTCACAGACCAGCCTAGATTCAAGAGCAGGAAAGCTATACACTTTATGAGAGGAACAGCATGTAAGTACAGACAGAAATTTTCACAGACATCTTTAGAGACAATCTACTATAATTCACTATTTAGCCACAACCATTCACATACTTTTCATATGCAAAATACACTCAACATCATCTTCAACAAAATGTCATACTATTGTAGACTTAGCTCTAAGTCCAGGAGCTTCTCATCTAAAATAAATTTAGATATGGATCCTCAGGTGCAGTTGTGTTTTTTTTTTTTTGGTGCAGTTGCTTAAGTATAGTTCCTCTCAAACAAGAAACTGTGATTAAAAAATACAAGTTATTGGTCCCCCACACACTTATCATACAAAAGTGAGACAAGAACAGGAAAATCGCAGTAGACACATCTATCCAAAAAGGAGGGGATGGAAGGTACATAGCCATCACTGGCCCATAATAATTCTGAAATCCATCCAGCCACATGATGTCAGGGCCCTCTACTCTGGGAATATTGTAGTTTTTCTATTTTTCAAATTGTAATCTATCCCATCAGACAAAAGTCTACAAATTTTTCCTAATAAGCTTTCTGTACATTGGGCTGTTAAGCTGCTGACAGTGTTACAGGACAATGTCCTTACGATTTTTAAAAGCCCCTTTGTCTAGCTGAAAGAGGATTTTTGAGGAACTGCATTGAATTGTTCAGCCTCTCTTTTGATCTGATCTTGACCCTGAGGCTACAGTTTACTGGTAATATCCTGAATTTAATGTTTTACCTGAGTCCATTTTGAAGTTTGAGAGTCTTTCACTAGTTCTCTCTATATATGGCAATTCATCCACCAGTGGAGACTGTGTTGGGCTCTCCTTATTATCTCTGATTTCCTATTAAAAATTTAAGTTTCTTTTTTAGCTTATCTTTCTCTTTCAATACATTATTTATACAGGACTTAGAGAAGCCAATTGGCATCTTCAACATTCTTTGTGGAAATTTAGCCAAACAATACAAGTTCATTGGGTTCCATCCTATCTGCCAAGTTACTGAAGGCAAGTAATGTTGTGCCAGTGCATAACTGATCCCTCCTTTCCAGGTTCTAGTAGCAAATTCCTCACTGCTTTTCCATCCTCTATCCTCTGCCCAGTCTCAAAGCCAATGTCACACATCTAAATTTCTTTCTTGGCAGCACCCTGGATGAGGTACAAATGTCTGTCTTTGTTATTTATTGGTAACAAACTACCCCAAAACTTCTTAGTGGATTAAACCAGCAACTATTTATTATTTCTTATGATTCTGTGGGTAATGGAACATAAATATCATGAAATCTTGGGATTTTTCATGCATTTGCATGGGCTAGGCTAGAAGATACAAGATGGCCTCTCTTGCATTTCTGGGGTCTCAGTGCTGACTGTCAATTGGGGGATATAGTTCTGCCCAAGTGTCTTCTCTCTTAATTGCAGCTCATCCTCCTCAACCTCTAGGGCCTCTCCACATGTTTTTCTCTCCAATAGGACAGCCTGGACTTCCTTATAGCATGACGGCTGTGCTCTAAGAAAGCAAAGGTAAAAGCTGCCTCTGAAGGGTTAGGCCTAGAACTGGCAAAGTCACCAATCAGCTTACATTCAAGGGAAGAGGAAATAGACTCTACCTCTTAATGTAAGGAGCGGGAGTGACATATGTGTATAGGTTGGGGAGACATTGTTGGCAAACATATTTGGAAATGATCTACACACATTCCTTAGCACATAGCCAAGAAGGAAAGACTTGGGGTTTTCAACTTTCAAGTGCAACCTTCCAAAATCTATGAACAGATAACCTAATGCTTCCAGGTAGAAAGGGATCCATTACATGTGCCTTTATGGAAATCTTAAAATATGCCCGAAATTAATCTTTGAGATGCAGATTTTAAATACACAAAGCAGGGAGGCATGAAGGTTTGACTTTGACCTTAGAGTTTAGCCAATATCTTGTTTGCACTTTGGGCTTTAGCTACAGTCTTTGGAAAGCTAAATAGCCTCTTGCCTACCTTAATATCATTTGAAAGATTATAAATTGTCATTACATATATTTAGTATAATAACAAAATTAATAGAAACAATAATAGTACATTGACATTAAGACAGATCATCAGAACTTACTAATTTGTTGATATTTACTTTTAAATATAGATAAGTGTTCTAGGAGTAACACGAAGTTAAAATCTTCTTGTGTGATTTATTTGTTGAAATTCTAATAGTCAATTGTATAAATGTGTATTTATTATTGTGGAAGCAAAATGCTATAATAATTAAATGATTGTGAAAGCTGTTAATTTTTATGTATAAAACAGTTATTAAGAACTTTCAAAGAGGTAAATGAATAAGGGAAAAGATTGACAGTTATTGTAAATATTATGAAAGTGCATGAGGAAAGTAACTTTAGAAAGAACATTTTTTCCTTTTTAACTAATAATTATTGCTACAATTTGAATAATAATAAAAGACTGAATAACAGAGATTAGATTACATATTAATTCTAATTTTTATAGAATTGTTTGTGTATGAACAGTTATAACATCAAATAAAATAACCTTTAAGAACTTTATTTAAAAGGCAGTTATTTACTTCTCTTTTGCAGAGTATTTCAAGAAAAAAAGTCCTATTGAGAATCCATCACATCTAGGGAGAATAATGTAAATACAGATTGTCAATTTTGCCACCTCAAGTTATCAACTTTAGTGGAAAAAACTAAAACAAAAAGTCAAATTCATAAATAACTTTTGATTCTGATATAATAAAGAATACAGAGAAAGATAATGTTAGAGAGAAATGGGGTATCCCAAACCCATTTCGTTCTCCCCACCAAACTACAAAATAACAGACTTTAAAAGAGTACACTTAAGAAGACACCCCTCACAGTTTTGTTCAGTATTCAGAGCCTAAAACTTTTAAACAAAAAGCTTATTTAAATCATCTCTACAGAGCACCAGTCATTTTTATGAGTTGAAGAGAAAGGATTTTTGAGGTCTCTGAACTTGGACATTTAAAAATCCCAGGTACAAAATTTCATCTAGAAAACCTGTTATTGAAAGAAAATTTTCCTGAATTACAATCTACTATCAGTAAGTCTAGTGATACTATTGAATATGCATATCAGGCAATTGGTAATCCAGAAATCAGCACAAGTCTCTTAAGTTTAACAATTTGGTGGATCAAATGATAAATTCAACTGTGCTGCTGCTTTACTTGCTTACCAAGGGACTTCTAGGTTTTACCCAACAACTAACACAGTCCATTTGATTGAAAAATCACTTATAGGATAGGAAATCAGTGAATAAAATTATCATGTAATTTTCTTCAGAATGCAACATATATAATGAGAGTTATGCATAATTTAGAATCCACAATCATACATGTCCATTCCCTTTAGTTACATCTTCAGAAAGAAATTATAGGACAGCATAAAAACTGTGAGACACTTTCATCATTCTTCAGCAAGTGATAGATTTCTTATCATACAAGAGATTTTGAAATGGTATGTTATGTAATGATGAAAGCTATTTTGGAACTGCCTTGTCACGTGTTTTACAAGATGTCCAAACATGATGGAAGGACCACTACTACATGTCTAAGAAGGCATCTTGAGTATAAGAAAGACTTAATATCATACTTTGTAAATAATAATAACACTGCAGTACTTAATAACACCTGATGGTTGCTAATGGAGAAAGTCACTAAGTTACTGGAACTTGTTGAAGAAATGACTCTGTGCCTTGAGAACAAAAGTGTTTCTTATCTGATGGCTGAAGGAAAGACACTTATATTATTCCTCTCCAATCAAGGTGCTGGGCGGGATATCCAGAAAATGAAAGCTGAAATGCATATGGAAATTCAGGGAAGACTTCATCTCAAAAAGTTAATTATTTAGTTCCAAAGTCAATTATTTTGTCCGATTCCACAGTTAAGATTTAAAGACTTTTTTATTCAAGTTATAGCTTCAAGTAGCCAATACATGAAAAATATTAGAAATAAAACAATATAATGGGGACATCAATTGTATCTTTGCTTCTGAGAATATTCAGAAAGCTTCTTCTTTGTAGTGCTCATTTCCATCTGTGGGATTGCTTTCATGTATTTAGCACCACCAGCAGCCAATCATGACTGGGAGTTAAAAAGGAGATAAGGCTTTACTTTATCCATTTACTATTAGAGAGGAAGTAAAGGTAATAACTTGGTGGAAATGTCACCATCAGTATCTTACATCGGCAAAGCTAGCCAAAGATTATCTTGTTCCTCTACCACTTCAGCTGAAAATGAGAGGCTATTTAGTATCATGTACAACCAGTATTAAGCACATTACTGTCCTTGCACTGTATTATCAAACATTTAAATTCTAACCACTAAATATTTTTTGGGGGAGGTAGTATGGTTTCAGATGTCTGTCTAGAGGGGCACCATCACAGCTAGATTGTTTCTTGTAATTACAATAGCGAAATTCACTGTAAAAATCAGACTGTACACAGTATTTGAAAGTTTCTAGTCCACCTACCACCTGGAGATAACCACCATTTATAGCTTAGTGTTTATTTTATTTATTTTTCATAAGGTGCCCTATCATTGGATCTAATCCAGTTGTCACTTGGCACCAGTTCCCTGCCTAGTTCCGATTATCAAATGTGAGTGGGCCAAAGTTCTTCCTAGGATGTGGGTATGGAAGGGGATATAGAAGTGACGACCTAGTTGGGCCTTACTCAGTTTAATGAGAGCATTTTTTACTTTGCAAGGTCTCACAAAAAAGACCATTGTGAAGCTTGCCAATGGAAGGAGACAGCCACCATGTGAACATCAGTCTGTACTGAAGTCCAGCCCTTATATAAAGCCTGGCTCATCTCCCTTTCTTCCCATCCCTGCCTAGCTCTATGCCCACCCTTGCCTTGCAGTTGCTCCTAAATATATTGCTGCACAGGTTTCCCTCCCTCTTTCCCTCCTAGACTCAGTGAAGAAAGTGGAACCGCTGCCTGCCTAGGAACCGTGTTGGGGTAGTGCCACCTTCAGATCTTGGATTCATGAGCTTGGAAGATTAAAAAACTGCTTTTCATTAATCCTGCAGTGCTGCAACCCACGTTTTATGGTATTGAAATGTTTGAACCCTATTTCTGACATTATTGCGGGGTTTGGTGGTAATCCAAAATTTACTAGGAACTTATCCATTTCCTTTAGATTTTCAGATTTGTTGCTATGGACTTGCCTATCACCTCTTGCAATTTATTTTAGTCTTTTCCACTTTTATGGCTATAATATCCATTCTTTTCCCAATAGTGGCACTTCTGTTTTCTTTTTCTGAATTGGACTTGCCAGATGTTGGCTTACTTAATTTTTCAAAGAAAACTTGTTATCCTATCCACTATTTTTTCATTTATTTTTATGTTTCATCTGTATTAAATCCGTCTTCCTACTTTCTCTTAGTTTATATTGTTGATTTTCTTAGATTGAATCATGTAGTTCCCTTATTTTCAATCTTTTTAAAAACTGAAAGTACTTAAGACTGCATACTACCTGAGTACAGGTCCCATAAAACTATAATTTTTATAGCTTTCCAGATTAATTTATAATTTCCTTTTTGATCTGAGGGTCACTTAGAAGGAGGTTTCTTGATTTCTAAGTAGGTTCTTTGGTCATTTTATGATCTTATTGAATGCTATTGGATTATTTCAAAGGATGGTCTGCAAAATCTACTTTAGGGAATTTATTTCGGATTTCTCAGTGGCCGATAAATAAATGATTTTTGAGAATATTCTATCACATAAGAAGTGAATGTTGACTTTATTTAAGTCCCTTATATTATTTAAATGCTGTGTCTTTAACTCCCTGCTAATTGATATGTCAAAATTCTGAAAGAATATTAAAGCCTTCCATTATTATTGTGTTTTTTATAAAGAACTTGTATTTCTAAGAGATTTTGTTTCATGTATCTGACGGCTGTGATATTTGGTGCATATCTTCTCATGGAGTAAACCTGTTCTCCTTATAAAATATCCCCTGTTGTCCACAGTTTTATGTTTTGTTTTCCTTTAAGTACTTAAAGATGTTTATTAGTATTTAATTTTTGTGTGACAGATGGGTGTATGTCATTCCTTTATAATGAAAGATAGAACTATATGATTCATGTCAGAGGTAAAGATATATTAATTTTTTCCCTTTCTCAAGGCATCATCACAATCAGAAGTTTATAAGTTATCTATTTCTTGCTACATTCAATGTAGCACAAAGTAGATGAGATAATCTTTCCTCCTTGGCACTTACTGTAAACATATACAGACATAATACAGATGAACTAACATTTAACAGATACCTATAGTATTTGTCTCTTTTGTTTTTTTTCTTTTTACCTTTTGATCTCCATCACGAATTCCTCCCACCCCCAAGTCCCTGCTCTGGCAACCACCAATCTGTTCTCTTTATCTCTGAGCTTTTTTTTTTTGATTCTGCATATAAGAGAGATCATATGGTATTTATCTTTGTCTGATTTATTTCTCTTAGCATAATGTCCTTGAGTCCATCTATGTTGTTGCAAATGGCAAGATTTCATTCTTTTTTATGGCTGAATAATATTCCATTGTGTGTGTGTGTATACATATATATATATATATATATATATATATATATACAACATTGTCTTCATCCATCTATCCATGGACACATGGACACTTAGATTTTTTCCATATATTGGCTATTGTGAATAATGCTGCAATGAATATGGAGGTGCATATATCTTTTTTTTTTTAAGTAAGGTATCATTGATATACAATCTTATGAAGGTTTCACATGAGCAACATTGTGGTCACTACATTCACCCATATTATCAAGTCCCCCCCACATACCCCACCACAGTTACTGGCCATCAGCATAGCAATATGCCACAGAGTCACTACTTGTCTTCTCTGGGCTAACTGTCTTCCCTGTGACCCCACACACACCATGTTGCACATATTTTTTGAGTTACTGTTTTCATTTTCTTTGGCTAAATACCCAAAAGTGTAATTGCTGTATCATAAAGTAGTTCTTTTTTTAATTTTTTGAGGAACCTCCATACTGTTCTACATAGTGGTTGTACAAATTTTCCAACCAGTGGTGCACAAGGATTCCTTTTTCTCCACATCCTCACCAACACTTGTTATTTCATGTCTTTTTGATAATAGCCATTCTAAAAGGTGGGTGGTGATATCTCATTGTGGTTTTGATTTGCATTTCCCTGATGATTATAGATGTGGAGCATCTTTTCATATATCTGTTGGCCATCTGTACATCTTATTTGGAAAAATATCTATTCCTTTGCCCATTTTTAATTGAGTTATTTGGGATTGTTTTGCTATTGATTTGTATGAGTTCCTTATATATTTTGGATACTATTTCTTGTGCAAAAACTTTTTAATATGATGTAGTCCCACTTATTTATTTTTGCTTTTGTTTCCTTTGCTTTTGGTGTCAGATTTAAAAAATCATCACCAAGACCTATGTCAATGAGCTTACCATCTGTAAATTTTCAGGATACAAAATAATATACAAAAGTGTTTTGTGTTCCTATACACTAATAATGAGCTATAAAAAAAAGGAAATTAAGAAGACAATCCTATTTACAATTGCATCAGAAAGCATAAAATAGCTAGGAATGAATTTAACCTAGGAAGTGAATGACCAGTATATTGAAAACTACAAGACATTAATGAAAGAAATTGAAGACACAAAAAAATAGATATTTCATGCTCATGGGTTGGAAGAATCAGCATTGTTAAAATGTCTGTACTACCCAAAGCAATCTGCTGATTCAGTGCAATCCCTATGACAATTCCAATAGCATTTTTCAAAGAAATAGAACAAATAATCATAAAATTTGTATGGAATCACAGAAAAACCCTGAACATCCAGAGCAATCTTGAGAAAGAAAAACAAAGCAGAAGTATCATGCTACCTCATTTCAAATTATATAACAAAGCTATAGTAATTAAAACAGTATGGTATTGGCATAAATACAGATATATAGATCAATGGAACAGAATAGATTCCAGAAACAAACCTATCATATATGGACAATTAATTTACAACAAAGAAGCCAACAATATACAATGGGGGAAGGAAATTATTCAATAAATAGTGCTGGGTAAACTGGATAACCACTTTAAAAAAATGAAACTTTCCCACTATCTTACACTGTACAGAAAATTAACTCAAAATGGATTAAAGCCTTGATCATAAGACTTAAAACCATAAACTCCTAGAAGAAAACATAACTGGTAAGCTCCTTGACACTAAATGTTTAGTAATAAAATTATAATTTTACAATTGCAATAAAAAACATCTATCCCAGAAGGCAGTTTTATGATGGTGATATTCAGCTTTAGGTGAATGTTGATTTTAGAATTTAGCCACATGACATTTTGACATTTTGCAAGATTTGTATTTAGAACATCTCTAGCAAAAACCTAATCATGAAGATATAGTGCATTATTTAGCAGAAAACTTAGTCATCCAAGAAGACAGTGATAAGCCAAGGACCCAATCACTGAAAATGGGGATGTAATCCAGAGTAAGATACCAGCAAAGCTACTATATATATATATACTACACAATGTTGAGTATCTGCCAAGAATTTCCTTAATTAATCCTCCCACAGACCCAAGTGGTCTCAGAACTCAGAGAGAATAGAGAAAGTATTTGGGGGACTTTATCAATTAACTACTGCTGCATAACAAACCACCCCAAAATGTAATAGATTAAAGCAATAATCATCCAATTACTTAACTCAAGATTCTGTAGATCAACAATTTAGCCTGGGTCAGGTAGGTAGTTCTGCTACTAAGGGTTGGCTGGCTACTTGAAGGAGCACCTCAGTTCTCCTCTGTGTGTTCTCTCATCCTTCTAGTGGTCTAGCTTGTTCACATGCTAGCCGGTAGGGTTCCAAGAAAAAGAGTGGAAATATGCAAAATCTCTTGAGGTTTAGGTTAAAAAAAGTTGGCACATTGTCATTTTCACCATATTCTATCAACTAAAGTAAGTTGCAAAGTCAGCCCAGAGCAAGAGGTGGAGAACTAGATTCTTTATATTGATAATAGGTGCTACAAAATCACATTGTAAAGGGACTGGATGTAGGGAGAGGTGAAGAATTTTGATAATTTTTGCAATCAATCCACAGAGGTTCATTGGCTTCAAGTGTGAGGACTGAAGGGATTTGGAGACAGGTAGTTCCCTATAAGACATCAGTATTTAAATAGATTGCTTCACAAAAAAGCTGAAAGGCTTTAATGAAATCCATTCATTTTGAATGGAAAATTACTTCAAAATCATCATTCAGTTGATGCCTTCAATTGTGAAATCTCTTATTCATGCTTTTGAAGCTCCTCTCTGGTAATTAGTTTATTTGAACATTACAAGTGCTCTACTGAGCATATGTTGTTATACTTATTTTTCCTTTGAGGAAACATCCCAGAGCAGTGGTTTTCAAAGTTTGCATTAGTATCATTTTGAGAGACTATTAAAAATAGAAGTTCCTGGGCTACACCTAGACCTGTTGTATTAGTTAATATTTTGAGTTGCAAGCAATAGAAATTGACCTTGGATGATTTAAGCAAATATCAATGTACTGGCAAGTCAATAATAATTCACAGAATCACCAGGAAGACAGATGAATAAAGCACAGAAAATGAGTACTGCTGAGGGAGGCTAAGGATGTATCTGATGCGGGCACTTACTGTGGCCAGTACCAAACACTGTATTCGGGAGCCTGCACTGCTGCTGGGAATTCTACACACTGGGCATCACCACTGACCCCTCCCTCTTGCCACAGATGCTCTGGAAACTGGTTACTGCCACCACTGCCAGCCAATGCCACAAGATTTAGTTTTCTATTACCCTGGTTTCATTGTTTCACTTACTCTAGATTCAATATATCAAGCAAGAGCATTTTATTAGTGGAGTCCTACCTGCAAGGAAGACTTGGAAAATAAGTGTCTCTTATTTTCAGCAGTGAGCTCCATTCCTTCCCAGAATGTATGTGGTAGGGAATCCCTCAAACATAGGAAGGTAGTCTAGGTCCTAGAGAGTTAAAAAAAAAAAGAGATTAATATCCACTTTACCCTTTGGATAAAAATCTCTGATTTTTAGCAGACATAGCACACATTATGATGGCTTGCTCTTATCCCCTCAGTGCCCCCCTTCTCATGTTGTCAAATGCTGCTTTACTGCAAAATTAATGACTTTACCCAAGAACTATTTGTCTGGTCATGGAAGCACTTGGCCTGCCCAATGGCAAGCCAGAAGTGCCGTAGAATTTAAGGTCCCAGCAAGAGTCCTATTAAGAATGGACAAGGAATTAGTAGACTAATACCTCTATTTCCTCACACCTCAGCTGGGATATCTCTGAGACATATTCTTATGTTAGTCCCCAGAGTCCCTCAGGGGGAATTTGGATACAGTTTCCCATAGTGGTGACTGTTGTGATAACACACACAATGTTGCCTTTCTTCCCTTCCCCATCTCACTTGCTGGATCCTCTGCCAATGTTTCCTAGGATCATGCCCCAAATATAGCACTTGCACTTGAAATTTTGTCTTAGAGCCAGTTTTTGGGAGAACTCAACCTAAAAGGGGGATATCTCAGAATTTGAAAAATTTTAAGTGATTTGTGTGATACAGTCTGTGTTTCCATCCAAAGAGTTTGAGAACCACTTGTCCTGACAAATGGAAAGGCTGGCCCAAGTTCCTGTTAATGGTTAGGATTCTATACCCAACCTTAAATCCAGGTCTCTTCTTTTGGTTCTTGGGCCAGTTCTGTCCCCACTAAATTATACTCATGGCAAAAAAGGATAAACTTTTTTTACAGATGACTTTATATAAGGAGAGATATCTGAAACAGCCAACATAAACATGCCCAGATCTCAAAGAATAGATAATGTCACTAGTGACTTATTTTTAAAAATACAATAAGTCTTTCATCTTTGTTTCCTTTTGTGAATGTTTCTGCCTTTGCAAATTCTTTGCATAGAATTCAATTCCAATATTGTTGTTTTGACTGACAATTTTATTTCCATTTTAGAAAAGTTGAAAGAGACAAATGCAAAATATGCACTCATCAAAGAATGAACCTTTATTTTTAAAAAAGAACACTTTCATTGTAATGTTCAGAAAGAGAAATGCACTTGTTATTGTTGTAACCTAGTGTTAACAGCTTGTCTTTATAAATGGTATTGTATGACAATATTTGTGAACCGGGAAACAAAGGCAGAATGAAATACACAGTGGTGGCCCACAGTGATTTATGGAGTAATATAATAAGAGCAAAAAAAAAACTCCTTTATTAAGTAAAGTTGAAATGGAGCCAGAGATAAATAATTAGAAACCAAATGTGAGAAGAAATAACTAATTTAGGATGTATCCTGAGATAATCAACAGATTATGTTTAGGGCTGTTCTTTCTGCACATCAGTTGAATTAGGGAAAGGGAATTAAAATCTTTAGTATGAATGAATGACTCAGTTGTTTAGCTTAGTTGTTTCTATTAGATTATTTTTTTCTTCATATACTTAAACCAACTACTGAGGGATTTTCACTCATTTGAACCATGTCCTCAATTATTTGTACCAAAGATTTTCTCAAACGTTCCAGTATGGCAGGAGGACATACATTTCCCACATTTTGTGGGTTTGTAACTAGTGTCAAGGCTTATCAGTAATTTGACTTGGGGTAGAATCACATAATTTCTCAGAACTTTGGTATTTGCCTTGTAAATGACCATATAAATAGTAGTTTCCATTTTGCAAAGATATTATATGGATGAAATAATACCTGTGTAAACGCTTTGTAAGTACCACACACATATTAGCATGTATTATTTGTACTATGATTAGCATTCTTCCTGGGTTGAGGTATCAACTGCATATTTAGAGATGGACTATGGGATCTGACAGGCCTGGTCAAAGATTTGAATTCTTCCAAGTATTAGCTGTGTGGTCTTGGGAAAATTATTTAACATCCCTTGGCCTCAGTTTTCTCATATGGAAAATGGAGATAATAATGTTATTCTTTCAACACAGGAAGTGCTCAAATAGAAGAGGATATAAATGGTGGTAATGATGATGATGATATGCCATAATTTAGGGTCCTTTTCTCATTTTTCTATTCTCAGTTCCTACTACTTCTTGGATCATTTTCTTAACTAGTCATATTCAAAATTATGTAACAACATTTAGGGCCCAAAGTATCTACCTAATGATGTCCTATAAACTATAAGCCTAATATATTAGCACTAGATATCACTTTGTAGTTCTACAAGGGTATAAAAAATGGTCTTATCTTCAACTCAGAGCTCCCTATAAGTTCATCATTATAAAAAGTATCAGTTGGGGGACTCCTGGGAAGATGGCGGCGTGAGCAGGGCAGCGGAAATCTCCTCCTAAAACCATACATATTTGTAAAAATACAACAAATACAACTATTCCTAAAAGAGAGACCAGAAGATACAAAACAACAGCCAGGCTACAGCTACACCTGTGAGAATTCAGTGCCTCATTAAGCGGATAAGATACAAAGCTGCGACCTGGCGGGACCGAGCACTCCCCTACCCCAGAGAACTGGCAGGAGGAAAAGAATTAGAGTGGGGAAGGAGTGGAAGCACAGGCCAGCTAAATAACCAGCCCTGGTGACCTGCACCGGGAGCACTGACACACATTGCGTGATATATCGGAGATTAGAAAAACAGAAGTGCAGGATCTGAAACAGAGACCGCAAGCAGGTCCCCTCAGCCAGCTCCCTGGGACAAAAGAAAAGCGCACGTTTTTTTAAAAGTCTTAAGAGACAAGGGCCCAACAGCAGAGCAGAATTGTTCCAGTGCACTCAGCCCAGTGGGCTGCGAGTCTTGGGGAATTTCAGACCCCCGGCCAGCGGCCGGGCAAAGCAACCACCCCAAGGCTTCCCACAGCAATCAGCAGCCTACCATTCATTCCTCCCTGCCCGGCCAGAGCCACAAAGGGTCTGGTGGAGCTGTCGCCTCTGCGGAACAGCAGAGGAACGGCCCCGCCCACAGCAACCTCACAGAATCACCTCCCGACTGGTGCGCAGCTAAGCGGGAAGAGCCCCAGAACCAGGTTTGGAAGGCACCAAGGGGACCAGAATGCACCCAACGAGACTGCAAACCCCTGTAGTGCTATAGGCTAAGCTGAGGTGGCCCACACACAGGTAGTTTACAGGATTATCCCAGAGACTGCCTCCCGGTGTGCTGGAAAACAACTCAGGGCCCTGAGAAGGGCAAGAAGAACAACAAGCAGGAAGGGACTTTGTTCTCCCAGTTGACACACGTAGTGACTACCAGTGACCACTTCTATCGCCAAGACAGAGGAATATGGTACACAGATTAGCCAGACAACCCCAGAGAAGGGGCCTGATGGGATAGACTTATACAATCTTCCTGAAAAAGAATTCAGAATAAAAGTCATAACCATGCTGATGGATCTAAAGAGAAATATGCAAGAGCTAAGGGAGGAAGTGAGGAAAGACAATGCAGAAATCAGACAAGCAATCGACAGGCTTAGGAGCAGACTACACGAGATGCAAGAGACTGTTAATGGAATAGAAATCCGAGAACAGGAATACAGAGAAGCTGAGGCAGAGAGAGATAAAAGGATCTCTAGGAATGAAAGAATATGAAGAGAACTGTGTGACCAATCCAAATGGAACAATATTCACATTATAGGAGTACCAGAAGAAGAAGAAAGAGAAAAAGGGACAGAAAGTGTCTGAAGAAATAATTGCTGAAAACTTCCCCAAGCTGGGGAAGGAAATAGTCTCTCAGACCATGGAAGTCCACAGATCTCCCAATGAAAGGGACCCAAGGAGGACAACACCAAGACACATAATAATTAAGATGGCAAAGATCAAAGACAAGGACAGAGTATGAAAGGCAGCTAGAGAGAGAAAAAAGATCACCTACAAAGGAAAACCCATCAGACTATCATCAGACTTATCAAGAGAAACCTTACAGGCCAGAAGAGAATGGCATGACATATTTAATGTAATGAAACAGAAGGGCCTTGAACCAAGAATATTGTATCCAGCACGATTATCATTTAAATTTAAGGGAGGGATTAAACAATTCCAAGACAAGCAAAAGTTAAGGGAATTTGCCTCCCACAAACCACCTCTACAGGATATTTTAAAGGGATTGCTCAAGATGGAAGCACTCCTAAGGCTAAAAAGATGTCACCAGAGAAAACAAAATCATAGCGAAAAAAGCAGACCATCCAAATACTAACAAAAGGCAAAAAGTAAAATCAATTATCCACAAGAACAATCAAAGGAAACATAAAAGAGTACAGAATAAAACACCTAGTATATAAAGAATGGAGGAGGAAGAATAAGGAGGGAGAGAAATAAAGAATCATCAGACTGTGTTTATAATAACTTAACAAGAAAGTTAAGTTAGACTGTTAGATAGTAAAGAAGCTACCCTTGAACCTTTGGTAACCAAGAATCTAAAGATAGCAATGGTAATAAATACATACCTATCAATAATCACCCTAAATGTAAATGAACTGAATGGATCTATCAAAAGACACAGAGGAATAGAATGGATAAAAAAACAAGATACATCTATATGCTGCTTACAAGAGACTCACCTCAAACCAAAAGATATACACACACAAAACATGAAGGGATGGAAAAAGATATTTCATGCAAACAACAGGGAGAAAAAATCAGGTGTTGTAGTACTTGTATAGGACAAAATAGACTTCAAAATGAAAGTAGCAAGAGATAAAGAAGGACATTACATAATGATAAAGGGGTAAGTCCAACAAGAGGATATAACCATTTTAAATATATATGCACCCAACACAGGAGTGCCGACATATGTGAAACAAATACTAACAGAATTAAAGGAGGAAATAGAAAGCAATGCATTCATTTTAGGAGACTTCAACACACCACTCACTCCAAAGGACAGATCAACCAGACAGAAAATAAGTAAAGACACAGAGGCACTGAACAACACACTAGAACAGATGGACCTAACAGACATCTACAGAACTTTACACCCAAACGCAGCAGGATACACATTCTTCTCAAGTGCACATGGAACATTTCCCAGAATAGACCACATGCTAGGCCACAAAAAGAACCTCAGTAAATTCAAAAATATTGAAATTCTACCAACCAACTTCTCAGATCACAAAGGTATAAAGCTAGAAATAAATTGTACAAAGAAAACAAAAAGGCTCGCAAATACATGGAGACGTAACAGCATGCTCCTAAATAAACAATATATAAATGACCAAATTAAAACAGAGATCAAACAATATATGGAGACTAATGAAAAAAATAACACAAAGCCACAACTTCTGTGGGACACAGCAAAGGCAGTTCTAAGAGGAAAGTGTATTGCAATCCAGGCCTATTTAAAGAAGGAAGAACAATCCCAAATGAATAGTCTAAAGACACAATTATTGAAATTGGAAAAAGAAGAACAAATGAGGCCCAAAGTCACCAGAAGGAGGGACATGATAAAGATCAGAGAAGAAATAAATAAAATTGAGAAGAATAAAACAATAGAAAAAAATCAATGAAACCAAGAGTTGGTTCTTTGAAAAAATAAACAAAATAGATAAACCCATAGCCAGACTTATTAAGAGAAAAAGGAATCTACACACATAAACAGAATCAGAAATGACAAAGGAAAAATCACGACAGAACCCACAGAAATACAAAGAATTTTAAAAGAATGCTATGAAATTCTATATGCTAACCAGCTGGAAAACCTAGAAGAAATGGACAACTTCTTAGAAAAATACAACCTTCCAAGACTGACCAAGCAAGAAACAGAAAATCTGAACAGACAAATCACCAGCAACGAAATTGAATAGGTAATCAAAAAACTACCCAAGAACAAAACCCTCAGACCAGATGGATTCACCTCTGAATTTTACCAGACATATAGAGAAGAAATAATACCCATTCTCCTTAAAATTTTCCAAAAAATAGAAAAGGAGGGAATACTTCCAAACTCATACACCGTGATCAAGTGGGATTCATCTCAGGGATGCAAGGATGGTACAATACTCGAAAATCCATTAACATCATCCACCACAACAACCAAAAGAAGAACAAAAACCACATGATCATCTCCATAGCAGCTGAAAAATCATATGACAAAATTCAACATCCATTCATGATAAAAACTCTCAACAAAATGGGTATAGAGGACAAGTACCTCAACATCATAAGGGCCATATATGACAAACCCACAGCTAACATCATACTTAACAGTGAGAAGCTGAAAGCTTTTCATCTAAGATCCACAACAAGACAGGGATGCCCACTCTCTCCACTGTTATTCAACATAGTACTGGAGGTACTAGCCATGGCAATCAGACAAAATGAAGAAATACAAGGTATCCAGATTGGTAAAGAAGAAGTCAAATTGTCACTATTTGCAGATGACATGATACTGTACATAAAAAACCCTAAAGACTCCACTCCAGAACTACTAGAACTAATATCTGAATTCAGAAAAGTTGCAGGATACAAAATGAATACACAGAAATCTGCTGCTTTCTATACACTAATGATGAGCTAACAGAAAGAGAAATCAGGAAAACAATTCCATTCACAATTGCATCCAAAAGAATAAAATACCTAGGAATAAACCCAACGAAAAAAGTGAAAGACTTATACCCTGAAAGCTACAAGACACTCATAAGAGAAATTAAAGAGGACACTAACAAATGGAAATTCATCCCATGTTCTTGGCTAGGAAGAATAAATATTGTCAAAATGGCTATACAACCTAAAGCAATCTACAGATTCAACAGAATCCCTATCAAAATACCAATAGCACTCTTCAATGAACTGGAACTAATAGTTCTAAAATTCATATGGAACCACAAAAGACCCTAAATAGCCAAAACAATCCTGAGAAGGAGGAAAAAAACAGGGGGAATTACGCTCCCAGATTTCAAGCTCTACTACAAAGCTACAGTAATTAAGACAATTTGGTATTGGCACAAGAACAGACCCACAGACCAGTGGAACAGAATAGAAAATCTAGACATTAACCCAAACATATACGGTCAATTAATATATATTAAAGGAGCCTTGGATATACAATTGGGAGATGACAGCCTCTTCAGCAGCTGGTGTTGGAGAAACTGGACAGCTATGTGTAAGAGAATGAAACTGGACTACTGTCTAACCCCATACACAAAGGTAAACTCAAGGTGGATCAAAGACCTGAATGTAAGTCATGAAACCATAAAACTCTTAGAAAAAAACATAGGTAAAAATATCTTGGACATAAAAATGAGTGACTTCCTCATGAACATATCTCCCCAGGCAAGGGAAATGAAAGCAAAAATGAACAAGTGGGACTATATCAAGCTGAAAAGCTTCTGCACAGCAAAGGACACCATCAGTAGAATAAAAAGACATCCTACAGTATCGGAAAATATATTCATAAATGATGTATCTGATAAGGGGTTGACATCCAAAATATATAAAGAACTCATGCACCTCAACAAGCAAAAAGCAAATAAGTCAATTAAAAATGGGCAGAGGACATGAATAGACACTTCTCCAAAGAAGAAATTCAGATGGCCAACAGGCACATGAAAAGATGCTCCACATCGCTAATCATCAGAGAAATGCAGATTAAAACCACAATGAGATATCACCTCACACCAGTGAGGATGGCCAGCATCCAAAACACAAACAACAACAAATGTTGGCGAGGATGTGGAGAAAAGGGAACCCTCCTACACTGCTGGTGGGAATGCAAATTAGTTCAACCATTGTGGAAAGCAGTATGGAGGTTCCTCAAAAAAACTCAAAATAGAAATACCATTTGACCCAGGAATCCCACTCCTAGGAATTTACCCTAAGAATGCAGCAGCCCAGTTTCAAAAAGACATATGCAACCCTATGTTTATTGCAGCACTATTTACAATAGCCAAAAAATGGAAGCAACCTAAGTGTCCATCAGTAGATGAATGGATTAATAAGAGGTGGTACATATACACAATGGAATATTATTCAGCCATAAGAAGAAAACAGATCCTACCATTTGTAACAACATGGATGGAGCTAGAGGGTATTATGCTCAGTGAAATAAGCCAAGCCAAAAAAGACAAGTATCAAATGATTTCACTCATATGTGGAGTATAAGAACAAAGAAAAAAACTGAAGGAACAAAACAGCAGCAGACTCACAGAACCCAAGAACGGACTAATAGTTACCAAAGGGAAAAGGACTGGGGAAGATGGGTGGGAAGGGAGGGATAAGAGGGTAAAAGGGGCATTACGATTAGCAGACGTAAGGTAGGGGGGGCACGGGGAGGGCTGTACCACCCCGAGAAGACAAGTAGTGATTCTACAGTATCTCACTATGCTGATGGACAGTGACTGTAATGGGGTTGGTAGGGGGGACCTGATCAAGTAGGGAGTTTAATAAGCATAATGTTGCACATGCAATTGTAGATTAATGATACCAAAAAAAAAATGTATCAGCTACAGCCACAACAGTGCTTCATTACAAAAGCCCACAAAACTCAGAGATCCACATCCACTGGGGGTAGCTTTGCACTTATTGTTTCTCCTCCTCTCTGGACCAGTAGGCCAGTTAGGGGCATGTACTTACTATGGCAATGGTAAAGGTGAATGAAGCAAAGTGGAAATATGTGTGGTAAATTAAGGCCTAAGCTCAGAACTGGCCCTCCATCATGTCTGCCCCATTACATTGACCAAAATATGACACAAGTGGGAAAGGGAAATATAATCTGTTCCTTTAGTGGGTAGTATAGTAGTGTCACATAGCAAATAAATTGGATACAGAGAAGAGTGAAGAATCAGGACAACAGCAATCAACCATAGCCAAAAAGACTAAACTGAAGTCCTTGAGAGAAGCATTCAAACCTCATTCATCAAAGAATCAGTGTTTCAAAACCAAAGCCTGACAGTAATACTGATTCATTGGTCATTCGACAAGCACTGTACTAGAGCTGAGAATATGCATCCTAGGAGAAAAAATGCCTCCCCCCTAGACAAGTTCAATAAAGAGTTACAGGGGATTTTAATCATAGTCTATATAAATTTGAGTAGAGACACGAAAGAGGAAGTGGTTGGCACATGTAATAGGACCAAATTAATGTTGAATGAATGAAGAAAGGAAGGAATGCCTATTCATGCTTATAAGTTTTGAGAAAATAGTTTTGTAGGAATCAGGCAAGCAGGAATACAGAAACAATGGTGGTTGGGGAAAGTGGTAATAACTATTTATCCTCTTTTTCTCTTTTCAGAAAAGACTTGAAATTCCTTCCTAAATATGGGAAATTCCTACATATGAGGCCTCCCACTGAGTTTACCTATTACTATAAAAACCAAAAATGCCAGATACTCACTTTCCCAGCTTCCTTTACCTGCTGGGATATGGCCACATGCTTTACAATCATTTGTACCCTCTCCAGACTCTGAAACTAATAGACAAAGGAGCAAGGCAATAGGAAAATCATTCATGTACAGACAATGCCACATCTCTTTTCCAGGAGTAGCTGTGGCCATAGCTTCAAGAAGTAGTATAGTGTCCAGCACTCGTGATGTTGGCTGGGCAATCCATTGTACCTGAGTGTAGTGACAGTAGTAACTATTTTCACAGGGCCATTTCTGAAATTTTATTTTGGGCATGGATTTTGACTCTAAACTTGGTTCTCTGGCTCTCATGGAAAATTTCAATATCCTTTAAATAAATTCTTTTGATGACATAATTAGTCAGAATTTGTTTTCATTCTTAGAGCTAAGACTGACTTATCAGAGGGCTAGACCAGAAATTGAAGGAAAAGTCAGTCAGTGATCAGGTAAAGTAAGGTCATAGTAAATGAAAGAAAGATGAGATGTCAAAACCTCTGGTAAGTGATGAGTGTGCTGGAAGAACCCTAACCAATGGCAGATGCCTTGCAAGTCCTTAGCTTCTATCGCAACCAATAACTTATATCAGTCTTTAGCAGCCTTGGTTGCACTTTGAATTACTAGGGGATTTTTTAAAAATCCCAGTGCCCCAGGTCACATTCCAGATCACTTACATCAAAATCTCAGGTAAAAGTATTTTTTTAAAGTTCCTCAGATGACTAAATGTTCAGCCAGTGTGCAGGTAAAGCTGGGATGGGCTTAGAAGAAACTAGAACCATAGATGGAAAACCAAAGAGGTGCACCTGCCTGGAGGGAGGAATGAATGGGAGGAATAAGAACTGATAATGACACAGAATGAACACACTGATTGTATGAATTGAATCACATACGTTGTCTAACACAAATTGCTGACCTTGCTATGTTCCATCATTTTTAATTCTACAGTGTTTATCCAAACCACTCTTCAAATCCATTGTCTGCTGCCTTAACTCAAACCCTTATCATCTCTCATGTGGCCTATTGCTATTATCTTCCATTTGGCTTTCCTGCCTCCATTCTTACCTCCAATCCATCAAACACAATGCTACCAGACTGGAACAATCTTTCTAAAGTAAAAATCTGATTGTGTTACTATTCAGCCTAACCTAATCCAATAGATCCCCAGAATACTACCCGATAAAACCAAACTTTTTAGTATGGCTTGAGAACCTTTACACTTTGTCCCTACTTAACTTTCCAGACTCATCTTCCATCTCATCCTGGATTCCCACCCATTCTCCAAGCACTCACCTATTCCTAAATGTACCACTATCTTTCACATCTTCCTCCTTCTCTGTTGATACACTTATTCTTTCTCTGAATCAGGTGTAAATGTTTGGAAGATTACCTTTTATGAATTTCTGGTTTACTACTTAGATATTTTGATCAATGTAACAAGTCCCTGAAAAGATTAGAAGTTTCTAGAATGCAGAAACTCTGCTTTCTGACCTACAAAATGCTTTCTGATGATTCTGATGTGTTTGGTAGTGATGAATCTAATGATGAATTAAAATGGTGCAATAGGTGTTACATGTTTTAAAAGGGTCAGGATGAAGGGAAATTGCCTAATTTTTCGTGTCCCAGGGAAAAAGGTGTGAATAAGCCTTTAAGCAATAGGGAGAATGAGGCAATTTTTTATTATTTTTTATTATTTTTTTATTTTGCTATGATTAATGTACAATTACATGAGCAACATTATGGTTACTAGATTCCCCCTATTATCAAGTCCCCACCACATACCCCATTACAGTCCATCAGTGTAGTAAGATGCTATAGAGTCACTACTTGTCTTCTCTGTGTTATACTGCCCTCCCTGTGTCCCCCCTCCTACATTATACATGCTAATCGTAATGCCCCCTTTCCCCCCATACCTCCCTTCCCACCCATTCTCCCCAATCCCTTTCCCTTTGGTAACTGTTAGTCCATTCCTGGGTTCTGTGAGTCTGTTGCTGTTTTGTTCCTTCAGTTTTGCTTTCTTGTTATACTCCACAGATGAGTGAAATCATTTGATACTTGTCTTTCTCTGCCTGGCTTATTTCACTGAGCATAATACCCTCTAGCTCCATCCATGTTGTTGCAAATGGTAGGATTTATTTTCTTCTTATGGTTGAGTAATATTCCATTGTGTATATGTACCACCTCTTCTTTATCCACTCATCTACTGATGGACACTTAGGGTGTTTCCATTTCTTGGCTATTGTAAATAGTGCTGTGATAAACATAGGGGTGCATATGTCTTTTTCAAACTGGGATGCTGCATTCTTAGGGTAAATTCTTAGGAGTGGGATTCCCGGGTCAAATGGTATTTCTATTTTGAGTTTTTTGAGGAACCTCCATACTGCTTTCTACAATGGTTGAACTATTTTACATTCCCACCAGCAGTGTAGGAGGGTTCCCCTTTCTCCACATCCTCACCAACATTTGTTGTTGTTTGTCTTTTGGATGTCGGCCATCCTAACTAGTGTGAGGTGATATCTCATTGTGGTTTTAATTTGCATTCCTCTGATGATTAGTGATGTGGAGCATCTTTTCATGTGCCTGTTGGCCATCTGAATTTCTTCTTTGGAGAAGTGTCTGTTCAGCTCCTCTGCCCATTTTTTAATTGGATTATTTGCTTTTTGTTTGCTGAGGTGCATGAGCTCTTTATATAATTTGGATGTCAACTCCTTATCTGACATGTCATTTATGAATATATTCTCCCATACTGTAGGATGTCTTTTTGTTCTACTGATGGTGTCCTTTGCTGTACAGAAGCTTTTTAGTTTGATATAGTCTCACGTGTTCATTTTTGCTTTTGTTTCCCTTGCCTGGGGAGATATGTTCATGAAGAAGTTGCTCGTGTTTATGCCCAAGAGATTTTTGCCTCTGTTTTTTTCTAAGAGTTTTATAGTGAGAATGAGGCGATTTTTGAGGTTGTAATTATTATATTATTCACTTATTGCCATAAGATGTCAGAATGGATAACCTTTTCTGTCTTCTGAGATATTACTTCACCAATGTGATTATCCTACCCATGCTTTTTCAGTACTAAAATAATGCTCCAGCTCAAGTGTTTTATTTTTGTTAAATCTGAAAAAAATCAAGTTTAAATAGTTTGTTCAGCAAGCAAGAGGGTTCATATGTTGAGTCTCTAATAATTGTCTATTTTGGAGTGATATTTTCCAGTTTAAAAGAAGTCCAGAGTTTTATTTCTTGTAAATACAAAAACTCTCTAGATTTAGCAATGTTTCCTCATTTTACAATATTTGTCTCTACCTACGAAATCTTATTATCATTTCAATTTTTGTTTCAAAGAAAATTTTTGAATGGTTATATTATGCATTAGAATAATTAAAACAGTTTATATATACCTGGAATAGGGATTTATCATTCTTCATTATTAAAAGTGCCTAATTTTTAATATTTGAATACAAGATTTATAAGCAATGTACTTACCTAGAACTCTAACCCTGTCAGGCAGAAAGACAGACATGAGAGGGTGAAGGGAGAATAAAAGTAGTAAAGCCCCACTAAAAGGGTCTCAAAGAGTTAACGAGATAAAACTAGAGAGCCAGAAAGGATTCACAGAGTTAATGAGTTAATTAGTTGAAGTTTCAAAGGCCAGGAGTGACTTGGAATGTCCACATATTCCCCAGATAGAGAAAAGTCCATCAAGGACTTCCCTGCCCTACCCCATGAGGTAGAGCCGGGAAATAGGACCCAGGTTATGCCATTGTAAAATCTCCTTAGCCTGAAAAAGGCCCAGCTTATTCTTTAACTTAAACTATATGCGGTTCTTTCTCTTCTTCCAGCCCCTTAATCAAGTAACTTTTTAACCAGGGCAGAAGATAGACCTCCAAAGTGTAAATAAACCTATGTGGACAAAGAGTGCTGAAGTCTGAACCAACACAGTCATCTAAAAACCCTATTCTTAAAATAAAATTTCAAAGGAATTATAAATCACCAGTATACATCATGCCTTATGCTGACTCCTACCCAAGAAGGTCCTATAAAACTGCAGACCCTAAACCCTTAAGCACACCTCCTCTCTGAGGTTGCCTGCACTCCCTTTTCTTTCAGTGTATCACTCTTTCTGTTCTACTCCAGATTAGAAGGGAGGCACTACTGAGAGCTCTGATTTGGGCTTGCAAGTTCCCATCACCTAGGTCACCTGGACAGGACTGCAGCTGTATGATTATGCTCTTTAGTAGTCTGCCTGAAAATCTCCTTTCTTTGCTTTTGGGAAGTTCTCAGAACATAATTTTACTTCATACAGTGCTCTATGGCTCCCCCAGATCCTGGGGTGGGAGGGACTTAGTTCCTATGGTGTGAAAATTCAAGCAGACACTGGTTGCCTGGTGACACTAGCTTTAAGAGTTGGCAAGGGATTTGCCCAGTGCTGAGCAGGAGTTCAATGAGCTTCCCTTTCTTGCCTTTGTCTACCTTGACTCTGGCCTGCTTGTCCCTTGGTATGTACTCAAATAAAACTTTCATTCTGCTTCACTACTGTATCTCTGCCTTTCAATTATTTGTTGCAGAGGGGACAAAAACCGAGGAAAATAAACTCAACCCCTAACAACTCCATGGATGTGATTACCATGTAGGGTACAATGAATGACACACTGTGACAAAAGGTGCACTGCTTCAACTGGTCTCCGGTTTACCAGCTCTACTGTCCATGAGCCAAGTATGTCTTGTAGTTCCAACTTCCACCACTTTTGTTTTAAAGGAAGTTTTTCTTATTTTACAATGCTATTGTTGAGTGTTAGAATTCTTAGCCATAGGTTAAATTAAAACTGAGAAAATTAGTCCTTCTACCATGTGAAGATACAGGGAGAAGGCCCCAGCTACAAACCAGGAAGAGGGCCCTCACCAGAACTGCACCATACTAATACCTTGATCTTGCACATCCTTGTGAGAAGAATTTCTGTTGTTTATAAGCTACTCAGTCTACCTTATAGCAGCCTGTATGGACTAAGACCAAAAAAAGCTAGTACCAAGAAGTGGGTGTGGGACTGGAAAAAAATGCCAAAAATGTGGAAGTGGCTTTGGAACTAAGTAATACATGGAGGATGGAAGAACTTTGAGATTTACACTAGAAAAAACCCGCACTGCTGTGAATAGACTGTTATGGGCTAGTCTCCTGATGGTGCAGGAGGAGAGAAGGAAAGCTGTAGAGAAAGTTTCAGTCTTCTTACAGAATACATAAGTGGTTATAAACAAATGGTGGATAAAGTATGGACATAAAGGCCATTCACTCTCAGATGGAAATGAGAAAAAAATGTTATTGGAAACTGGAGGAAAGGCTATCCTTGTTATAAAGTATCAAAGAGTTTGGCTGAATTGTGTTTGTGTCTTTGTATTTTGTGGAAGGCAGAACTTGTGAGTGATGAAAATGGTTATGTGACTGAAGAAATTTCTAAGCAAAGTATTGAAGGAATGGCCTGGTCTCTTGTCAATCCTTGTAGTAAAATGTAAGAAGAGAAGTGCTTTAAAGTTGGAGTTGTTAATCAAAAAGGAAGTAGACTTTAAAACTTTGGAAAATTCTCAGTCTATCCATACTGAAATAAGTAAGGATGCAAGTTCTGAAAGAACACAAAGGGTATGCTGAATTTGATGAGGAGACTGGTATGGACTGACCATTTCAATAGGAGCTAGGAGCTATTCATAAAGACAACGAGGAGATTGGTTATATAAACAGAAGCCAGGATCTATTGTCCAAAACAATGAAAGAATGACCCCCAGGGCATTCCAGAGATCATGGGGATACCCCACCTATCTCTGGCCCAGAGCACCTGGGCCTGCTGGACAGAATGATTTCATGGTAAGAACTGCTTCTGCTAGGTGCCATCTACTTCAAGGAATTAGCTCCCTGAGTTCTGGCACCCTGATCCTTGACCACCCTAGGTGCAGCTTTCACTGTGTCTAGTAAAGCCTTGAGTTCTGGATGTCTGTGGGTAAAATTACAGTATTTCCAAAATCTCTCTCCTGGCCTTAGTGCATCTCCATATCAATAGGTGTTTCCAAGGGGGAGTGAGGGCATATCTGGACAGGACACGTTGGGTGGGGTCCCTTTTTTGTAGCTGGGTCGTGAGAGACTCTGGTGAGCAAAAGTGGATGACTGCTTGTAAGGACCAAATGGGTTTCTCCCACTTTACTTCTCCCTTTGACTGATTTCAGCTTCAAAGGTAATTTGCCCCAGGCTGTGTAAGAATATAGTACTTTATCCTCTCCATTTACCCCATGGTCCCAAGCACATGGGACAGTGAAAATCATGTCTGGACTTACCTCACCTTATCTCTAAACATTTAGCCCCACCCCTTAAGATCCAATCACCAATGTCCCCATAGCAAAACACACCATACTCCTTATAAATGCGTTTCCTCACCCACGAGCTGCTGCTCTCTGCTCAGACGCAGCCATTCTCTCTTTCAGCTATTAAAATCTCTTGCATGGGCCCGTGTCTCCTGAGTCGTGCTGGGGTAAGGAGGGTCACGGCGAGATACCCTTTCACATTGGGAATGTATTTTGCCCCTGTAGTTAAAATGTCTCAACCTAGATTTCAAAAGATGGAGCCACACAGGGCTGCAGGCACACAATACTGGCAGAGGGTCTCTGTGGGCTCAGCGTCACCACACAAAGCACCAACTAGGTCAGTGCACAGTGAGCCCATGAGGGCAGGGCCACCCCTGAGACCCAAACCTGTAGAATCACTTGTGTGATTATAACCTAGGAGAGCTACAGGCACAGGACTCCAACCCATGACCAGCATGTGCACCCAGAAAAACTTGAGAATGGGGCTACCTGGGAGCCTTGGGGATCAACTCCCACCTCAGTGTGTCTGGAAGATGGAACCACAGCCCCAAAAGGTCTTAAAGTTTTGGACTTGCTCTGGACCTGTCACTCCTTTCCTCTTTTTGTTTCTTCCTTTTGTGTTTTTTTTTTTATTGAAAAAAATTTATTGAAATATATTTGACATATTGTATAAGTTTAAGGTGTACAACAAGTTGATTTGATACATTTATATATTGTAATATACTTGACATTGTAGTGTTATGTTAACCTTGAAGGGGTTCAGAATGAGCCTCCCCAAAATGTGCCACTTTGGCATGTGGTTTACTTTGAGTTGAAGTCAATCAAGGCTCAAAAGACTCAGCAAGAGCTTTTATTTTCCCCTTAACTGCCTCAAAGAATTTAGATAGAGGGCCTGGTCCAGGAAAAGAACTATCACCAGAGATTAACTACAAAGAATATGGGCTAGGTGTGGTAAATTGTGCGGAAGCTCTGGCAAGGCTGGAAATCAAATTCCTCTCTGTGTTCCATTGTCTCTGTAGGGCATGGAAAACCTTGTTTACCAAACTTGGGCTCTTTCCTGTCTTTCTGTAAATTGTCTCCCTTCCCTTTGAAGTCTCAGTCTCCTCCCACCTTCTCCTTAGCATAGGATGGCTTATAAGCTTCAACTGCCCAGCTGCTTGTGGTTTCTATATTTTTTCATGGGGCTCCTGTACTTGTGTAATTAAATCTGTTTTTCTCCTCTTAATCTGTTTTATGTCAACTTAATGAATAGACCAGCCAAAAGAACCTAGAAGGTTGGACTTAAGAGTCTTGATGACATGTGAAAAGGACATGAATTTTGGGGTGTCATGTGTAGAATGCTGAGACAGGGACTATGGGTGTAGTCAGAGTAGGGTGAGGGCCTCCAGAAAAAGCAAAGCAGGATAGTTATAGTCAGAGCAACGTAACTACATGCAAGAAAACTAAAACTCTGTGTTAAACATTAAGCTCTAGAGTCATTCTTCAGTGAGAGCAGTTGATACTCCCCAGATAAAGGAAAGTAGCCCATGTTTTTATTATGCTAATCATTTGTAATCATGTGTAAGATTCACTTTAGCATGCTAAAAGGGACTTAATATCTCATCAAAGACAAACATCCTAAGGCCACTTTTAACAAGTCCACACCCTAAGCCCTTTATCAGTTCCCCCAAATCCTCAACTGCCTATAAACCCCCTAGACAACACACCACCCTGGGCTCTGTTGTCCCCTCCTGGTGTGAGCCAGGAGTTCTGCCCTCTCACTGTATCTCTAAATAATAGCCTCTCCCTGGCTCTCCTACCTTGGGTGTTTGCTAAATTCATTCTTCGACTCTGCTAACAAGAACCCCGGCATCAATGCTATGGTTTGAATGCATCCCCTTAAAATTCTTATGTTGAAATCTTAATGCCCCGTGTGATAATAGTCTTAGGAGGTGAGAGCTTTGGGAGGTGATTAGGCCATGAGGGCTGCCATCATGTATGGGATTAGTGCCCTTATAAAAGGGGCTCCAGAGAGATCACCTTGTCCCTTTCACCAGGTGAGGGCACAGGGAGAAAGCCCTGCCTATGAAGAGGGCTCTCACCAGAACACAACCATGCTGGCACCTTGATCTTGGATTTCCCAATCTCCAGAGCTATGAGAAATAAATTTCTGTTGTTTGTAAGCTTAAAAAACAACTGAGCAATGTAAGCAGTTATTAATGCCAGAAAAGGTGTGTGGCGGTCAGGGGGATTTGACATGGGAAGAGTTGCGTGTGAAAGTAAATGGAATCATCGCGTATTTCTTGTTTCAGCTGTGAACATTCTTTACAGTACCATAATAATTTTAAAAATACAGAATATAAACTTAACTAAAAATTGTGATATAGCTATCATGGAAGCATGATGTGAAAGAGCTAAAATCCTCATCAATTGCAAATTTATATATGTACTACACTGATGAACAGTATTGTGCATAAATCTCTGTACATATGTTCATGTTTCTGGTTATTAGGATATATGCTTAGAAATAGAATTATCAGGAAAAAGCAAAAATTTTTAAGGCTCTTGAAACATCAAATTATCATCCTAAAAAGACAGCATCAGTCCCTATTTCTGGCTGCAGTTGAAAGGGATGCGAACTCAACAGTTCAAGCAGGTTTATTGCTGAACCTGAGAGGGTCCCCTCTGTTCTGGCCAGCAGAACAAAGGAAAGAGAGTCTCTAACAGGTCAAGAGGCTTTTTATGGCCAGGGTTTTTGGCGGGCTCTTTGAGGGGAGAGGTCCGGGTAAAGGTGAACTTGTGGCTTGCTGACCTGTCCTCTGGAGGATGCTTGTAGCTTAGGTAAGATGAAATGTAAATCTCTCTGAGATGGTGGGTGGGGCTTATTTGAAGGTGGTACTTAGGTCTGGATTCTATCAGCAGTGAATGAGAGATTGTTTCAATGCACCTTCACCAGTATTAAGTATATATATATATATATTTTAAGTCTGGGCTATTTTGAGAGGCATGAAAAAATCTTATTGTTTTATTTTGTGTTTTTTATTGCCAGTAATTTTACTAGTTTTTTTGTTACCAATTTTCCTTTTCATATTGGAAGAATTTCTAATCATGTCATTTCCTTTATCAAAAGCATTTTAATGCCTGTGAGCTCTTTGCAGATTAAGGATTTAAATTTTTTTCTCCACATTACTTACATATATTATTTCCAGTTTATTGTTTGCTTTCTGATTTTGATAAGCAGAAGTCTTACACTGTTATATAAGCATATCATAATTTCTACTTGATTTTTTGTTACTTTCCAGTTTAGAATACTTTTCTTTACCCCAAGATCAGATAATTATTCAGCCACTTTCTTCTGTGCTTTTATGTTTTAATTTTTTTCAGCTTCTGAATATTTAATTAGTGGATAAATCATAGTTTCTAGTGATTATGTGTTTAGGAAGAATGAATTACCCCTGGTGAACTGTGGTAGAGGTATCTTCCTTTCTCTTCTTTTAGGGAATATATATGTATGAAATCATGATGAAGTTAAAAGATATTTAGTATAATTTTACCAGTGGAATTTTTTTCTGTTACAGTGTTGGGCTTTTTCTCTCTAATCCACAGAGATACAGCACTATCTCCAAGAGAGATGACCTAGATTCATTCTCTGTCTGACAAAAGGCAGTTGATAGGAGTGAGATCTATTTCCACATCAGTGATCAGTCTGACCATTGTGATGAGAAAGGATGGATGGTCAATATAGTATATTGGGAGTTGGCCTTGATGTTTTTTGTTTTAATAAAATCCCTTTAAAATGTGAACATTTTCCTCCTCTTGATTGCTTCCTGTTGGCTTTCTAATATAACAAAGGACTTTATTTTCTAAAAATATCAGCTAAATGCATCCTTTATTGCAATATACTTGTATATTACTGCAATAAAATTTGAGCTAAAGTAACATAACTTATTAACAGCATTGGAGGTTTTGTAGAAATCATTATGTATTCTCTACCTACTTCTAAACCAAGAGCAGTTTACAAAAACTTGGATACTATGAATCAACAAATCTATAATAAAGGGAAAGTACCAAGTAATGGGAAGAAAGGTTGGGTTGGAGATTGGAAAGACAAGAGTGAAATAAGGAGAACAAAAAATGCAGCCAAGAGAGGCTACTGTTTAATGAATCAAAAAATTCTAAACTTCCTGGAAGCCAAGGTGTAAAGGGAATTATAAGGTTTACATAGCTAGCTAACAAAGGGGGATACCCAAAATCACCAGAAGAGACCAACCATAGCTCAGAATTCTGAAAAAAACTGAACAATATAATGAACAGTATCTTCAATAGCAATTCTGTAGCAACTACAGAGACCTTATTTATATGCCCATTTACATATTGGTTTCATATTAAAAATGAGGACATAATAGTTTTGTGAAAGCATCTCTTGAGGAATCAGTTGAGAAGGCAATACTGAGTAAAGGGAGGATTTGGAATAAGTATCTATAACATAGAAGGAGCTGTAGGTATCAGGGCTAGTTAATGTAATTAGGATTTCTGAAATCAATCAATTCAGTAGCACATTTACATGTTACCTGAACATCAAGGAAAGTGAGATAAAGCCAAGTTGGAAGTGGGGGATGAAGGAAAACTACAGGAGGTTTACATTTTTGGCTCCACTGTCCACCTTGTTCTTTCATGGGGTTCAAGAGTCTACATTCTTAATGACTACCTTTTCTATTCCTAACACCATAAAGAGGTAGATTCCCTTTTTCTAAGCAAGAATCAGTACACAGAGTTGACTGGAACTTAGGTAAACAGAAGTGATTTATGAAAATGATCATCTTTTGACAGAGCTAGAATTTTTATCTCAGGACCCTCTCTTGTAGTTTCCCTGGATTCCTATCTGAGCCCATTCTCTCCATTTCCCCCTTATCTTGTGGCAAAATTATATACTGTTACTAAATATATGGAAAGTGAGAGAAAATACATATTCATAATTATATGACTTAAATAAAATTCTATATTCAATTTGGATAATCTCCTCATACGAATTCCATTTTAACTTTTTATCATGGAAAATTTCAAACATAAAGCAAGTAGAGAGAAGGGTATAATGAATCCATTAACTGTCCCCTTGTTGCACCAGTTATTGACATTTTTGCCAACTTTATTTCCTCTCTCCTGTTTGCCACTTTTTCAAATATTTTATTATAAAAAATTTCAAATAAAGAGAAAAGTTGAAAAATTATAAAATGAACCCACATATATCTGCCACCTAGATTCTATAATTAATCTCTTCCTGTACTTATTTTATAATATGTCTATCCATCCACCAATCTCCTCTGTTTTGATGTATTTCTAAGTATGTAGAAATGTTTATGGAAATAAACATTATGTTTCCCCAAAATACTTCAGCCAGCATATTAGTAATACAGTTCATTTGTTTATAGTTCCTTATTTTGAAGTATATTTTACATACAGTGAAATTCACAAATCTTAAGTATATCATTTTATGAGTTTCGACATATGTACACACCTGTGTAGCTCAAATTCCTATAAATACATAAAACATGATCATCACCCTAGCAAATTCCGTCATGCCCCTTCCGAGTCAAATCATGGCTCCACGTGACTCCAAGAGAGAACCACTTTTGTGATGTTTTTCACCTTAGATTAGTTTCACCTCTTAGAACTTCAAAAAGATCATATAGTATGTGCTCTTTCATGTAAGGATTCATTCACCCAAGCACAATATTTTTGTGCTTTATCTAGATTATGGTATAAGTAACTTATTTCAATCCCCCACTTAAAAAACATGTTTCGTGAATTATTTTAAAGAAAATCCCAAGCATCATGTCCTTTTGCCCATCAATGATTCATTTCATCTGTATTGTTATTTGTACATAAGTGTAGTCTGTCTGCAGTTTTTCTCAACGTAATCTTTTTATTTCCTTCTTTTTGGTAAGCCACAGGTCACCCAATTGTTTCACCTGCATGAATTCTATGCTACTGACACACTTAGATCACTAGACACTTTCTGAGAGTAGTGGGAATGAGGGAAGTTTAACACTTGCTCCTTTCAGCAAACATTTTTTGCTCTATTATTCTTTTTCTAGAGAATTGTGTCCTTTTCCTCCCTAGATCTTCCAAGAAACTTTCTGCCCACTTGCTTTTCCTATGCCATCTCTGTGTATCTCATCCCAATCGCTGCATCATTCCACTCCACTGTGCCCTGTAACAGGAACTACTGTACTTCATGGTCCTATTTTCATGGATCCTTTGATTCTGTCATCCATAGATGAGAAAAATCACAGCAGATAAGAGTAGGGAATCCTAGTGGATTAAGAGTACAATTTTTACTTTACCTGAAAGCCCCTCCTTTTCCTGGATACTTTGGTAAAAATATTAAAGGAGTTGTTTATATTTTCTGTCAATTTTAAATTATTTTACTTGTAAATTTCCAGAGTAAGTTTCTGACCTGAACTACCAGCAGTTTAATTATGGGACTGGGAATGAACAAGGTTAGTCTATGTTCCGCTTCACCACAGATGTCAAGTTAATTAGTAAAAAGCCCAGAAGGAGCGGTTTGGAGATTTGATTTTTATCACCCACTGGAGGGAAAAACATCAGCTACTGAGAGAGTGTTTTCAGTATGTCTGCACCCTGTTATTCCTCCACTTAAAATCTGACATCCAGAATAAAAAGCACTGTCTTGGGGGATCACACATGGTGGTAAACTCATTTACTTCCTCCTTTGTGAGAAGCAGAAAAATGCAAGTGACTTACTTATTTCTAAAATATGTTGGCACCTAAATTTTTAAGCAAAATATAAATAAAAATCAAGATTATATTTTTAAATGTCTCTTGTATAATTACATGCTGTATTCAATACTATAAGTAATACATACTTTGAACAAAAAATAAGCAGTATATTCTTTGAAAAATACAATGGTTTGAAGCAACTCACCATAAAATATGCTAAAATGTCTGATCTGGAGACATTTATAAAAATGAGCCTCCCAGGACTGGTAGGTTTTCCCTTCCTCTGTTTAGAAATGAACCCCAACAGGGTATGGAACAGCACGACATTGTTACAATGGCATTCCACTTCAGCATAGAAAGAAATGACTATTGAAAATAAAACTCTTTTCCCACATTTCTGTCCTCTTTTCCCACAATATTTCTGTTGTGTACCTTAACGAATACTTGTTGAGACAAGAAGTGTAAGTAAGTAAAACTGTGTGGATTTAATATAAAATGGCGATTACTTGGGACTATCATTTAGAAGTCAACAGAATATGTTTCACAAAGTAGGCAATATAGATGAGGCTCAGTGATGGTCAGTGATTTATTCAGGTTCACGCGGTTATGAAAATCAGGACTTGAACACTGGTCATCTGAGCTTACATCTAGTTTCCTTCCTCTTACAGCAGGCATCTCCATTAAAGAAAGACAGAAGACATACACATACCTAAGCGATTATACATAAGATCATAGACAATGAACGACATATGTGTAATAGAAGATACCACACATCATGTCCAGGTCGGATTACCAAGAAACATTTTTGAATGTCGTTGCATCAGACCTTTCTTTTTGACAGAGAAGAAATAGGCTGAATTTCTTTCCCATTTCAAACTACTTATGGCTTCTTCATTTAGATTCAAATGAAATGTGCAAATATTTCAGATTTGTGTGTCCTTTGTAAATGCAACTCCCTGTTGGATTTTTGGAAGATTCTAAAAATGACTTAGATGACTTACTGAGTATTAAATACCTTGTGAAGAGCAAGATCTTGATGAATTATGTGTAATCAGAGACACAAATCCAAACATGAATTTTAAAATTCTCCTCAAATACACGTGCTTCAAAGCAGCAAAAGAGAAGTTAAGTTCATAGGAAAAAAATATTTTGGAGTTTTCCCATTCTTTAAATGGTCACAAATTCTGTGAAAGGTCAAAGGTCTAACAAGCATTATTGCCTATTTGTACATTTTGCCCTCAAGCTCACTTTTGGACCCAGTTTTAATCGTTTCAAGGCTTTAAGCTAAGGATAACTAGACCCATCGTAGAAGTTTTTCCTGAAATAGGGGCTGCGAAGTCTCTGCATCAAGTCCTCCCTTCCAGCATCCATGATCTGATGGTTGCTGTGGGGTACTGGCCTCTGGGAAGGGAGGTCACTGGACTTCTTCAACCAGTGACCCAGTCTTGTACATTTCCGTAGAGGCAGGCAGACAAAGGAAGCAAGAGTGCAGCACCACAGAGAAGCAATGTGGTAAGCCTGGAACTGTGGTCAGAGGAGGTTTGCTTCTGTAACCTCTATCCCCCCATAAAAGCACTGCTCAAGGCCCCTTGTTATTCTCTATGCCCTCAGCGGGGCCACACAGCGTCCTGGGCAGTTCCTTTCCTGCTCACTGTCTTGCCTCAAAGCCCCCTGAAAAAGCCTTCCTCTCCCTTCACACAGTGCCCCAGGAACAACCCAGCCTTCTCAAGTTTCCACTCGATTGGATGGATTCCACTCGATAATCAAAGTTATCCATTCGATTAAAGGTAGTTCTGGCCCTTCAGTTGCCTCCGTGGACCTCTGAAGTTTTTGAGTGCTGGCAGGCATTGTCCTCAAGCTGTACTCCAAAGCTTGTACACCAAATATGGAAAAGAGGCTCAGATGGGACAGACAGGGAAATAGGAACAGTTAAAATGATGTAGGAAAAGCGATAAGATGAGGAGAAATAACAAGATGTGACTGAGAGGAAAGGAAAGAAAGCAAAGAGGCTTATGTGGTAGGGCAGGTGATATGCTGGCTCCTGGGAAAACATTTGTCTCTGTACCCTTGGGGATGCTCAGGAAACATTTGTTGAAGCACATACCTTAATGGAAGAATTTTAGAATATTTATTCCACTTACATTAGGAAAAAATAATCTTGGAGGGTACCAAACTAATTGAGCTTCTTAAGTCAACAGGCCAGCTTTTTACAACAGGCAAATATACATTGTATATAATCATATATACATATAAAAATATATACTTTCCTGATAACCAAACTCTAGTAGTAACCATCCGTTTTTTCTTCTTATGGTAGAAAAAATATAATGAGGTTGGCACTCTTTAGACTCTGTATTTCCATACTTTAACTACCTCTATTAGAGATCAATCATCTTGTGGCCAGTATTATTCTACAGTCATTCTAGATCCAAAAGAAAATGTAAAACTAATATTACACATTTGCTGGTCTTTATAATGAATGGATTTGGTAAGGATGAGGGTATAGATATTTATGGGTTAATTTTTTTATGTTGATAGCATCTCCCTATTTAATGTTATGTATGACCTGAGATATTACAATAGAAATGACTACATTCCTGTTTTTCCTCAATGTTTGCTATTCAATTGGTATGTTCCTGGAGAAAACGGCTTTGGGTGTCTTGTAAATCCCAAATCATGTCTCTAAAGGTGAAAGGATCAGAGAGGTTTGAGACTTACTCTGAGCTAGGTGCTTTCACAAACAGTTCCCTTAATTTTTATATCCACAGCTTCTAGTTGCCTTTCTTCTTCTTCTACACTTGAGAAAATGGAGCCCCACACTGCAAAATAATTGCAGAACCAGAATCTTAAGTTGTATGTTTCTAATTTCAGAACATATGCTCCTTTTACTATACCCTATGACTTTGTTCTACAAAACAAAGGGCACTGTTTGTCTGGTTTAGAAAAGAAGTTAGACAGTATGCCAAAATATTCCTACTTTTAGATCTATCCAGTAGAAGGGCGAGATGCAAATGATGTGTTCTCTAGTCAACCCTGCATGCACATCTACTCCAGGTTAGATGGACATTTACAGCCCTCAAGCATTAACTATTCCTTCTAAAAAGATTTTTCTTTTGTGGTATTTAACTCCCATGGGTAAAACTTCAACAATTATACCTTTATTCAGAATGCACATTTAAAAGTATATTTAAACACAATAAAGTACTGTGACTGAAGACTTTTCATTATTTTGATTTTTGTTTGTGGCTTGTTTAAGTTCATGGGATCTCCTTAAGGAGAGCATGTTTGTATTATTATACTTATTTGGTAGAAAATGAGACAGTTTTTGAGGGGTTGCCCTGCAGTTAAGATTTCCACAGAGATTTTATGGAAGAAGTAAGCTGCAAATAAAGTGGAATACTTATAATCCCAAACATTGCAACCCTAGATATAAACTAAGTTTCCACAAAAGATGACTGTAATGGACAATTTAATAATGACAGTGTTGTACTTTAGCTAAAAGTCCAGAAATATAAACATAAGAAACATTAGGACTGAAGTAAAGGAATAAATCTAGACTACTTAGAACAGCTGCCCACTCTGTACCATTTTCCTCCTGAAATTGTTTTAACATCCATAAAACTCACAGATCTTTCTTTCTTCTTCTCGAGGGGAACCTATTTTTCTTTAACAGCAATTCCTCAAAGCTAATTACTGCCACAAAGACATATGGTGCAGAGAAAGGTACTGATCTTCACAATCCTGAGAAAATTAAAACATTGAAAATATTTTGTAGAGGACTATTCGTTTGTGTGGGAATGTTTAAATATGATGTACTAATCGGATGCAAATAGGTAAGCGTCCATTCTGTTCAGTGTGCCACATACTGTGCAATAGCCAGTTTTGCCCACTCCTCTGAGTTGGAAGACATAATACGTCCTTTTTGATATAGAGGGTTATTGTGCAAATAAGGAATAATTTCTCAAGTGTTACAGGTGGACATATGGTTGCATCGATCTGAAAATACTTAACTGACTTAGACATACAGAAAGTGGGAAAATAATTATTCTGGTCAAAGGGTAATTTGTTGCACTGCAATACTTGGCACCAAGAGGTATATTCTAATCATTTTTTTGGTGCCACAAATGTGTATCAAGTCCAGCAGTGGGTGTGCAGCTGATTATATGCCAGTGGCAGGCTGCTGAAATGCTATTTCAGCTGGGGCCAGCTTGCAGTTATTATAATGATTTGACACCTCTGCCCAAATTTAGTGTCAGGAAAGTTGAAATCTCATTGCTGAGGAAGAGTTCCTGGGGTGTGGGGGTCGTACTTTCTGAATTATCATTTTAGAACAAAAGCCACATAGTTGTTCCAGTTGTATCAGTTTGATCCAAATGATTATAAAGTGGTCATGAGCACACACAAAGTTTGTGGATTTTTTTTGTTGATAAGGGTCTCCCTTTGGAAAGTGATGAGGAAAAGATTGTATTAGTTTCTACAGATCATAGATTCTATTACTGCTTGGTGATTTTGGGGGACTGCTATTTCATCTTATTACATTTTCCTTCCAATTTATGAAAGTGATAACCCACATTCATGACACCCTATAGATTTTCTAAGACACCACCTTCTCAGTGCAACTTCCATAATGTAAACTAGAGCCTGTCTTACTTGACAAAGTTCCTTTTCTTGAACCCCTTTTTTGTGAGTTCACTGAAAAGTTAAGATCACAATGTACCTATCCTTTTTCTCCTCCTGGTCCCCCAGTGTGCACTCCTGCATTCCTCTCCTCAACCACTTTTCACTCAGCACTCAATATTTTCAGATAAAAATGTAGATCTTATTACATCACTTCTCCTACTTCTCAAGTACCAGAGCCCTCCTCTGAAGACAGAGACTGGGGAGATGGATGGCCTTTGTCTCAGAGCTAATTGAAAAATTTCAAGAGGTAATTTCAAGCTTTAACCAGGTCTTTGTGTAGCTAACTGAGTGGTCATTAAGAGGTATATGGCTTAGTAATGGGCCATTTCTTATTCTTGGCAGGCTCAAGGAGGTACAATTTGAGAGAAGAGGATAATAGAAAGGCACTAACACTGCTTTGCATAATTATGTACTGTACTAAGTCCATTGTGAAAGAGGTGACCTTGTAAATTATGGAACCTTAGGGAATTATTGTCTTTTCCTTCTTATGAGGCTTGTTTGTACTGTCTCTGCCAAACAGTGTTTGTCCTCCATAGACTATGGGTGAGTATATATACTTATGTGTTCCAGCAGTCAACCATTGGGCAATCAGAAAAAGAGAGACTTTTAAGCAATTCATGTGAGTCGGAAGAGCTCAAATTAGAACATGAGAGTTGTGCCAATGCACACCTCAATGTTTCTGTGGGATGCAGAATGTCAGCGATTTCTATGGATTGTCCTGCTGGACCCTAGGTCACAACTATAGATTGAAAAATTCAGATTTAGGGAAATTGCTGGGAGTAGAGAGATATATCCAGGTCTGAGAGCAAGACCTGTGTGCACTAGAAAGATCAGTCCTGAAAGGTCAATGAAGATTTAGAAGATAGATATTAGAACATTTGCTTGGAGAGGAAGTGGATCTGAGAACATGGGTGTAGAATTAGGACACTCCTCCCCACATACATACAGGGTCCTTTTTCTTTGGGTTATGGGGATAAACATATTTGCTATGCTCTTTTAGATTTTTTTTCTGTTCTGCTCCCTAGTAATTCTCAACCATGCAGGAAATTCTAATATCTATACATCTTTAAAGGGTGGAACTACTGGGATAAATGGACAGAGTAAAAGAAGAAAATATGTCCTGCCTCATTTCTCCATGACTGGGACCATATGGAAGTGCTGCAGCCCATTAGGGAACTCTGCCTAATGTCCAAGTTACAACTGCAGTGGGGTGAGCAGGAGTGAGGCAGCATAGAGAGGTGGGCAGCAATTTTACAACCCTGAGGAAACCTTTATGTGGACAATTCAGGAGCCAAATCAGACAAGCCCACCCCTCTTCCCAAAATGCAGGAGAAGTGAACCCCTACTGAAGATGTCAGCTGTCATATGCATTGATGATCTACTTACTGTCCCAATTAGAATCCTTCAGTAGCTTCCTATTGCCCTTAGAAAAATGGACAAAATACTTAGAGTTGTCTACAAGGTCTTACAAGATGTTGTCCCTGCTTTCCTTTCACTGCACCTCTTCCAAATGCTCTAAGGCATCGTTTCTCTCTCCACCTTAGGGCCTTCACACTACATACTTTATTCCACCTTTCAGTAAACTAACTCCTTCTTAGACTTTTGGTCTCACACTAAAAGTCACCTTTCAGGAAGGCCTTTTTGGGTACCCAGACACTGTAAAATCCCCTAGTTCTGAACTTCATAATTTTGCTTAGTTAAGATCCATGGCAATTAGTCAATGTTTCTCATCTTTAATAGACTATAATCTCCTCGAGACTGCTATTATGTCTGAAGGGAGCCAGAATATGCCACCCACAAATATGCCTTTTGGTATAAGGATTCTTTTGAGTTGAGGGCAATTAGCTCTCTGCTCTCATTCTTTCCGTGAAAAAGCAGGACATAAAACTCCATTTTTAAAAGTATCTTTCCTCTCTGTACCAGGATGGGAACTACTTAGAAACAACACTTAGCACCTGAGATGACTCTTCATAACAAACCTTACTGAACAATCCTCATTTACCAAACATTTCCTTCCCTCACCTTCCCACAGCTTACTTTCCTCTCCCACCAGGGCTCCCCAACCCCTTTTCCTTTGTCTAACCTAAGATGGCATATAAGTCCCAAATTTTAACCACCTTGTTGAGCTACCTTTCCTTGTGAACTCTAATGCATACAGATATAATAAAATATTTTTTCTTCTTGTGTTAATTTGTATTTTGCTAGTTTAATTTGTAGGGCCCAGCCTGAACATAAGAAAAAGGTTTTTCCTCCCCTACATGTTTGTCTTGTTCACTGAACCATCCCTCAATGTCTAGCCAAGTGCCTGAAATTCAGTAGGTACTCAAATTATTTGTTGAATAATTAACTGAATTTATCAGAGCAAAAAATAAATTTATGTGTAAGTTTATTGATTATATTATTATTTAAAATAACAAAGACTTGGATAATTATACATATTTAACATTGGATAAGTTGTTTATAAATCACTTTTTAATTTATAAAGAGCATTTTCAAAGTATTTTAGTTCTCCACATACATTGAAAATGTCTCAAGTATTAGAAAGATAATTACTTTTTTTCCCTTTTCACCATAGAGTACAACTAACAGTGTCAGGCTTTTTAAAAATTTCTGTGCCTTTTTTACCTCCTATTCATTTCAAGATCTATTGTAATTTGGAATCTGCCCCCATCACTTTTATCATCTGCAATGTCCACCTAAATCTTTACTCTATTTGACCCCAGCCAAAGTTAATACTATTGAGCAGTTTCACTTTCAAAACTATTATAAAAACTACTGGGATAACTGTGGGAGCTGAGGGAAGAGGAATGAATAGAAAGAAGCAGGAGGAAACTTTCTGTGGCGATAGAAATGCTATTTATCTTGATCTGAGTGATTGAGATAAGATTTATACATTTTTCTATGTGTCAATTATACATGAAAAAATTCTTGCTACCATTTACAAAACATACTGTAACCATTGTTTCCCCAATATTCATTTGTTTAATTCCTTCTTTTTTATCCCATAATTTCTGTTCATCTCTCTGACGCCTGGTGTTATTGTTTTTAATTGAAGCTAAATTTACAGTAAAATGCACAAATCTTAAGTGTATAATTCAATGAGTCTTACCAAATATATACATCTTTATATTGTGCAGAAGGCACACATTTCTTTCTAAGCACTACTTTGACTACATCTCACAAATTTTGATAATGTGTTTTCATTAACATTCAGTTCAAAATATTTGTTAATTTCTCTTATAAATTATTCTTTGATCTATAGGTTACTTAGAAAATAACCCCTCAAATATTTGGAATATTTCAACACATTATTATTTTTGTCAGTTTAATTCCACTGTGATCAGAAAACAAACAGAACTAGTTCTGTATGATTTGAACCTTCTGAAATGTATTGAAACTTATTTTATACCCAGACAATAGCTTATCTTGGTCTTTTGCCCAGTTTTTAATCAGGTTATTTGTCTTTTATTTGTGAGCTGTGTTCTTTATGTATTCTTGTTCTAGATCCTAATTAGACATATATTTGCAAATACTTTCTCCCATTCTGTTATTGTCTTTTCATTTTCACAAAGCTTCTTTTAATACATGAAAGTTTTTATTTTTATAAAGTCCAGATTATTTTCTTCTTTTCTTGGTATACTTTTTCATATCTAAGAATCCATTGCTGGATCCAAGATCATGACGATTTAAACCCCCACCAACACCCTGCCTGCCATGTTTTCTAAGAGTTTTATAGTTTTGCCCTTACATTTAGGGTTTTGGTCCATTTTGAGTTAATTTTTATATATAATGTGGTGTAAGGGACCAAATTCATTCTTTTACATGTGGATATCCAGTTACCCCAGGACCCTTTGTTAAATACACTATTCCTGGATGGTGTAATATTCAGAAATGAATCAGTATCATATACCACATCAGCAAAAAGAAGGATAAAAATCACATGATCATCTCAATAGATGCTGCAAAAGCATTTGACAAAATTCAACATCCATTCATGATAAAAACTCTCAACAAAATGGGCATAGAGGGTATGTACCTCAATATAATAAAGGCCATAAACAATAAACCCACAACTAACATCATACTTAATGGTGAAAAGATGAAATCTTTTCCTCTAAGATTGGGAAGAAGACAAGGATGCCCACTCTTACCACTTTTATTCAACATAGGACTGGAGGTCCTAGCCATGGCAATCAGACAACAGAAAGAGATAAAAAGCATCCAAATTGGTAATGAAGAAGTTAAACTGTCACTATTTGCAGATAACATGATATTATACATAGAAAACCCGAACAACTCCATCAAAAAACTGCTAGAACTATTCAGCAAAGTTGCAGGATACAAAATTAATACACAGAAATCTGTTGCGTTCCTATATACTAACAATGAAGTAGCAGAAATAGAAATCAGGAAAACAATTCCATTTACAATTGCATCAAAAAGAATAAAATACCTAGGAATAAACCTAACCAAGGAAGTGAAAGACCTATACTCTGAAAACTATAAGACACTCATGAGAGAAATTAAAGAAGACACTAATAAGTGGAACTCTATCCTGTGCTCATGGATAGGAAGAATTAATACTGTCAAAATGACCATCTTGTCCAAAGCAATTTACAGATTAAATGCAATCCCTATCAAAATTTCAACAACATATTTCGATGAACTAGAACAGATACTTCTAAAATTCACATAGAACTGCAAAAGATCCCAAACAGCCAAAGCAATCCTGAGAAAGAAGAACAAAGCTAGGGGGATTATGCTCCCTGACTTCAAGCTATACTACAAAGCTACAGTAATGAAAACAGTTTGGTACTGACATAAGAACAGACCCATAGATCAGTGGAACAGAACAGAGAGCTCACATATAAACCCAAACATATATGGCCAATTAATATACAATAAAGGAAGGAAGAACATACAATGGGAAAAAGACAGCCTCTTCAACAACTGGTGTTGGGAAAACTGGACAGCTATATTCAAGAGAAAGAAACTGGATTACTGCCTAACCCATATACAAAAGTAAACTCAAAATGGATCAAAGACCTGAATATATGTCATGAAACCATAAAACTCTTAGAAGAAGACATAGGCAAAAATCTCTTGAACATAAGTGAGGGCAGTTTTTTCCTGGACACATCTCCTCAGGAAAGGGAAACAAAGTAAAAAATGAACAAGTGGGACTACATCAAATTAAAAAGCTTCTGTATACAGAAAAGGACACCATCAGCAGAACAAAAGGGCAACTGACTGTATGGAAGAATATGTTTGTAAATGGTTTATCTGATAAGGGTTAACATCCAAAATATATAAAGAGCTCATACACCTCAATACCAAAAAACAATAACCCAATTAAAAAACAGGAGGAGGACCTGAACAGACATTTCTCCAAAGAAGAAATACAGATGGCCAACAGGCACATGAAAAGATGTGCCACATTACTAATCATCACTGAAATGCAAATTAAAACCACAATGAGATATCACCTCACACAAGTCAGAATGGCCACTATCCAAAAGACAAGAAATAACAGGTGTTGGCGAGGATGTGGAGAAAAGGGAACCCTCCTACACTGTTGGTGGGCATGTCAATTGGTGCAGCCACTGTGGAAAGCAGTATGGATGTTCCTTAAAAAACTAAAAATAGAAACATCATTTGATCCAGTAATTTAGGAATTTACCCAAAGAAAACAAAATCCCTGATCTGAAAAGATATGTGCACCTCTATGTTTATTGTTGCATTATTTCCAATAGCCAAGATATGGAAGCAACCTAAGTGTCCATCAGTAGGTGAATGGATAAGTAAGAGATGGTACATATACACAATGGAATATTATTCAGCCATAAAGAGAAAAGAAATCCTGCCATTTGCAACCATATGGATATGTATGTAGAGGGTATTATGCTCAGTGAAATAAGTCAGGTGGAGGAAGACAAATACCATGTGATTTCACTTATTTGTGGAACATAAATACAAAGCAAAACAGAATGAACAAAACAGCAGTAGATTCATAGACACTGAGAAGGGACTGGTGGTTTCCATGGGGCAGGGGCTGGGATGGGTGGGGGGTGGTGAGGGCAAAGGGGATAAAGGGGTACAAAAATTCTCAATCATAATGTAGGTTGGTCATGGGGATAGTAGTACAACATGGAGAATATAGCCAATAATTCTGCAACATCTTCCTGTGTTGACAGATAGTAACTGTACTAGTGGGAGTGAGGATTTAATAATGTGGGTTACTGTTGGGCCACTGTGTTGTATACTTGAAACTAATATAAGACTGTATATCAATGAAAAAAGGAGAAAAAAAGACTATTCCTTTGCCTATTGAATGATCATAGAACCCTTGTTGAAAATTAGTTGACTATAAGTGTGAGGGTTTATTTCTGTACTCTCAGTTCTACTGTATTGATATTGTTTGTCCTTATGCCAGAATTAAACTTTCTTTTCTGTTTTTAAATTGATGTGTGGTTGATATACAATGTTATTTTAGTTTCAAATATATAACACAATGATTCAATGGTTATCTACATTATTAAATGGACCCCAACTAGTGTAGTTACTCTCTATCAACATAGAAAGATGTAACAATATATGTAAGATATTCTCTATGCTATACTTTCATCCCATGACTAATGTATATTATGATTGAGATTTTTTGCTTTATCCTCTTCACCTATTTCACCCACCCATTCCAAACCCTCCCCCATGGTAACCACCAGTCACTTTTCAGGGTAACATACTTTCTTGATTATTATCTCTTTGTAGCAAGTTTTGAGATCTGGAAGTGTGAGTTACATAACTTTAATTCTTCCTTTTCAAGATTTTTTTTGGCTATTCTCGGTCCCTTGCATTTCCATGTAGACTTTTGGATCAGCTTGCCAACTTCTAAAAAAAAGCCTTTTGGGATTCTGATAGAGTTTGTGTTCAATCTGTACATCAATTTGGTGAGCACTACCATCTTAAATTAACAATAATATGTTTTATGATCCACAAACATGAGATGTCCTTCCATTTGTTTAGATATCCTCTAATTTCTTTTAACAATGTTTTGTAGTTTTTGGACTATATATGTTTTGCATTTGCTTTGTTAAATTTATTCCTATTTTATTCTTTTTGATGCTATTATAACTGAAATTGCTTTCTCAATTTCATTTTGACTTGTTCCTTACAAGTGTATAGAAATACCATCGATTTTTGTGTATTGATCTTATATCCTTTAACCTTACTGGAATTATTTATTAGTTTTAATAGTTTTTAGTGATTCTTTAGAAATTCCCATATATAAGATCATGTCACTTGTGAATAGAAATAGTTTTACTTCTTCTTTTCCAATATGGATGCCTTTTATTTCATTTTCTTGTCTAATTACCCTACCTAGAACCTCCAGTACAATGTTGAATAGAAGTGACAAGAGCAGATATCCTTGTCTTATTCCTAATCTTAGGAGGGAATCACCAAATCTTTCACTATTATGTATTTTGTTAGTTATGGGTTTTTGTTGATGCTCTTTATCATGTTGAGAAAGTTTCCTTCTTTTCCTAGTTTATTGAGTGTTTTCATTATGAAAGGGTGTTGGATCTTATCAAATGTTTTTTCTTCATCTATTGAGATGATCATGTGATTTTTCATTTTTATTCCATTGATATGGTGTGATACTTTAATTTTTGGATGTTAAACCAAGCTTGCATTGTCAGGATAAATCCTCCTTGGTTTAATTCTTTTTACATGTTGTTCAATTTGGTTTGCTAATATTTTGTTGAGGATTTTTGTCTCTACATGCATAAGAGATATTAGTCTGTACTTTTCTTTCTTATGATATCTTTGTCTGGTTTTGGTATCAGGTAGTAATGGCCTCATAGAATGAATTGGGAAGTGTCCCCTTCTCTTCTGTTCTTTGGAGGAGTTTGAAAAGGATTGGTATTCATTCTTCTCTAAATATTGTTAGAATTCACCTGTGAAGCCATCTGGACTTGGTCTTGTAGTCAATTTATTTTATTACTAATTCAATTCCTTACTTGTTATACATGTACATTTTTCAAATAATATGTATTTTGCTGTTGCTAGATGTTGGGTTCTACAAATGTCAATTAGACCAAGTTAACTAATAGTGTTGTTCAGATCTTCTGTATTCTAATTGATTATTATTGGGAGTAGTCTACTTATGCTGACAATTACCAAAAGAAGCATGTTAAAATTTCCAACTCTGATTATGGCTTTTTCTGTTCTTTCCTTTAGTTCTGTAAATTTTTGTTTTATATTAGTGAAGTTCTGTTATTAGATAGATGCACATTTAGGATCATTATGCCTTCTCATTATAGACATTTTCTCATCATAAATGTCCCTTTATTCCTGGTAATACTTCTGGTCTGCTTTGTCTTGGAGAAGTCTACTTTGTGTGAGATCAGTATAGGTATATCAGCTTTCCTATGCTTCTGTCATTTTTTGGTTTATTTTCTTTCTTTTGATGGCCACAAGTCCTAGAAGAGATGCTTAGCTTACCCCATAAAATGTCTTGAGCAGCAACCCCTAGTAGGTCTTATTTTATATGGTGTTAGTCAGTTCTTCAAAACACCATAGAATTTTCTTTCCCCAACATGGAAATGAGCTTTCCAGTCAGTGCCTCTTTAAAGCCTTAAGATGGTGACTAGAAATATTTACTTGATGGTACTTGAATGATGTTTCCTTTCAATAATGTAATCTTCTTACCAAGATTCAAAGCAAATCTATATGGATAATATACAATGGTTTGTGGTCAGATTCAGCACCACAAAATGGGGGATCAAGAAAGATCCACTGCAGCAGGATTAATGATGTGGCGTTGTGATATAGTTCGCTTGCGCTTAGCCCAGTCCCTGACAAACAGTACACATGGAACAATTTGTAGTTATTACCTTTACTATTATCATCATCATTATTTTTACAACTACTGTGTTTTAATGATCTAATCACCAATGCCAACATGAAAGGAACTTTTAATGGATGTGATTCCAGGAAAGGGAAAATGACACAGAAGGAATTTGTGAGATGAAAGGAAAAATGCTGAGTATATAAAATGGTCAACATGTAGGAAAAATTAAGCCCATGTTGATATCAGTAGTATATAATTTGCAGGATTTAAATTCATAACAGAATTATGTGGTTGTATGGTTAATAAAAGCATAGGAGTTGTGAACAGGGAGTAATTAACATTCAAGTTTTAAGGTCCTTGAATTTGAGAAGAAGATAACATTACTGATTTACTTTAGACTTGATAAACAAGTATATGAAAAATTCTAGGGTAATCACAAAGAGAATAGAAGTAGAGTATATCTCCCAATCTACTAGAAGTAAAAAATGGAATCTGAGGGAATAAAATAAAAAATAAAATTCAACCAATGCATAATGAAGTAAGAAAGAAGAACTCAAAGGCATTATACCTATGTGCAATACTTCAGCCAGGTGGACAAAATACTCAATAAAGTTTACATTTTTTGATAGAGTAGGAAATGTTGAATTACATGGCTTTGTTCTAAAGTTCAATAATTAAATGTCTCAGATAATCCAGACATTTGGTGCATTTGCAGATTAGAACACAGGCAATGATGTCCTGCTCCACAAGCTCTCCTTCACCTGCCCCTCCCAACTGGACAAATCCTGCTCCAGCTTTGAGAAAACAGGCTAAGCTTGTTGGATCCAGCTGAACCTGAAACATGCCAGAAGGTCTGGCTAGGCTTGGGTCAGAGGAGCTAACTCTCTTAGATCTTTTGCACATTAGGGATGACTCCTAAGATCCTGACTAGAACCAACTCCTAAATCTGCCATAGAGAGGATTTTAATTATTTCTTCAGACTGATTTCTGGGTCTTACCAAGGCAACAGATAGCTGTTGAACTAAGATCTTCTAGTCCTCCACTAGAATGTAAGATCCACGAGAATGGGGATTTTTGTCTGTTTCATACACTGCAATATTCCAAGTCTGTATAAAAGTGCCTGACACATAGTGGGTACTTAATAAATATTTGCTCCATCAATAATTTAATGAATAATACACGTAGCATTCTGTTTGTGAAAGGTGACATCAGAGGTAGCTAGAGCTAAAAGGATCATAGAGAACATCTTGTCCAACACCAGTAGTTTACTGTGCCAAGAAATTGGCCAACACAGGCTACTTATAGATAAGTTTATTCAATACCATGATTCTGATGGCCACATGGACAAGGAGGCCTCATTCATGTGTTTCTCCAGCCCAGACCCATCAACAGGGCACTAGACCCATGCATAGAAATGTTATTGACATTTCTAGTTAGATGTCCCATAGACACCTAAACATAATGCTCCAGTTGGTCTCATTAACTGGTGCTTTTGAGGGTAATGATGAGAAAACTGATCTATAGCCTGGTTGGTCAACTATACACCAAATCAATTTTTTCATTTTGGCTGCCAGTACAGCACTGCTCAAACCCAAAATGTTGGCCTATTGATGTCTTATTTCTATTACAGCATATATTTCCTAATCTAATTATATATTCCCCTTGTTCCTAGTGTTTTATTTTTTATTTACTTAACTATTTTTTTCCTGTGTAGTTTCTACAAGCCATTTCAAATCTTTTGTGAAATTAAGTCAACCATGAATAAAAGGAAGAACCTATTATCTCTTCCTGCAAATTTGTTCCCCTTGTATTCACTATTCTGATTTCTCCAGCCCTTTCTTTTACTGGCTCTACCATAAGAGCTTCTCCACTGGTCTTGCTGTCTCTCTTGAGTCTTTCCCACACCTGGTTTATATTCCATAAAGTTTCCAGAAAAATGTTCCTAAAACATATCCTAGCCTAACCCCTCCTTCCCTCCACTCCCTAGGAATGAAATCCAGATTCTGTTGCACTGAAGTCAAGGCCAAACTGTGAAGATATGCCTCTGAATACTTACTTCTCCCACCCTCTTCAGCTGGACTAGATCAAATCTCCTGCACCTGCCTGGAATGCCTCATGCTGTTCTATATCCACATGCCTCTGCATGAGCTGTCCTTTTTGTGTGCAAATCTTGCATTAGAGAAGTTCTACAGCCTTCAAGGACTCAGTTCAAGGGTAACTAATATCTCTGGGGAAGACTTCCTTAAATCCACTTACCCTATTCTTTAACAGAACCCATTACCTTCTATATTTTCCTTTCATATAGCTCTTACCCACACTTGGATAATTACTTATGTCCAGGCTTTTCTACTGTTCTACGACTTCCTCAAACACACTGTTTTATGTTCATAGTTTTCAGAGCACCTAGGGAATTTCCTGGCACATAGAAGGTGATCAATAAATTAATACTAACCACAATAGCCAATATTAATGAGAATGTACTGCACTATTCTCCTCATAATAACCCTAGTAGATAGGTATTACTATTAAACCCATTTTGTAGATAAAGAAACTGAGGCAGAGATATATTAAGTAACTTACCAAAGGTCACAGTTAGTAAGTCCTGGAGCCAGGATTCAAACTCTACAATGTGGCTCCACAGCCACTGCTCTTAAACACAAGGAGACTCCCTTATAGTAAATGATTCAAAATGAAAAAAACAGGGTCCCAGAGAACATAAGGGGCACGCCCAATGCCAATAGTGAATCAGTGGTAAATATTCTAAGATAGATGTAGATTAATTTTAAAGATCAGTGATGTGGTTGGATGACGGTTGGGATCATGAACTCCAAGATCTGACTTTGCCAGGGTAATTAGCAGTTCTTATTGTTGGGTTATTTATTACTAGGCTTCTTTAGGAACTCCACTCAAAATGAAATAAATCTGGATAGAATTTCAGTTTTGGTTTCAATGGAGTCCCCAAAGGACAGCCTCAAGGGAAAATACTTTCTTCAAGTTCCAGGCCTACACCTGAATTATGGCAAGTGTGGTTATACGCATCATTTAACCTTTCATCTCTTGAAAAGTTATGGCACATTATGAACTACAGTTGACTCAAACAATATGGGCTTGAACTTCACAGGTCCACTTAATCATGGATTTTTTGCAATAAATATATTGGAAAATATTTTTGAGATTCATGACAACTTGAAAAATCATTTTCTTTTCTTACTTATTTTAAGAATACAGATATACAAATCATGTGTTAATTGACTGTTTATGTCACCAGTAGGATATTAGTTAAGTTTTAGGGAAGTCAAAATTTACATGCATATTTTCAACTATGTTGGGGGTCAGCACCCCTAACACCCACATTTTTCAAGAGTCAACTGTGTTTGCATTGTTGCATCTTTTGAGAAACAAACGGCAAGATAGGATTAAATGTTCAAGAAATTTATAAGGGGACAAGCCTATGAGAGAAAATGGAGAGGAAGCTTGGAGAGGCTGTAAGAGTTATCAGACTGCAATGCAGGTCTGAACCCAAGTGAACTACAGAGGGAGGGAAGGAAGCTTCAGAGAAAGCATCTTAGTCAGCAGTGCAGTTCTGAGAGAGTCTGCCAATACTGTAGTGGAGAGTTTGAGCCTCAGTCACCCATCAGAGGAGTCCTACATCTTCTAGGAACATGTTTGCTTCAGTACCCTTGCTGCACTCTGTCATTAGCTGGGACCAGCGGTGCCAAGCTGTCATTGCCTGGTAAGTGTGGCTTTGGAGCAGAATGCAGAGGATTTTACAGTGCAGCAGCTGGGGGCTGCCAGTCAGTTGAGCTCCCCAAAGTAGAAGATCCAAGAGATGCATTCTCATGGCCATCACACTGTTTCATTAGCCTACCGTCTTTGAACTCAGAGCTTTTGTTAAGTTTTGCTCCTGTGTTACAAACATGACTTACCAGCCCTGTTCTTCCAAGTATCTTGGCAATTTTAATTTTGGTCAAGGGGGAAAATATTATAACACTGTTTTTATTCATAACACATTAAAATCAAAGGAACTGACTTCACAAAGAACAAAAGAACCACTATTTCAGGAATTTAATTTGTGTGCCTTTGGGTAAGTTACTTAATATATTTTTGTACTATGCTGTTGGATTTCGATTTAAGTGAAATTATCAAACAAGCATTTGCCTTTAATAGTACCTAAAGTGAAGGAGAATGTGAGAGAATGGGTGGGGAACATTGGGAACCAAGTGCTTTCATAAACACCAAGGAAAATGTAGCACTCTACTTCTAAACCAGACAATCTTCCGAGACTTGTCTTCATCTCCCACTCACTCATTTCATATTTTATTTCTTCATCCTCTTATTATGCAAGTACTAAATGTGGAGAACCTTTTTAGAAATACAGATAATCAAAGCAATAAATATTAAAACAATATGAAATTCCATGATCTCAGGATAATCACTGTTAACATTTTTGTGTGATTTTTCTAATATTTTCCAGTGAAAACATATGCATGTAAAAATTAGAATTATACTATAATTACTGATTGGTAATATAATTTTTTGCTTCTATATTATGAATATTTTTCTATTAAGTAAATATAGATATGAGTCATCATTTTTGATGGTTGCATGGTACTCATAATTTATATGTATGTACTACAATGTATTAGAACAATTTCCTATTGTAAGACATTCAAATTTGTGGACTGTTTCTGGTTCTTCACTATTTATAAACAATGCAGTCATAATATCTTTATGTATGTGTCTTTTCGAATGTGTCTAATTAGTTCCTTAGGACAAATTCCTCAAGATAGAATTGCTGGATTAAAAAGTATGAAATTTTTAAAGGAAACTTGTCAGGATATAAAGCACATTGAAGTTATGCCATGAGTGGTGGTCAATATTAGCAAAAGAAAGCTTAGTTTGAATTATAGATTTCCCATTTTTTAAAGAATCCAAATAATTTAGGGCTGCCTCCTTTCATTCCAAATAATGGTCCCCCCTTCCCTTTCAGTGGCACCAAGCAAAGATTCTCCAAATCAAGTTGATGTGCTTTTTCTTCGAGGTAGAGCTAGAATGCAGGGGAAGAACAGTGGTGTAGGAAGAACCAAAGTCAACCAGTGGAAAAAGAGACAAAAGACTGGGGGGACAGAAAAAGAGAAGATGAGGTCTCCAAGATGTCATTGCAGGCAGATTCTGTATATACTGAAAGATGATCCAGAGTAAATGAACACTTTACATCTCCCGGACGCTGTGCACGGGTGACCATATAATGGATGAATAGCTTTTTCTAGTGATTGTTCCTGAATGACCTGCCAGACATAATAAGCACAGCAAAAGTATTACAGATTGTATGAGACACTAGCTATTTTTTTCACCAGTATCCATGTTCTCTTCCTCCTGGTCATATGACTAAACTACATTTCCCAGTAAGTTTTGCAATTGAATTATGGCTAATAGAATGTAAGCAGAAGTGATGTACTCCACATCTGGCCTAATTCCTAAATCTTCCCATGGTTTTCCACATTCTCTTCCTTTGTCTGATGCTAGAGCCACATGATAGAATATGCCCTGCAGTTGAAGATCTGAAAGATGTATTCTCACAGCCACCACAAGAGAGAATGGGGACATTTTTAGTAACTTTGCTAGGTCAGCAGGTATAAATTAAAACTGTTCTGGTAAAAGAAGGACATAAGGACATTTTACCCATGGCACATACTTGAAACATGAGGTTTATAATCAGTGGATGTGATATGGGAGCCGTTTTCAAACCAACCTAAGTAATTTAACTATTACTGATCCTTTAGTGAAACTAACCCCACTAAGCTCCAGTTTACTCACTGGTAAATGCGAATATAACAAATATAACTGCATTGCCAGCTTGCTGTGTGGAGCAAAAAAATTATATACATGAAGGAATTAATATAAAAAGGGCTCAATCTATGTTACTATTAGTGTTTTTCTACTTTATCTGGAGACATAAAATGCACTAAAAAAGTATTGTCAATGCTTTCCAGCTCCAGATTACATCATGCAACCTGGCCCAGGAGTGTCAGCATTGCAGAGTTGAGGGCTGGACAGTGGCAGACAGACCTCTTAGTCAGAAACAACCAGCTGGGAGAGTTGCAATTTGCACAATTAGCAGGGCAACCTGACTTCTATGGGGATGCCATTGTTTAGGGGGCATGATGAGCTTTTTAACAAGACTGACATAAATGGGTTCTCCAAGTTAGGTCAGAATTATTTTCTAGCTTGATACAAAAACCACTAGCTGGCTTTTAAATCAGACCCTCTCCTCTGCTCCTCATGTTTTACCATAAGAGACAGCACTTTTTGAACCTTCAGAGTATAGAGAATGGCTTCAGATAGTAAGCATTTTTAATCTTCCTGCAACAACATATAAGAAACAAAATGAATAGAATCAGCTGTAATCTAATACATTAATACTGGAGGATATAAACTGGTCAGATATGTGTGGGGATTATTTTTTGTTTTGCTAATATGCATCAATTCAGAGAGAACACTTACAACTCATTGCTTTTAATTTACAAAAGTTTTCTTTTTGCAATAATGTTATAGTTAAGGCCACTCTGAAAACATATATTCAGCATGCTATTAGACCTGACATATTTTTACAGTCTTAATTAGCTAAGAATCCCCTTTCTGAACTTGAGTTAATTCCTGCTATTAATTTACGCACTGGAGAACAAGTCTGCCAAACATTCTCATTACCTGTTCCTGTGAACAAGCAATCCACCCACTGGCATCCCCAACACTCTCTCTACCAGCTTTTGGATTCTTCTCTTCCAATTATCCATATGCATATGATGACAGAGCAATTTTTTTTTCTCTGAGCAAGGACTATTTATTAATCTCTTTATTAACAGCTTTATTCAGATATAATTCACATACTGTGTAATTCATCTTCTTAAAGTGTATCATAAATGACTTTTAGTATATTCACAGAGTTGTATATCCATCACAATTGATTTTAGAACATATTTATCACTCCAAAATGAAATCCTTACCCCTTAGCTGGTACCCACAATTCCCCCATCCCTCACAGCCTTAGGCAACCACTAATTTACTATCTTTATAGATTTTCTAATTCTGGACTTTTCATATACATAGAATCATACAATATGTCTTTTGTGATTGGCTTCTTTCACTTAGAATCATGTTTTCAAGATTCATCCATGTTGGAGCATTTACCAGTACTTCATTTATTTTTATTGCTTAATAATAGTCCATTGTGTGTATATAGCTCCTTTTATTTATCCATTCATCAGGTGAGGGACTTTTCTGGGTTGTTTCCACTTTTTGGCTTTTATGAATAATGCTGCTATGAACATTTGGGTACGGGCTTTTGTGTGAATATATGTTTTCATTTCTCTTAGATATATACTGAGGACTAGAATTGCTAAGTCATTTGGTAACTGAGTTTAACCATTTGAGGAATCACCAGACCATTTTTCAAAGTGGCTGAAACATTTTACATTCCAACTGTATGAGAGTCCCAATTTCTCCAGATCCTTGTTGGCCCTTGTTATCTGTCTTTTGGATTATACGCAGTCTAGTGGGTTGTAAAGTAAGATCTCGTGATTTTGATTTGCATCTCCCTGGTGGCTAATAATGTCGAGTATCTTTTCATGTGTTTATTGGCCATTTGTATATCTTTTTTGTAGAAACATCCATTCAGATTCTTTGCCCATTTTAGACTGAATTGTTTGCCTTTTATTATTAAGTTGTAAGAGTTCTTTATATATTTCAGATATATGATTTGCAAAATTTTCCCCAATCCTGCACGTTGACTTTTCACTTTCTTAATAGTGTACTTTGAAGCACAAATGATTTTCATTTTGATGATGTCTAGTTGATCTATGTTTTTTTTATTGCTTGATTTTGATGTCATATCTTGCCTAGTCCAAGATCACAAATATTAATGAGTATTTACTTCTAAGAATGTTATATTTTTAGCCCTTACAGTTAAGTCTTTGGTCCATTTTGAGTTAATTTTTGTATATGGTGTGAAGTAGGAATTCAACTTCATTCTTTTGCATGTGGATATCCAGTTGTCTCAGCACTATGTTTTGAAAAGACTATTCTTTCCCCTATTGAATTGCCTTGGCACCCTTGTTGAAAATCAGCTAACTGTAAATATGAAGGTTTATTTCTGGACTCTTATTCTATTCCATTGATATGTCAGTCTATCCTTATGACAGTATCATACTTTGTTGGCTATTGTTACTTTGTAGTAAATTTTGAAATTAGGAAATGTGAGTCATCCAATTTTGCTCTTCTTTTTCAAGATTGTTTTGGCTGTTTGGGGGCTCCTTTCACTTCCATGTGAATTTTAGGATGAGCTTGTCAAATTCTGCAAAGAAGCCATCTGGGATTTTGATAGGGCTTGCACTGAGTCTGCAGGTCAATTTGGGGAGTATTGCCACCTTAGCAATATTAAATCTTCTAGTCCATGAGCATGTAATGTCTTCCCAATTATTTAGGTCTTCTTTAATTTCTTTTAACAATATTTTGTAGTTTTCAGAGTATATATTTTGTACTTCTTTTGTTAAGTTTATTACTAATTATTTTATTCTTTTCAATGTTATTATAAATATAATTGTTTTCTTAGAGAGGCTTATGTTTTTACTGAAAGTTTCACAAAAGTCTATATCCTTGAACTTCAGATTGAAACTTTAGAGGTGAAAAATAATTACAAACATAAGAAAACTCTCAAGTCTAGCTTACCCTTTGTAGAGGGTTTCTCAGGCAGGGCAATGTCCTATCACATCTAAAATACTTGGCAATCATCCCCCAATTGCTAATAGTGTCACTACCAATTACTCTGTTCACAAGGCAGCTTCTCTTCATATTCAGGAAGCAGGTGAGGTCTGTGTTGGGCTTCTCAACTCCTCTTTCTTTAGAGCCTCATCCATAGCTCCCCAGAGTTCTCTTCAGACTTGCCAGATTTCCTGATTTCCCTTGGCTAACCAGAGGCCGCCAGTCTCCTACATAGGCTTGCCTTTGCTGACCACAGCCTTGAACCCCTCTCTCTCAGCTATCCATCCTACCACTTCCCACTGCCAGCTTTCTGTGTTATGATATTTTTATTAGCACAGAAGTCAGAATATTAAAGGACTAAGGTATTGCCTTTCCAGAGACAGTGGTTGATTATGGTGAGGGTAAAGTGGGGGCAGGAGATGTGGCCACAAATACATAATCATAGGCCACAGGGATGCAGGAAGACTTCAGTAAGAGGTGCAGTCACACACACATAGGAAGAATCCAGGAATAAGGTAAAAGGAAAATGGCCACAAATAGGAATTAAGGCAGCACTAGTCAATGCAGCAGACTGAGATGTCATCATGGGTAGGGGTCAGGGCAGGATGAAAAAAATAAGACAGTGGTTTAGACAAAGAGCATAAGTCAGCAGTGGAGCCAGACCTTGAGACAGTAGCAAGAGAAATTATATCGAGGTTTAAGCTGCATCTTCTTGTTGCTATCAGTTCAGTTCTTTCCCCTTGAAACAGTCCTCCAAGTTCTTATGAGTCCAGGCTTCTAGCATCAGTCTAGGCCACTGATCAGGTTTGATCAGAAAAGCAGAATCATTAGGAGATATCTATCCTTATTTCTATCTCTATCACTATCTCTTCCCTATTACTATCTGTGTTTCTAGCTACATCTATGTATTAATATCTATAGCTATATTAAGGGATTTATTATAGGAATTTTACCATAAGCCATTGTGAAAGTGATTAAACAGCCAAAGCTGTTGCTTTTGAGTCTGGTGCAGGGGTTCAAACTCGGGGCCAACGTTCAAGAAGGCAAGACAAACATGAAGTATGGGTAATGAAGATAAACTAGAACCTGCAAGCCCGAGCTGGAACCCACAAGATTAACTGGAACCTTGTTGGTCTCTCACCATGACGTTTAAGCCTCCAACTTTGATGATGGAGGTTTACTGCATATGTTGGCATCCTTGATCTCAGAATGAAATACCCAATTGTCCCAGGAGATGGAAAAGCTGTAGGAGGCAGGAGCTCAAGGAGCTGTGAGCTCAGCTGCAACTGCATACCAGAACGGCGAGGCAGCAGGTAAGGGAAAAGCTGGGTGAGCTGCAACAGCACGCTGTGCCTTGCATGATCTTTCAGGAGTAAGAAGACGATGGCTCTGTGTCATTTGTATCCTCCTAATCTGATATAAAATGTCTCTTGTAGCCCACCCTAATCCAGAAGTATGCAGGGAAGGGTTCTAGAGAGATGTAGTTCCAGCTTAGCTAAATTGACATTGAAAAAATCTATATGTTTGTTAACACAGATCACGTTTTCTCAGTGAAGAATTCCTCCTTATTCTTTCATGAGCACTTGATCTCCCATCTTCAGAAAAGAACTCTCAGTCTGCAAGGTTCATGTTCCCAGTGGATGGGTAGGAATTACCTCAAGGCCTGCTGGGCTGAAAATCTTGACATTTGGAATCTCAACTGCCACCCCAGGAAGTATTTGTCACTTAATGAGCTACCTTAAAAGACTAAGAAATACAGCCAAAAGGATGAATTCCTCAGTTCAGAGACATCAAATAGGTCTGTAACTCATAAAGCTAGCTCTTTTTGTTCTCATAGATTATGGTACAGCCTCACACACCTTTTAACCACAAGCTATCTTCCTGTGAAATTTGCTCTTCAGGAATGGGGAATTGAAACAAGTGAAGAGGGAGAGGGTTACTTGATATTTATTACTGGCCTTTTTAACAAAAGTGACCATAACTCTCTAAACAGTGCAAAGAAAGTCTTGTTGAAGAGCAAACAGATATGGAGTGGTGGGACCACTCACGCCCTCCTTAAAGCAAATGAATGCCCTTCCATCAGGCATTGATGTAGGATATCTTTACATTGTGAAAATGAAGGCACCCAGCATTATCCATTTAATTTTCTTTCTTATTTTGTTTGTGATCATTGTTAATGAATGGAGGTAGGAATGTGCAACAAAAAGAAAAAAAAATTACTGGCTTTGGATGGTTATATAAAACTTTTTTAGAGTTTGAAGAGATTTCAAGAATGAAAAGAATTACAGGTTAGCCTTGCAAATTGTTAGCTGCCCCGAGACAAACATGATTTATGTGTGTAGTAAAGGTTTCAGTTTTTTCTGCCCTAGGATTACATCTCTCTTCTAGTAAATATGACATCCTCCCTCCATACACATAAACTCACTCTCATCACCAGTAACTTTGAAAAAGTAAAGCGGAGTTTTGCAATGTTTGGATCTTGGTAAATTTTGTATACTTCTTTTCAACAGATGGCCTGGATGGGTTTTCCCTATGAACTACAAACCAAAAATATTTTGGTTTCTTTAGAGGAAAAAATTTCTTCTTCTATGCACATGAAAAAGATCATGATTTATTTATCAAGAATGGAAAATATATTGTTCATCAAAATCTATAACTTATATCTTTCTCTGGAGTAAGTAGTTATGATAACTGAATACCTGCATTTTTAAAACTTCTTTGCTACATAACTCTCCTTGTTAGGAACCTTTTTGGAACAAGAATGCCCTATATTCTTAATGACTTAGAGAGCCAGATTTATCCCTCTGATTTCATTACTGCTGAAATCCCATTAGAAAAGATGGTCTATTGTTACATTTCCACTGCAAATTGCATACCTGATATTTCAGGACATTTAATAATTAAATGAGCAGCATGACTTCTGAGTAACTGCAAAAAGATTTGACAGCATTTGACAAAAGCCTATACTTTACATCCAACAGTTTCCAATCTAAGAGAAAAGGTCCAACACCCATTCAAATAATTTGATGGATGAGGATACAACTGAAATTATTATGGCTGGAGAAAACTAGGCAATAAGGGCACAGGCCTTCTCTAAAGCTCTCTTATAATTGGGAACTGGGAATACTTTACACAGTGATTGGGGATGCTTGTCCTGTCTTTGTGACATGTGTGATATATTAATATCCTAGACCAATATCTCTTTTGATCTAGTTTTGGGTGGGGGTGCTTTTTGTTTTATTTTGTTTTGCTTTCCAAATTCAGTGTCTGTTGAGAAATAGATGGTTCTTAACTTTAAAGAATACACAATCTGAATTCTGGGCTAATGGAAAGTAAAGGATGGTTAGAATTAGCAACCAGGCTACTAGCTTTTCTAAGGTGATATCAAATTCATATTGACTTTCCCTTGCTAGTCCCTGTGCTGTCCCAAATACTCAGACCACAATTTTAACTGTTCTTATATCAACAGCATGGAGACCTGTATAGTGACCATTGGCCTCTGCCCTGTCTGTGTTCCTTTTGTGCCATTTCGGGCCTTGGACAATCAGCACAGCCCACTGCATGTCTGTCTGTTGCTTCCAGCTTGGCCCAAACACATTGCCTATGACTATGGCTTTTCCTCTGTGTCCAGAGTACACACATTCTCCCTTCTTTCCACATTAATTGACTTCCGTGACCCCCAGCTGTGACTCCTTTCTTGGCCACCCACTTTTCACTCACACTTACCCCCATGGCTTTTACTGCCACCTCCATTCCAAACCTCTCTCCTAGTTCCAGATCTGTAGAGCTGGCTACTGGCTTGATATCTCTATCTGGAAGTTCCATACACAAATCAACCTGTCCAAATTCATATTCTTCCCCTTTCCCAAATTTGTTCTTGCTTTTATTCACTTTCTCAGTCCCTGGTGCCACTATCTGCCTCGTTATCTGTGTTAAGATTTGTTGTGGCTGTGACAGAAACCCAAAAGAACAGTGGTTAAGACAAAATAGAAGTTTATTTTTCTTGCACGCAAATGAGAGTACTTCAGGGCTAATTTGGCAGCTCTGCCATCATCAGGGACCCAAGTCCTTTCAATCTTGCTGCTCTGCCTCTCCTCAATATGCAGTTTCTACCTTGTGTTCCAAGAAGGCTGCTTTACTTCCAGCCATCAGGGCTGCATTGAAGTCACCAAAAAGGAAAGAGAAGGAGAAAAGCATGCTTCTTTCCATTAAGGACTCACTCATCCTGAGAGTTTCACATACCACTTTCACACCACTTTTGCTTACAGCCACTGGCTAAAATTTAGTCACCTGACTGCAAAGGAGGCTGGGAAATATTGGTTTCTTCCAGTCTTAGTACTAAAATTCAAGGCTTCTACTACTAGAAAATAAGGGCACAATGTAATTTGGGGGGACAACTAGCTATAAATATAGGTTTCATTCTCATCTCCTGCCTTTTCCTCAGCCACTGTCTCCAAGATCAACAGTTCTCACAATTCTATCTCCTAAATTGCTGTCAAGTTTACTTAGGCCCCATCTCATACAGACTATTATGAAAACCTTCTGAAGGAGTTCTCTGAGTTCAGTCACACAGCCCCCTATATATTCAATCCATTTACCATAGGTCACAAAAGTTTTCTTTCAAATATGAAAATTTAATTATAACTTTCATTCGATTCTCTATTTGCCTTCAGGACAAAGTCTAGACTTCTGGGAGTTGTGTAGAAGCCCACCTCTCCTTGAACTTATCCTGTCCTTCAGTCATAGAAAATTTGCACTTCCTGGAAAACACAGCACTCTTCCATACACCTTACCTTTTTTATGCTGTTCCCTTTGCCTATGGATGTCTTTCTTTCACAGTCTTGACAAACACCTACTTCCTCTCCGAGCCCCAGCACAGATCTCACCTGCTTTGTGAGATCTCCTCTGACTCTCCCAGGCACGGCCCCACAGCACCTGCACCAACCTCCATACAGGCATATTGTCTGGGAATTGTAGGCTTACAATTCTAGAATGTGAGCCCCAAACCTAAGCCTTCTTTATCTTTGAACTCTTACCCTCCAAGAACAGTGCCTGGTCCAGTGCAGGGGTTCAATGGATGTTTACTGAACAAGTGAATGAAGAAAATCAAATACCTAAACTTGTTAGAATTATGTGTATAGTTAGAGTAAATAGACTTTGAGTAATGGCTTGAGGACCTTTCCTATATATAAAGTGAATAAACTTAGTACATAAACTCAAAGACATTCATTTGGAGTATTTGATCCTTTTCAATTTCTTTCTGCTTCTTGTTATTGCTACAGGTTGTTGACATTATTAGATAAGTGATTTCTCAATATGGAGTATTTTCGTAATATGCTCAAAATTCAGTAATAAGGCATGCAGCATAAAAAGGAATAAAAAACATAATTCTCACCTTGGCATCTATTGATAAACATCCTGGACAGGAGTCAGACAACCTCCCTCCTAGTGCTAGCTCAGCATCTAGCTTGGGTAGGTCAATTAACTTTTTTGGATTTCAGTTGCCTGTAAATGAGAGATTTGAAAAAGATGATGTCTAAGTTCTCCTTCAGCTCAAACATGCTATAATTGTGTAAAGTCATGCTCTGAAAGGTTGATGTGTTTTGCATTACAGGGCATTTTCTGCCTCAGGTATTTTACTCAGACTTGAAAAAATAAACTCAGATCTCTTAAGAGAAAGATCATGAATGTAAGAGAGTAAGGTTCAGGTAAATATGGTCTTAAAACAGAAGAGCAGCAGAGTCGAAGTGGAAAATAAAGTTTGTGACCCAGCCTCTCTTTTCTCCCTCTATCTTCACACTGTCCTATTTATTTTGTAGGGCAACAGATGAAAGTAGGTTGCACTGGAAGGGGGATGGGCAAAGGGGCATCCTGCAGCTACAGTTTCCTTTCATGTACCCCTTAAACCTGGGGACAGGGTTGAGGAAAAGCTAATTGAGGTGGGATGACTTCCGTTGTGCCTAAGGGTCCTAAGTCCTTTCATCTCCCCCTTCCCTCTGAACATTTCAAATATTCATAATAACAAACACCAAGATTGCAATCCTGACAGGGCTGGGCTGAGCATTTTATGCTAAAAAATATGTGCTTTCTAGACTCTGAGGCCTGGGGGTTTGGTGAGGAGAGACTGAGGACTTTGGCTGCCTCTTTCTTGCAGATGAAAATGTGGTTGGCTGCCTTTGGAATTTCTGTGTTGGTGCTTTGACAGACATGAAGGTGGAAAAACCTGTGATTGAGAAAGCAAATGAGAGGTTGATTTCTCCTAAAAGAGATGGGAATTGCACTCTCTGAGGAATGCAGTGTGACGTGGGAGTGTCTGAACTAGTCCCCAGAAGGTTCTAATAGGATTCTCTCCTTCAGTAACTTTTTTAAGCCCTAAGGCTCTGTCATACAAGGCTACATTCTGCTGACTGAGTGTGCTCCTGAGGTGGTTAACAAGTAGCTCTGCTCTTAGCTCATCTCAGACAGGCTTTTTCAGTTGTAGCACTTACACGCCCCCTTAGCTTTTCTCCAGGATGTTTGGATTCTTGGTTGTATTTTGTTTCTGACAGTTGATGTGATAAATGGATGGAGTGGTCCTTGAAAAAGACCTCCCAAGCTTCCAATTTCCTCATTACATTGGGGAACTTGTCAAAAGAGGAACCTTTAGCTCTATCAAATAGGTGGCTGGGGTCCTTCGTAATGGTCTTCACTGCAAATAATTGCCCTTGACTTCTTCAACCCAGATTGGATCAGCACCATATTGTTTGCAAGGTACTTCTTTCTCAAGTCTTGGTTTCCCTGCACTTGGAAACCTGGTATTTGGACAAATACTGCAGTAAGTAGCAGGACCAGTGGCTACATTCTCACTGTCCCCAGCATTAGTTGTCTCTGTTGGGCTCCCAAGAGGGATGGGTTATCTTCCAAATTCCTTTTTCATTCACCTGGACATTTTTCTTCTAAATTTTACATATTTATTTTTTGGGCAAGTACTAAATCCACATGGCACAAGATGGAAACAGTACAAGAGTATTGGTGAAAAGTGTCCCTCTTTCTCCTGTCCCCCAGCCGACCTGTCCTCCCCTTCAGAGTTAATCAATGTTACTGGCTTTTCTGAAGCCTTCCAAAGATATTCTATACTTATAAAAGCAACTACATATATAGATTTTTTTATTTCTTTATAAACCCAAATGGTAGCACACTATCTACAGCTGGCCCCTTGGTTGACTGACTTAAGTTTCTTGGAGATTTTTCCATCATCAGTCAGTAGACACATACCTCATCCTTTTTTTTAATGGCTGCACAGTAGTACATGGCATGGATGTGCCATAATATTTTAACCAACTATGAGAACATTTTTAACTTCTAGAAATATGTGTACAGGAGACACTGCTGCAGGGAACAGCATTACTGCACAGTTTCCTCCTCCTCTGGTAGGGTAAGTTGTGTGCTACCTGCACCTCCTCTCAGGAGCACTAAGTTTCATGCTGAACTTCCTCAAAGCCTAAAGCATGCACAGCCCCTCAACTCTTTGCCATCAGACCCCCTCATAACTGGGAATCATTTTCTTTGTTCCAGTGAGAAAGCAGGATTCTGACTTCTCAACTTATGCAATTTTATTAGCAATACTACTTAAATAGTTTCTATTATTATGCCCTGGGCATGGGAAAAACTTGTTTAACCATTTCCAGGCCACTTAAGACTGTGACATACCAGTGGGATGTCACATCAAGTAACTGCCATGTTACCTTATTCCCTAGTGTCATATACATGAGTTGTCAGGCAGCCCATCACTGTGCCTAAACACACATCACAGTTTACAGAGAAATCACTATAGGATCTAGGCTTGTTCTAGGAGTTGGATAATAACATTCTTTGTATTCAACAGTGGATATTGGTTCCTTTACATAGCTCAGCAATATATCCAGACCCAGACTGAGCTTCCCAGGGAAGGATTCATCTGTTTTATTCATCTTGTTTGCTTCAGTGCCTACCACAGTGCCTGGCATCAAGTAATTACTATAGCCTAAAGGATTTGTGTATTTGGAAAAAAAATATTAGAAAAGATAAATCATATTGAGCTTTACATAAGGTCCTTGTATCTATAAGGGTTTGATCAGAGAAGAAAACAATAAGGTATTTATTATAGGAATTCAACCTTATACAATCAAAGAAGGTGATTATTTTTTGTATGGCTGTTGCTTCTGCACCAGGCACTGGTATGAAGTCAGTAGGCAGTCAGGAAAGAAAGATGGGTACAGGACAGGCTAGAACTTGTGTGAGTCTCTGACTGCCCCCAAGCCTCTAGTTCAGTGATGCAGCAACATGAAGGAAAACGTGGCAGCCTTCATCAGAAACATGGACTTGACACAGGAGTCAGAGAAGCTGAAGATGTATTTGGAGCTAGAGAAACCTCAGACCTGACTGTTACCCCAGAGGCTGCATATAATGACCAGGAGCTGGAAAAGCTGTAGAGAGCCTGGCAGGACCTGGAGGAGCTGTGGGCCTACATGTTGCCCCATATGAACAGGGTAAGCTAGCAGATGGGGAACAACATGTAGGAGTTGTACGAATGCCTGTAACCCTTGACTGTCCTTCCGCATATAAAAAGAATATGGATGCTGCTTTACTTTTACCACCCAAATCTTAATCTAAAATGTCTTTTGTGGCCCATGTTGACAAAAAACAATGTAGAGATGGGAATTCTGGGAAATGTAATTCCAGGTTAGTTAACAGCATAAATCTACCACAGTTTCATCAACAGTGTTTGCTTTCTTCTGATATTATCCAAAATCAGGTTCTCTGAAAAGAAACATTAACAGACTATAAATTAGCTTCTCAATTTAATCTTCAATATCTATAGAGAGATGAAGAAGAATGCTATATCTTTCTGCTCCTCCCCAAAGATAGCACTTTTAGCCTCATGGGAAAGCCATGATTTTAGTAGGAATGTGATAAACACTTCCCCTGAAAGAATCTGCTTTACAAAAGCAAAAGTATTCATCTCCAGATTATATCATAGAGTGCGTTTTAGGCAGGATAAAAAGATAATCATGTTTTTTCAGTAGCTGTTTCTTTGTAGTTAAGTATTTTTCTCAGCATAGTCAAGGTTAAAAAAAAAATGTTGAGCTTATGAACTCTTTTTTTTCCCTTCTTCTTGAATTTACTTTCATTTTATTCTTAAATTTTCTGAAAGCAGTAAACATTATGATAGTAGATCTCAGAGAATCTACTAACACTTTAAAAAGGAAATCATTTCAACCCATTCCAAAGTTGCTCAGTTCCATTTTGACACTGTGGTAGACTGCACAACTGGTCCCAATTTTTCACTCCTTCTTGTATCCCACCTTTGTTGCATAACTTTGCAGTTCCTCTGATTATAGGGAAAAAGTACATTTCCTCACTACTTGATTTTGGGCTTGGCCATGTGTCTTGCTTTGGTCAGTTGCATGTTGGCAGAAGCAACAGTGGCCAGTTCTGAGCTTGGACCTTAAGTGACCTTGGGACTTTTGCTTGCCCTCTTGTACCTCTGCTATCCCATGAGAAGAGCTTGTCCGAGGGAGTGTAATTCCTCAGACTGGTCCCCCAAATGAATGAATAGACAGTGGAGCTGCTCTAGGTAACTTGAAGATCTGTGAGAATAAATAACTGCTATTTAAAGCCATAGAGTTTTGGAGGGTTGTTACATAGCATTTTTTGGAAATACGTGTTCCAGTTATCTTTTGCTTTGTAATCCCCCCCCATGAGCCACTACCAAAAAAACAAAACAGAACAAAATTTAGTGGCTGACAATAGCAACAACTGTTTATTTGCCCATAGACCAGCAGTTTGGGAAGAGTTCTGTAGAGAAGGCTCATATCTCTTCCACACAGACAATCTGAATGGGGCTGTAAGACCCACTTCCAAGAGGTTCACTCTTGTGACTGTCAATTGGTGCTGGCTTGCTCACTGGGGCCTCTCCATATGTACCTCTTCATGGGTTACTGGTTTCCTCACACATGGTGGCTTCCAAGAATGAGCACAAGAGACAGAAAGTGAAAGCTGCCAATTTCTTAAGGCCTGGGCCCAGAAATTGCTCCAACCTCATTTCTGCCATATTCTAGCCATCAAACATTCCCAGAGCCCATATTCAAGGGCAGGGGATATAGACTTTTCGCATATGATACTTCTTGAGGAGAGTCAAAGAATTTCAGGACCATTTTCTAAAACTGACATAAAACTGATTAATAGACACATTCATATATATAACTGGCAAAAACCCTTCTACCAGCAATGGAAAATATCTTTGGCCATAACAAATAAAAAAAAGGAGTAAGGGAAACAGAAGAGGCACGTTAGAAACATCAATCATCTTGTTACCTTCCTTAGAAGTTTCCCAGTTTCTCATCTAGCTATAGAGTAAAAGAAAAGACCAACATTTGTATGGTCCAATTCTCAAATTCTAGTAAAATTAGAAGAAATTTGGGCATGAGGAGTTGAAGTAGAAATTTGACAAAATAAAATTTGGGCCACTGTGATGTTATGGATAGAAAAAGAACTTTAATCAGGTGATCTGGCTTTGTCTCTATTCTGCACTAATTTAATGGGACCTCTGGAACATTACTCAACCTCTCTGGGTCTCAGGTCTTTCATCTGTAAAATGAAGTAAACAGGGTGATATTTGACATTTCTTCCTGTTCTGACACTCTATGAATCATTGTCATTTTCTTTATGACTCTGACATCTAGATGATGACCTGCACTTTCTATATTTAACTCCTCAGAATCTATTTTTGCTACATGCCCTCAATAATGAATGGGATTCCTTAGTAAAAGCAAACCTTACAAGGTCTGAGCAATAATACACTTCAGAATAATGATGGCAGGGCTAAGCAGGACAGCCACACTAGTGGCTGAGCACTCGCTTCTCCCTGTGATTGGAATAAAATGAAAACATCTTTTCTTCCTCCATTTCAACATACATAAGGCAGACTAATATTTTCAAAGAGACGTTTACTAAAAACTATGAAAACAAAATAAGAAAACATGTCTCCAAAATAAAAGTAGTATAAAAATATTCATTTCCAAATACAGGAAAAAAAACAATTAAGAATTTTTCTGAGCTGAAATCTTATGCTAAATAGCAGCCTCCTCTTCCTGTGGTACTATGGATTAAACCTGATGACACCTGGGTTCAAATCCCAGCTGTGCCATTTAAGTCTCTTACCTGGGCTAAGTTGTTGAAGGATATTGAGCCTGAATTTCTTCATTTCTAAAATGAGGATAATCACACCTGCTATGGTCTTCGTGTTCATGTCCCTCCAAAGTTCATATGTTGAAATCCTAACCTCCTAGTTAATGGTATTTAGAGGTGAGGTCTTTGGAAAGTGTTTAATTAATACCTTAAAAAAGACAGTCCACAGAGCTCCCTAGCCCCTTCTACCATGTGACAACTCAGCGAGTAACTGGCAGTCTGCAACCTGGAAGAAGGCCTTAACCAGAACCCAACCACGCTGGTGCTCTGGGCAGACTTCTGGCCTCCAGAGCTCTGTGAGAGAAAATTCTATTGTTTATAAGCTACCCAGTCTGTGGTGTTTTGTTGTAGCAGCTTGAACTGATTAAGCAATACCTACTGCTCACAGTTTTTGTTAATATTAAATTAGATAATATAGGCAAAGTAACAGGCTCATAGAAGATTGACTTGGCTTGGGGTCCATGAAAAGCACACCCCAAAACAAGTATTCCAGTGCACATGGTTATTGGAGAGGTGCAGGGAATACAGCCAGGGAAGTGGGGGAGTGAGGGAAGAAAAGGTGTCCAGGAAATGGCATGATTAGTAAGACACTCACAAGAGTGAGTGACTAAATCCCACTGGGGTAATGCTAGGAACTGGTATAAAACATGCTTCAGATAACCCCACTGAATTCCTGAATCGAGGAGGCGAGCGTGTTTATACACACACTTCTGTCGGTCATTGGTTGAGGGATGCTCCTGGAGTTGAGATTTCCCCAGCACCTATGGCTTGCTGTGAGAGGGTAGAGTGGTCCTCTGGAGAAAGCCCTCAGGCAGAGATGGAAATAATGGCAGGTGGAAGTTGTCCAGAATGCACTGATATGTAAGGTCCAAGGAGCACAGGCAGGGTATGGATAGCATCTGCTTCCAAAGAACTCACCAAATGTTCATTCCTCTTGTTTTTCCTAGGCTCTAATACAAATAGGTGTCACCAACTTCAATTTCCTTTCCTCCAGATTCTTAATTATACTTTCTGATCAGAGAGACACTACTGTTTCACAACTTAAAAGACAATAGCGATTAACAACAATTCATTGAATTGGGTGTAGAAGCTGCTATGATAGGCCCCTGTCCCCTCTTCCCCCACTCAGTTCCAGGGCCATAAATCAGAGGCAGCAGAACTTCCATCTCAAGACTGATACCCATAACTTCCCACAGAGCACTGTTAAGGGAGAGTCCTGAAGAATGTCACTAACTTGGGAAAATGGAACCAAGAGTTCCATTTCCAATGCCAAGGACTATGAAATCTACCATGCTTTTCATACTGTCCACCTTAGTGCCTAAATGCAAATCTCTCTGGACTTCCATTCTCATTTGTACTTCCTTGCACATACTATCCTGCTCTTCTTCTCCTGCTCTAGCTGCAACCCTTCCTCCCAAGTCATTTACCTGTACCCTTTGTTGGTGCCCAGTATCCTCTAACTTGTCACCAGATACTTTTTCTATTCTGTCTCCTTGCTTAACTAGAAATTTCCTTCTTCGTGTTCTATAATTGGGAATGTTGCACAATTCCATTTCAGAATCTCTTTCTCAGAATCCTTTAAGCCTGGAATGCATCATCAAACTTATGAAACCATGCAGACTGGTGCCACTATAAATTCCTAGTTCTTAATATCAAATAGACCCTAAGTTCAGGCCCCCCAGCTTGCTGGGTTTTCTTGGTCCATGGCAACTATTTCCAACATTGTCCATTCTGCTCATACTCCTAACTCTCTCCCAGGCCATCATTCTCTGAGAATGATTTTGTTTCCTACTTCAGAGAGAAATTAGAGGTCATTAGTCAAGACTTACTTATATGTCCTGTCATCAGATCAGTCCTCATCCTTTCATTGTTTTCCCTGCTGTTATGCTAGAGGAGGCTAATGTCCTTGTTCCCCTCTTGCCTGGATCCATCCCTTCCTATCTCCTCAAGAATCTTCCTATCTTAACTCTGCCCTTTACCTCCAATTTTTAAGCTCTCCATTACTAATTAGCATTTAAATATGCCCAAGCCCAGTTCATCTAAAGAACACTAAATAAATACAAAATAAAAAATCCTCATTCAATTTTATTGTACAGTTAAGAATTTGCCCTTCCCAAAGAGAAGTATGGGCTTCATCCTCGGCTCCTAGGAGGTAACCTCTGAACCCTTGGAATTTCCCAAGTGATAGGAATGTCTGTTATTCAAGGAGGGCCATGTGATATCAGCAGAATCTCCAAGAATAGGGGAGCTAGAGACAGAGTTCAACTTCATGGACAAACCAATCAATCCTATCCACATAATAAACACCAATAAAATCTCTGGGCACCCCACTTGGGTGAGCTTCTCTGGTTAGCAATGCTATGTGCTTATTTTCACACATAAATACCAAGAGGGTAATGCATCATGAAGACAATGGAAGCTTCACATTTTGAACCCTCCCAGACTCTGCTCTATATGTCTCTTACTTTGGCTGGTCCTAATTTGGATACTTTCCCTGTAATAAATCATAACTATAGTAGGTTTGGGTGAGTTATGAGTCTTTCTAATTAATTATTGAAACTGAGGGTAGTTTTGGGAAAACCTGAAACTTACAGTTGGTTTCAGAAGTGAGGGTGATCTTGTGTGGACTTCCCCCTCTAACTCTGTAGTTGAACCCTAATTCCTTATAGTTGGGGTCAAAAGTTTTGGGCAGACTTGGCAGTGTGAAGGACTGTGTCCTCAACATTGCAGTTTGCCTAACTCTGGGTATCCACATTCCTCTTCCAGCTACTATTGAGGTTTATTTCCCCATTTATAGCTAAAAATTTTTTTAATTATCTACAAACCCATTTCCATTTCCTTTCCTATTCATTCCTAAACCCACTACAATTGGTTTCTGCCCATGCCACTGCAGTGATACTCCCACATAGCTTACCAATGCCTACCTTGTCCCTAAATCCAATGGATACTGACTATCTCCTCTAATCTGTCAGAAACATTCATCACTCCATCCTTGAACCACTCTTATCCTTTGGCTTCTGTGATACCACATCTCCTGATTTCCTTCTTACCTCTGGCCAGTACTTCTCAGCTTTCTTTTGGTACCTTTTCTCAACCTGCTCCGTATATGTTTATGTTTTCTAGAGACTCCTTGGATGATTGCATGCACTGGTGATTCCCAATGCTGTATCTTAGCCTTAAACTCTCTCCCTAGCTATATTCAAATATCAACATGTCTACCTGTATTTAAGCTAGACTGTATTCATGTTCTATTGCCAGGACATAGCATAGTGCCTGGATGCAGTAAATACTCAATAAATATTTGCTGAGTGAATCAATAAATGAATTAGTGTATTATGTCTCACAGACACCTCAAGTTTAATATGTCCATAGTTGAACTCATCAAGGGACCCCCAAACCTACTTCTCTCCTGGAGTTCCCTATTTCAAATAAATGGTGCCACCATCCTCTCAGTTGCCTAAGCTAGAAACCTTGAGAGTTATCCTTGACTTTTCTTTCTCCTTCACATCTACATCACAGTCACCAACAAGCCATGTCAATTTTTATTCTTTCAAATGACTTCTTTTCACCTCAGAGGCAATGCATTACTCCATACACTATCATGTATCATTAGGCCTACACCAGAAGCCTCCATATTGTTTTCTGGGTGGCTTACAAGGGACCACTCAGCTAGCATGTTGGCCTCACTTTTAACCCTTCTGCTTACCACCCCCCTCAATGTACGTTCCAGTCCCAGTGAAGTTATTTAAACCCATTATACTCTCTCCATCTCTCATTGCAGGTCTTTGCATAGACTGATCTATCTCTGGAACAGTCTACATCCTTTAGGAATAAACAAATTTATTTTCCTGACCCCATTGACAGATTTAGATCTGCATCCATCTTTCCCTCTTCCCATCCAGTTTTAGGTGATGAGAGTCTCCCTTTCCATTCAAAGTTAGCATCCCCACATCTACTCTTGATTTTCCTTTCTTCTATTTTTACTCCAATATCTTATTTAATCAATTGTTTCTTCTGTCCTATACCTTCAATTTCTCCCTCTCTGGTGGCTCTTTCTCTCCTGCCTATAAAGAAGCTTGGGTCTCTTAACCTAAAAAAGTTCCATTGATCCTAGATTTTGATTCCTCTCTGACAATTGTATTAGTTCTCTCTGTCCTTTTGAACCAAGATCATATACATTCACCATCTATATTTCTTTATCTTCAACTCATTCCTCAACCTACTGCTTCATCACTGCTTTAACACATGAAATGACTTACGCAAAAGCCATCAGTGATACCCATGTTGCCAAAAACAATAGACATTTCCCTTTTGTGCTCCCTTGGACCTCTCTTCTTCAGTTAACCTGTTGAGCACTGATTCTTTGCGACTCTTATTATCTTGATTTTTATGCAGTTATTTTCTCTCCATTAGCACCCACATTCAATCAATTATCAACTCCTGCCAAATTGACATCCAGCGTAATTGAGCTTTTCCTTTTCCCTCCATCCCTCCATACTGTCAGTGCCCTGATTTAAGCTTTACCATTTCTCAGCGTGTATTACAAAAGTGTCCTAACAGGTCTCCTTGTGTCTAGTCTTGCCTCATTAAAAATTTATCTATTCTTCTACCACAGTCAGAAATGTTATCTGTCATAACATCTGACTACATCACTCTCTTTCTCTAAAACCTCAAATATTTCTCCATTGCTTATAAAATAAAGTTTAAACTTCTCAGTATGGTATATAAAGCCCTCCATGACCTAGCCTCTGACTATACCACAAGCTTACATCATCTCCTACTTCATCCTTTATCCTTCAATAAAACTTAATGGCTTGTAATACACACAGTATATATAATCCATGCTTTTTACCTCAAGTTATTTCCTTTGTTTACAATGTTTTTCCCACCATTCTATGTTTAAGGACCTCTTCTCTGAGATCTTAAAATACCCTTCAAATGTCCCAGATATTATCATTTACCATTATATTGAAATTACCTTTTTAATATCTGTCTTTTCACTAGATTATAAGCCCTTTAAGGACAGGGACCTATCCTCAAGCAGTTAGCAGAGTGCCTGAAGTGATCTGATATCCCAACTTCTTGCAGACTTGATGATTGGATAGCCAGTTCTCTGATAGCAGTTCAGTTATTTTTAATCAGTGACTCCTATAGTTGGTAGGGACCTTTTGGGTCATTCAGTCCAGCCTTTCCTCACAGGAGACACCTCTACAATAGGGACCAAGAAATTCAGTTAAATGTGATATGGCATTCCAACTTTGGACAGCTCTTATTTCCATGCATATGGTCCCTTCTGGTGAGAGTGGAAATTCATACCACTTTCTTAGTAAGCAAATTAGTAACATATATGAATGTTTATATTTTCATATGTTTGTTTATATTTTTGTTCCTTGAAAGTCTTTATATTTTTATTCCTAGCAATGTCTCAGAAATCTCTTCCCAGAAATTTATCCAAAAATATCGGGAAAATTTATTACATAATAATGCTCATCATGGAAATATTCATAATAGAGAAAAATTATAAATAGGCAAAAGTAGGAGAATTGTTAAGTAGGGTGAATACATAAAATAGAATTTAAATTACAAAATTGTTTATTCAGTATAATCTTAACTATACAAAACAAGTTTTAAAAAACACTGAAAAGAAATTGCTGTTGATTATCGTTGATATTCTCATTTTATTTTCTACAATAAGCATGGATTATTTTTATAAGAGAAAAAATTGCAGGTTCTGTTTTGTGTTTTGTTTTAGGTTTTGTTGTTACTGCTGTTTTAAGGAACTGTTATTCTTCTCTTAGGAAACAAGTTTCTAATCTCTGAATTCTGGCTTCTGCTGAGTTGCCCACCTCTTGCTACTGTGTTTCCACAATTTTATCTCCTAAGCACAGCCAAGCACATCCAGCATAGTTCATCCTCTTAACTTTAGCGCAGTACTTACCTGTGTATGTGTGCTCCCTTACCTCTTCCTTTTTTTGCTCATGCTTTTGTTACTCTTGCCTCACAGCAATTCTGAGAGCACCAGTGCCATCCCTTCTTCTACAAACATGCCTGTGGTTTTATGCTATCTCCACCTCTCCAACAAAGCTGAGAAAGTTACAGTTCCCTACTGGAAAGGTCTCATATCTCTGGTAAGAGATCCATGCATGATAAATAGACCAAAAACGGTATACCCAAGACAGGAAAAAGGAAGAGATTAATGTTTTGTGAAGGTATCAGAAAGGCTTCTCTGTAAAAATGCATGGAGGATGCATCTGGATAAGATTCTCTCCCTTAGAATCACAGCTTTACAGCTAATACAGAGCTATTTAGAATTTTAAGAGAACACTCTCCAGCCCAATGTCTTATTTTACAGATGGGAACACTGATGTACTCGGAAATCAAGTGATGCTGTCAGGTTTCATAATGAATTACTAACAGATCTGGAATGAGAACTCAGGTCTATGGCTACCATGACTGTGCTTTCCAGGGTTTTGCAACTCAGTTTGCTAAAGGGAGGACAGCTGCTTTCCTAAGCTTTTCATAATAAGAGCCCTCAACCCAAAGTAAAACAAAAAACAAAACAAAAACAGCAACAAAACCAAAGTAGGATCTACAAGAACTAATGAAAATAGAAACCTACTAGTTCTTGTTTGGGGGAAAGATTTGCAGACACTGAGAATAACTTTGACCCTGAGGTTATTCCTAGAGGGTATACTGGAAAAACCAAACATGAGTCAATTACTATTTTGACTCCAATTATCTGGGAAAAAAATTGAAACCATTATTTCTATTCCTCTCTTAAATGCTGTTGACTAAAGGAGTTCTGATTACAGCTGTTAGTTGGGAATGCTGAGCAGCTCTGGGCAAGGACACTGCATTCCAGGCTGACCCTGCCCAACCAGAACAACAGAGTGAAAAGAGGCATTGAACACACATTCCCAACTCTTGTTACCTCCTGGCAAACAGAGTGTATTTACTAAGATTGCTATAGAAAGTATTTATCTAATTAGAGAGTGTTTCCCCCCTTTATTAGTAAGCAATTAGACCACACTTTAGTACATTAAGGAGGTTTTGTAAATCCAACTGCAAGCATATAAATTCTGTAATTGTGTAATTGTATATTGGGCACAAAACCACGGATTTTCTTCTATTTTGGCTTGACCATTTTTTTAAAAGCAATTTAGGGTTTTCTAAGCTAATGCTTATGTGGTGAGTGTTTTTTAAAGTCTTGGCTAATACATATAATTTAGCCATTCTTTGGTCTTAAACCCACACCAGAAAATGACACAAATTCCACACAAACATGTATCAACTATTTGCCTATCCTTCTTCATCTTAAAGCCTGGGGATAATTCTTCTGTTCTGAATGTTTTGAAGTATAATGATAGCATAGTATCATTATTTAGCATGGAAATCACAAACTTCTTATAGCCAAATAATACCACAAAAAACATCTATAGCTCAAATGTATTGTGACTGAATTTATCTTCATTAAATGTTTGCAAGATGGGACTGGGAAAACTAAAGATCATATCAGTTTGAATATTTCCTTTGTTAGGTTAAATATGGTATTAGGTTGAGCTATATAACAGTGCCAACATTTGACCATTTTATATTTACAAAAATGGTAATTTCCTATGGTTCAATGTCTATTGTATATGTTGTCCCCAGTTTTCACAAGGATATGATAAATACCACTCTTAATAAACAACTCGTTGGCTTATAAAAAGTGTCAAAACACTATAAGATACAGAGATAACACATATTCTATCAGTTTTACTACTACATGCTTGTGAGATTTGGGGCAAAACACTAGACTTTTGGGATCCTCTATTTCCTTCCCTGACCAATGAGTGGATTGTACTAGAACTCAAAATTCCTTTTTAATTTCCATAAAAGGCACATCACTCCTCAAAAGTAGGACAAACTGTAGATAATAAGGTTATTATGTTAAGCAAGTTGAAATCTATGTCATTATGGAAACAGATCATAGTATGACATTTTCACATGCTCTAAGAATTCTTTCAGTGCATTGAACTAGAGAATAAAGAACTGATCACTGATTGATAAAATCATAGTAATTAACAATACTAATAAGAACAACTACCATTTATTGAGTACATATTATAAGCCACACCTTTTGCACATTATTTCATAATTCTTGTATCACATGAGCAGTGGTGTGCAGGTAAATTCTTAACAAACTATCCCAGGAGGCAAAAGCCCTGATTGTAGCATTTGCTGTTTTCCATTGTGTAAATATTTCTACCTTGGTTGGGAGAAGGGGTAGGAAACAGGGAGAAGAGATGGAAAGTAGCATACTGGTATATAGTATTTTTTCCATGCTGATACAGTAGACATAAATCACCTCAAGAGCACAGGTAATAATTACAAATTTAGTAAGATAACTAGAAAGTGATGAGTCTTTAGTATTATTTTTGTTTTAATGTAATTTTAAAGTGAACGTTTATATAATTTAATTCTTAATAATGGTGGTATTTAATAATAAACTCACAAAATTCCTGAACATTTAGCAATTTTCTTGAACTGAAGGCAACACTGTATGTCAGGTCGATTTTACTACCAGATTTCACTAAAAATGGGGAACACTGGTATACAAAGTTCATTACTGTAAATTCAAATCTCAATTTGCCAGACTGTAAGCCTTAATTTCTTAATTCTGAGGAAGCTTATATAAGGGATTAAAGAACAAAACTTTTATATAATCCAAGAAATGTGTTTTTGATTATAGATAAAAAGGCATTGAGTAAGGTGAAGTGAGAGGAGAAAGCAAGATGAGATTTTAAAGGAATATTCTAGAAGATGGCCTGTTGAGAGAAAACATGCAGGTCATTGGTGATAGGTTTCTGTTTCAGCATTCTCTAAGTTTAGTCAGAAAGAAGGAGTAATTGAAAAAAAGAGAAGCCAGAACAGCTTCTGAACAAGCCAATCTATCCTAAGATATGACCAAGGAGTACTGAGTTGTGGGAGGGGCTCACCAGCCTGAAATGCTTCAAGAAATGCTGTCTCCTTTATTTGCCTACACTTCAGTTTCCATAGACTATGGCCACCACACTTTCCTCCAATTATTTGAGCCTGTTTTCTCCAAAAAAAGGGAAGGAAAACCCTACATTTATGTTGATAACTTTTTGATCCCTAGGTAATTTTCAGTATAGTTTATAAAATAAACAAATTTTGGAGAGGAGAAAAGATGGCATGACAAGTGTAGAGGAAATAAAAAGCTGCAAATAAAAAGCAGCGGGACCTGAGCACTCCCCCCACCCCAGCTCACCGGCAGGAGGAAGAGAATCAGAGCAGGGAGAGAGTGGAAGCACAGGACTGCTAAATACTCAGCCCTAGAAATCTACCCTGGGAGCACAGACCCTCATTGGGTGGTGCTCTGTAGATTACATGGGCTGAAAAACAAAATCAGAGACTAAGACTGCAAACAGGTTCCCACAACCAGCTGCCCTGAGACAAAAGAAAAGTAGGCACTTTAAAAGACTTCTCAACAGTCAGAAGGCTGCTAAAGGGGAAAGGGTTTAGGAGAAAGAACAGGTGTAAAAAATCATCCTGGCACATTCAGCCCAGCAGGTTGGGAACTTTCAGGAGCTTCAGGCACCCTATCCCCCTGGCTGGCAACACAGCCCCTAGGCCCCTCACTGTGATAAACAGCCTGCTGCTCCTTCCTCCCCACCAGTACCTGTGTGCAAACCCACTGTCCCTGCCATTGCTGCACACCAGCTGGAGGGCAGCCCCACCTACAGCAACTACACAGCTTAACGCAGAGGCTTCTCCCTGTGTGTGGCTAACCCGCCCAGACAGTGCAGACAGGTATGGTGACCAAGACGCATGAAAGGGCTTTGCTCTCCATGCAAATACCTATGCAGCTTGCTTGCAAACCTGCCATTGCCTAGGCCAGCAGGAGGGCAGCCCTGCCCATGGAAGCTTAGGGGATTAACCCAGAGGCCAATCCCTGTGCATAGCTAACCAGCCCAGACAGCAGAGACAGGCATTGCAACTGGGAAGCATGAAAGGGCTTTGTTCACACGGCAGAACCTGCACCACTTTCCTGTGACCAACACCATCACCCTAAGACATTTTAAGGGCCGCACTGCCCACAGCAGCTTAGGGGATTAACTCAGAGGTTGTTCCCTGTGTGCATTTAACCGGCACAGAGAGTGGAAACAGGCACTGCGACTGGCAAGCAGGAAGGGATTTTATCCTCCCAGCTGACATCCGCACCACTCGCTGGCAACAACCCCATAGCTCCAGAATGAAGAAAAGGCAAAAGCACACTGTTCAATCCAAAATCCCTCAAACACCAGAAACAGTGCTCGGTGAGACAAAAATCACCAATCTTCCTGAAAAAGAATTCAAAACAAAAGTCATAAGTACACTAATGGAGCCACAGAAAAATATTCAAGAGCTAAGAGACAAATTCAAGAGGGAGATAACTGAAATGAAACAAACAATGGAAGGATTCAAAAGCAGATTAGATGAGGTAGAGGAGACAGTAAATGGAATAGAAATTAGAGAACAGGAATACAGAGAAGCTGAGGCAGAGAGAGAAAAAAGAATCACTAAGAATGAAAGAATATTAAGAGAACCGTGTGACCAATCCAAACAGAACAATATTCACTTTATAGGGGTACCAGAAGAAGAAGAAGAGAGAAAAAGGGATAGAAAGTGTCTTTGAAGAAATAACTGCTGAAAACTTCCCCAAGCTTGGAAAGGAAATAGTCTCTCACGCCATGGAAGTCCACAGATCTCCCAACACAAGGATCCAAGAAGGACAACACCAAGACATATAATACTTAAAATGGCAAAGATCAAGGACAAGGACAGAGTATTAAAAGCAGCCAGAGACAGAAAAAAGATCACCTAAAAAGAAAAACTCATCAGGCTATGATCAGACTTCTCAACAGAAACCTTACAGGTCAGGAGGAAATGGCATGAAATATTTAATGCAATGAAACAGAAGGCCCTCAAACCAAGAATACTCTATCCAGCAAGATTATCATTTAAATTTGAAGGAGGGATTAAACAATTCCCAGATAAGCAAAAGTTGAGGGACTTTACCTCCCACAAACCATCTCAATAGTGTATTTTAAAGGGACTGCTCTAGATGGAAGTGTGCCTAAGGCTAAATAGCTGTCACCAAAGAAAATAAAACCACAGTAAAGGAAGTAGACCAACTAAATATTAACCAAATGCAAAATTACATCAGATACCAACAAAGTCAGTCAAGGGATACACACAGATTACAGAATATGACACCTAACATATAAAGAGTGGAGGAGGAAGAAAAAGAAGGGAGAGAAAAAAGAATCTTCAGACTGTGTTTATAATAGCATAATAAGTAAGTTATGGTAGACTGCTAGATAGTAAAGAAACTGCCCTTGAACCTTTGGTAACCACAAATCCAAAGCCTTCAATGGCATAAGTGCCTATCTATTGATAATCACCCTAAATGTAAATGGACTGAATGCACCAATCAAACGACATAGTTACAGAATGGATAAAAAAGCAAGACTCATCTTTATGCTGCTTACCAGATCACTTCAAACCCAAAGACATACACAGATTAAAAGTGAAGAGATGGAAAAAGATATTTCATGCAAACAATAGGGAGAAAAAAGCAGGTGTTGCAGTACTTGTATTAGACGAAATAGACTTCAAAACAAAGAAAGTAACAAGAGACAAAGAAGGACATTACATAATGATAAAAGGGTCAGTCCAACAAGAGGATGTAACCATTATTAACATCTATGCACCCAACACAGGAGCGCTGACATACGTGAAACAAATACTAACAGAATTAAAAGGGAAAACAGAATGCAATGAATTCATTTTAGGAGACTTCAACAAACCACTCACTGCAAAGGACAAATCAACCAGACAGAAAATAAGTAATGAGACAGAAGCACTGAACAACCTAGATCCTAACCTCAATCTCTAGAACAGATGGACCCAACAGACACCTAGAGAACTCTACACCCCAAAGCATCAGAATACACATTCTTCTCAAGTGCACATGGAACATTTTCAAGAATAGATCATATACAAGGCCACAAAAAGAACCTCAGTAAATTCAAAAAGATTGAAATTATACCAACCAGTTTCTCAGACCACAAAGGTATGAAACTAGAAAAGAATCCACTCCAAAACTACTAGAACTAATATCTGAGCTCAGCAAAGTTGCAGGATACAAACTTAATACACAGAAATCTGTTGCATTCCTATACACTAATGATGAACTAGCAGAAAGAGATATCAGGAAAACAATTCCATTCACAATTGCATCAAAAAGAATAAAACACCTAAGAATAAACATAACAAGGAAGTGAAAGACCTAAACTCAGAAAACTACAAGACACTCTTGAGAGAAATTAAAGAGGACACTAACAAATGGAAATTAACCCCATGCTCTTGGTAGGAAGAATAAATATTGTCAAAATGGCTATACTACCTAAAGCAATCTACAGGTTCAATGCAATCCCTATCAAAGTACCAACAGCATTCTTCAACAAACTGGAAGAAATAGTTCTAAAATTCATATGGAACCACAAAAGACCCTGAATAGCCCAAGGAATCCTGAGAAGGAAGAATAAAGCAGGGGGATCTCGCTTCCCACAAAGCCACAGTAATCAAGACAATTTGGTACTGGCACAAGGACAGACCCACAGACCAGTGGAACAGAATAGAGAGTCCAGATATTAACCCAAACATATATGGCCAATTAATATATGATAAAGGAGCCATTGACATACAATGGGGAAATGACAGCCTTTCCACAGCTGTTGTTGGCAAAAGTGGACAGCTACATGTAAGAGAATGAAACTGAATTACTGTCTAACTCCATACACAAAAGTAGACTTGAAATGGATCAAAGACCTGAATGTAAGTCATGAAACCATAAAACTCTTAGAAGAAAACAGGCAAAACTCTCTTGCATATAAACATAAGCAACTTCTTCATGAACATATCTCCCCAGGCAAGGGAAACAAAAGCAAAAATGAACAAGTGGGACTATATCAAGCTGAAAAGCTTCTGTACAGCAAAGGACACCATCAGTAGAACAAAAAGGCATCCTACAGTATGGGAGAATATATTCATAAATGACATATCCGATAAGGGGTTGACATCCAAAATATATAAAGAGCTCATGCACCTTAACAAACAAAAAGCAAAGAATCCAATTAAAAAATGGCAGAGGAGCTGAACAGACACTTCTCCAAAGAAGAAATTCAGATGACCAAGAGGCACATGGAAAGATGCTCCACATTGCTAATCATCAGAGAAATGCAAATTAAAACCACAATGAGATATCACCTCACACCAGTTAGGTTGGCCGCCATCCAAAAGACAAACAACAACAAATGTTGGCTAGGATGTGGAGAAAGGGGAACCCTACTACACTGCTGGTGGGAATGTAAATTAGTTCAACCATTGTGGAAAGCAGTATGGAGGTTCCTCAAAAAACTCAAAATAGAAATACCATTTGACCCAGCAATTCCACTCCTAGGAATTTACCCTAAGAATGCAGCAGCCCAGTTTGAAAAAGACATATGCAACCCTATGTTTATTGCAGCAATATTTACAATAGCCAAGAAATGGAAGCAACCTAAGTGTCCTAGATGAATGGATAAAGAAGATGTGGTCCATATACACAATGGAATATTATTCAGCCATAAGAAGAAAACAAATCCTACCATTTGCAACAACATGGATGGAGCTAGGGGGTATTATGCTCAGTGAAATAGGCCAGGTGGAGAAAGATAAGTATCAACTGATTTCACTCCTCTGTGGAGTATAAGAACAAAGAACAAAACTGAAAGGAACAAAACAGCAACAGACTCACAGAACCCAAGAATGGACTAACAGTTACCAAAGGGGAGAGGACTGGGGAGGGTGGGTGGAAGTGAGGGATAAGGGGACTAAGAGGCATTATGATTAGCACACATAATGTAGGGGGGGCATAGGGAAGAAAGTATAGCACAGAGAAGACAAGTAGTGATTCTATAGCATCTCACTACACTGATGGACAGTGACTGTAATGGGTATGTGATGGGGACTTGATAATAGGGGGAATGTAGTAACCACAATGTTGTTCATGTGAAACCTGAGCATAAGATTATATATTAATGATACCTTAATAAAAAAATAAAATAAGATAAAACAAAATAAAGTAATATAAAATAAAAACTGAAAAAAATAAACAAATTTTGTTGCTGTAGCATTCTGTCTATTCAGAATTTTAAAATATTTTGATTAGGCAGTGCTTCAGTGGTACCATTGGCTACATATTCCATGCTGACTATGAATAGGTCACTTTCATGAGGACTCAGGCTTACTCTGATACTTACCAGACACTAAGATCAGTGTGTGGCCACAGCGCTATAACATCATTAGCTATTATTATTATTATTTAGAACTGCTGAGTTGCTGATGAATTTCAGGTTCAGGCTGTGGGCCAGGTTTTCTCAGAATGCTTCCACCCAGATTGTAGAATTCTCTTCATAAGAAGTGTATTAGCCATAGGCTACCAGGATTTGCTCTTTCCTAGGACTGGCGTGGCTAATGTTTGCCATTGGTCTTTGATGCACTTGGATTTTGGGTGCTAGAAACACTTCATTTAATTATTTTTGGGCAGCCGTTTGTAAAAGCAATATTTTCCCCCAAAAAAGGTTCAGCTCTGGTTGTCTTAAAATTTGGCCTCATAAGGTATCTGGGTTGATGTTGGGTGATGTTCACTAATGTGAAAACTGTGCAGTTGGTAGTGCATCTTGTGTGTCTTTTCACCAGGGCTGAGGGTAAAGTTACTTTCTTATGATAGCTGGGAAATTATTTCTTGGATGATCAGTCAACTCTTACTTGTTGGTGGGTTTCTAAAAGTTATTGAAAGGCTATATGGACAAATTCAAATTAGTACATCTTAGTATTTACTACAAACTCTTAATTAAACTTATGAACTTCATTAGTATTGATAAATGGAATTGGTCGTTTGTATAATGGATCATGAGAACAGTGAGCAGTCTAAAGAAACCCTCCTTCTCAGACTTTATCAAAAGCAAGACCCTTAAGATTTATCTTGTACTTACTATGACGTGAAAATTAATTAAGTGGAACCTCACTGACATGGAATCGAGAGGCCTGCAGGAGAAGCTCTCACAACCACCACTCGTCATAAATCTGACTCTATCAGAAGAGACAGATGCCACACTGTCTTAGTTACTTTACCTCCCAGCAGGAAGAAGTCTTCCACCTTCCACCTCCCCACTACAGCCCAGCCAATGAGACTATCACAACTCAGCCAATGTGAAATCATGACACATGGGACTCCTAGTTTACTCCAAGGACTTTTTTGCTTAGAAATGGCACTCCTAACTTGGCCATTTTCCTGAATAAAAGACTGGTCCTTACTTTTGTTCTCCAGACATGCCTATGGCTCTGATCTAGCTTTTGTGTCCCAGATGAAGTTCTCTGCCATTCCCAAATAACCCATTTTTGCTTATAACTGTTTTAATTTTAAGGTTAACAATGTCTTTCTATTGCTCCTTATAATTATACTGAATTTATGTTTGTTGCTAAATTTTTAACAGCTTTGCCAGAAATGTCAGTGTCCATAACTTTATTTCTTTAAACATGTATATTTTTTTCATCATTATAGCAGCCATCTCAGATCACATCCTCTTAGAGTTAGTAAAGGATTTTAGGTTCATTTAATATAAACTCCTTTATTTTACATTGAGGAATCAAAAGTCCCGTGATGTTAAATGCCTTGGCACAAAACTCAGCACATCAGCATCTTACTAGTTTTGAACTTGCATTTTTTAATGAATTATAAGTGATGTGTGGAATACCATCCATTTGTAAGATGAATAATGTTTTTCTTTTTAACAATTTTAAACTTCCTGGAAAGAATTTTTCAAGAGGACATAATATGGCTTCACTGAAATCAAACATATTGTCTTATAGCTAATAAAACCTTGGGTGGTGACCACTAAAAACACAAAATGAGAGAGAAATAACGAAGGTGTCCAACTATGCTGTCCAACACAGTAGCAACTAGCCACATATGGATATTTTAAATTTCAAATTCATTAAAAGTAAAGAAAATTAAAAATGTATTTCCTCAGTCCTACTAATCACAGTTCAAGTGTTCAAAAGCCATGTGCAGGTAGTAGCTATGATATTAGGCAGCACAGAATAGAATATTTTTATCATCCCAGGAAGTCCTGTCAGGGATAAAAAGCAAGTTTGGACCTCCCCTGAGCTTCTGATTTTACTGGGGGCTTCCCAGTTGGGAAGGCCCTTCTTGAAGTAGGTGTTAATTCCATCACTAGGGGAATCTCTGAGGAACAGAAAAAGGCTTTGTGGTGGGACAATGACAATCAACTCAGTTCCTACCACCACTCCCTGACAAAAGGCGATACTCCATATCCCACGCTCTTGACCCATCTTACACCTGCCCTGCCCTGTTCGGGGAGTGAGGGTATAGGGAAAAGCATGAGGAAGGAAGGGGTAAATATTTAGCATTCTGGAGGCATATCCCAAACATTCTGAGCCTTGTTTAACATTTAACTTCCTTACCTTCCTTTTACCAACAATTCCCAGTCCCTCCATCCTTGGGAGATAACAGAGCTGTGGCTTTAATGAGGTTCAGCTACTTTCTGCCCCTTTGCAGCTAGAGGAGGTTCTTGCGATAGATTGAGGGGAAAGAAATGAGTGAAGGCAGGATCCTCAATCAATCCCTCACCGAATTTCCTGAGGCCCTCAGCATGCTCAGCCCAGTTAGCTCCACTGAGGATACAAAGATGGCAGAACTCGTTCTTATAAGGACTCCTTTTCCCAGGGCCCCTTTTCATTTTCAGCTCCCTTAGCCTTGTGGCCGGAGAGTGGGCTGGCTGTCAAGACTCCTTACTGCCCACTTTGGGGATGACTTGGTACAAAGCAGACAATGCATCCTTCCCCACCCTGCATTAGAAACACCAGAGTAGTTCACAATAACGGGTTAATAACTTAATAGATCTGCCTTTTCAGAATAATTTACATTTCAGAAGCCACCTCCTTATCTATCCTCATCCCTACCTCCTAACTTCTGTTTACTGCCCAGTAAAATGAGGAGTTAATTGATTTCTAAGTCCTTTCCAAGCTTGGTATTTGTCATGCCTGCTGTTTCGGGGGATGGTTTTGCCTTAGCCCAAAGGAACTCTTACCCCTAGAGCATGAGATACCTCCTAAGAGTGAAAGTGTCTTCTTACCTCCATTCACATTTTTTCTCAAACTGCCATCTTATTTATTCTCTCTTCCTCCATGTTTACGTAGATTCCCAAGTCAGCTGAGGGAAAATGTCCCCCAAATACTCTCATGGTTTGGGCTGTTAAAACTAGGATCCTGACAGCACCTGAGAGAAATAAAAAAAGAGAGAGGTTGTCCGCTTGGCCATCACCACACCCAAAGTAAACCACCATTTTGAAATGTGATACTTCAGACATCCTTCTTCAGAGTTCCTTCAAAGGAACACTGAAAACTTTAGTGTTTCCCCTATATAATAACAGTAGCTGCCTTTACTGATCAACCATTGTATACCAGGCATGCCTACTAGACTCTATAAAGGCGCTATCATGTTTATCCCTATGCTAGCACCACAGGAGAAAAAAAAAGTTCAGAGAGTCCTAGTGATTTGCACTGATTCATACAGCTAATATTTTGGAGTCAGCATTAGTCAATTGCTACAGTCAGTTTCACATTCTGCCATTAATTTTCAAATTATGTTCCAAGGAATCCTACACATCCTCTCAAGATGTGCAAGACTGTTGAGGGGTTTGCGGATGGGTGGGGGAAGAAGAAAGAGAGGCCATCAAGGCCACCTCTATCCTTGTCCAAGTCTTATCTGTTTCGCCCACCCACCCTCAATTTAACCCCAGCAGACACTTTTAAGTGTTTTAAGTACTGAGATTCCACATACTATTTCTCGGCTTAAAAAAAAGTTCAAAAACCACTGTACTAGGTGTCTGTTTTCTCCAATTCTCTTCTGATATCATCCAGCAATGGCCTTTGCCCATTTATAATTAATTGACATTTACATGTTAATTTATCCTGCAATTAAAGAATGATTAATAAAAAAATCATTGTACATCTTTAACTACATTGTCTTAGTTACAGATTTAGAAATGCTCTAGTAGAAATTGATTATTCATAGGCATGTGAGGCCAGTTCATCAGAAAGGGAAAGACAGTATCTGGGCCACTGCTGCTTGCTTTCTCTCAAAAAATGAATTAGGTTTGAACAAGATGATCACGTGATGTGTGATGGCCCTTGGCTGAGCAAAATATATTCACTTTCACTTTCTTCCAAAAGGGTAATTTTCTCAATCAGAGGTAATGGGATTGACTTTCAAGGAGGGATTTGTTCACTCTTTTTTCTCATTTTTTAGCCACCTAGAAGACTTATAGTCTCATATTTTTTCTGTTAGGTGTAACTGCTTGGAAGCCTGAAGAGAGATAAGTTTCAATTTGTTTTTTACTTTCTACAGTGTTTTTTTTTTCGGGCTTCATTTTATTTTTATTTTTATTAAGGTATTATTGATATACACTCTTATGAAGGTTTCTACAGTGTTTTTTTTTAAATGTGATGATGTTCTCCAAAAGAATTATTTTGCAATAGCCTTTTTGGAGGTTCACCTTTGTATGTTTGTACGTTCATACATACTCATACACAGGCCAAAAGTTACCTGTGTGTAAGGTGGTCATAGTGAGATGGTATTCTCTAGGTATTTTAGACTGTAATACCTTATAACAAAGAACATTGCAAGTCACTTGGTGCAAAAGGAAGCTGTCCATGGGCAATCTATTTTTTCATCCAGTCACCAAACAGCAATCAACAATATTAATCGGTTTTGTTTATGAGTAACCAGAGAAGGGAATCAGAGATGTTCAGGTAAGAGTTGAATAACTGCTTGGGAAAGAGATTATAAAACAGATTCCTTCACAGACTACGAAGTCAGAGTTTTAGAAATTAAAAGTCCCTTCCATCTTGGAAATCTGTGCTTGTGACCTATAGATTTGGATCCAGAAGGAAGATGAAGCATTTAGCTCATGATGATGGTTGGATGTCTCTATTTGCCAGGAATGACTGGTCCTTATATGAAGGAACAGGTGTTTATCCATAATAGAAAGTTGTCAAAGGGGTTGAGGGGATCTGTGAGATGCTTGGTCATAAATGCAACTGAGAAAATATACTTTACTGGAGACAAGGATATTATTTTATGTTCCTGGGGAAGTGGCATGTTTGTTTATAGTGAAGTGGGCAGTTTTTTTTTTTCATTATTTTCAGTGATCTTCAGGGGAAAGAGGAAAGTAATATGATGATGCCCTGGGGAAGAAAGGAAGGTTTGCTGGGGAAGGGCACCCCAAATGCCTGGGGGAATCATAATAGCGATTCCTCTAAGAGGCAGCCCGGCAGAAGCTATGTCAGTGAGCAAAGAGCCTGTCTAGGCCCAGAGAAGCTGCAAGCAGAGCATCCAGAAGAGAGTGATGCCAGAGAACTGAGAGACCATGAAGATGGGAAAAGACACTCTGTTCTGTGAATTGCACTTTTGTCTATTTGTTTTCTAAAATGTCTCAAATCTGGTTGCAAGCCTGGACAACCAGCTCAGTGAAGGCTATGCTTTCCTACGTGCAGGGGTAGGTGGCACTTAATACCAAGGGAAGGCTGATATTCCTCCAAAATAACCAGGGAAATTGTCTCTTCAGTAGAAGGCTCACTACCTAATTGAAATAACATTGGTTACAAATGTTAGTGGATGAGTACACACTAAGTAGGCAACTAGTGAGCACAGCACGCAAATTCTCTCCTTTCACTGTGGACTCTCACACCATTTTATTTGACGCTCAATTCAACCTCATGAGGAAGAGGAAATTAAGGTTCTTAGGGTTCAGTAACTTGCTCAAGATAACACAACTATGTGGCAGTGTTACAACTGAACCCAGATGCAAAACCAATACTCTTCAAACTTTTTCTCATCACCCCTCAAATAGGAAGTTACGAATATAATAGGAAATTCTATGGTGATAGCCAAATTCATGATAGAGAAAAAACTATGTTATGGGATTCTTTTCCCTTTGCTATTACAAGGATTTTTTTCTAATGTTCTAAGAAGGCATTTGCTCATTTAGCTTGGGGAAAGGAAAATAGGTCCTATTCTTTGGTATTAATTTCTTTAAAATTTTATTAAAAACATGATCAATAAACACAACTTATAATGACTATTTGACTTTTAGATAATTTTTCTTTGCTTAACCCTGGATAGAAGAATCAATTTTTTTCCCCACAGAAAAGGTGAAAAAAGCCAAATTAATCAAGAACCAACAGCAACTTAATTTAGTATGGTTTCCATTAGAGTATAAAACACTCTAATTGCCCACTTTTAAATTTAAGTACAGGGAACAGAATATTTTTTTCATGAGAACAGATAACATTAAATACTTTTAGTTCATTATGAAGGCTAGATGAGTATAAGATGTGGTAGAAAAAATATTTGGAAAAGGGCAGCGATAAGAGACTCCATCCCTGACCAGCTTGTAGGAGCTATACTCTATTTTCAGTTCTGGATTACTTGGCTGCATGAAACTGGGCAAACAATAGAGAGTTTGAAACTACAGAAAATAGAGGTTTTCTACTCTGAGAGCTTCATATTATCTATCAGGAAATGAAGCCTCACCCATAGTAAATGACTTGCCAGCCATCAAACAATAGTGGAGAACTAGGGCTGACCCATGCTTCATTCATTTAACTTCTAGGTGCCTCAGTTGCCTAGTCTGTAAAATGATGAAATATGAATAGGAAGCAACCTGGTATCATGGAAGGACCACTTGACTTGGAGATCAATATCCTGGATTTAAGCTCCCTTCTCCAACACACCCACCTTAGGCAAATCCATATCTCCTGTTCAGTTTTCACAAATTCTAAATTTGAAATAAAAATTTCTGTTCAAGCTATATCACAGAGATGTTGAGAGAAACTAATAAGATAATGTACAGGCAAGAATATTTGAAAACAGTGGAACACTTCAGAGGAGCAAAGGAATTACAATAATGGTGATGATGATAAGTCCTCTTGCTTTCAAATTCTAGTTAGAAGGGAGAGCTTGCATTTGGAAGAAGTGAAAGAAGTTATATTGGTAGAATGAGGGACACATTATGGACACTCTTAAAGGATGAAATGTGAGTTTAGATGGCTTTTTAAAGATAGAGTACAATTGGTAAGATTGTCAAATAAAATATAGGATGTCCAGTTAAATTTGAATTTCAGATAAACAACAGATAATTTGTATAAGTATGTCCCAAATATTGCACTGGACAAACTTGTGCTAACAAATTATCTGTCATTTATCTGAAATTTAAATTTGGCTGGGTGTACTCTACTTTTTTTTTAACTAAATCAGGCAATGCTAACAAATGAGGGATTTCTTTGAAGGGTAGCAAGTGACATATGAAAGCAATGGTTCAGGACTATTATAGGAATATGGGGAGCAGGAAGGACTGGAATCAAGGAAACCGTCCTGGTTTGGGTTCTCCTAAAAAATGAGCCTAAAGAAAGGATTTAAGGGCAGTAATTTATATGAGAGGCAAGGCCAGGGAACTTGGTGAGAAAGGCAGAAAAGTGAAAGCCACTCTAAGGGTACATTATGTAAGTCATTGCTGTAGGCAGGGAGGACTGGATTCCACTGGTTTTAATGAAAAACCTACCAATGCCTCCTACGAGGAATGATAGAGTATTTATCCAACAGCTCCCAGCCCCCTACCAATTAAGGGTTTCCCCTAGGGGGTTGTAACTGCCAGGAGAGGAAATCCTGGGGCAAAATACCTCTAAAACTGAAATCAGTCAAAGGGAGAAATAAAGTTTAAAACCCATTTATAGTTTACAAACCGCGGTTTGGGGGCCATCTCTCTCCTGCTCTGGCAGAAGCAAGCGAAACCTCCCCTCAACCTCTCAGGTTCAGATAAGCCCTTGGTTGCCCAGGTAATTACCCATTGATATGAAGATGAACTACTTCTCTCCACCCCTTAGGAATTCCTGTTGATATGGAGATGCACTAAAGCCAGGTGAGAGATTCTGGAAATGCTACAATTTTACCCACAGGGGTGAAGGGTATCAGAATATGCCACCCCAAAATATTCCACTTTGGCATAATTATTTTGAGATGAGGGTCATTGAAAAACAGCAGACACAGAAAAAAGCCCTCTACCCTCCCGCTATTTGTCTAAAAGCACGGCATAAATTTCCTTCTGTGAAGGTGTTCTCCTTCCCCTCTCTCATAGTAGGAGGGACAGAACTACTCTTAATCACTGGAGATGACTAGATTCTTATCCCAAAGACAACACCAAGAGGAATCTGCATAATAAACCTTACTAAATAACCCTTATCTTCCATTAGTTTTCACCATGTATTTACCTTCCCACAATTTACTTCCCCTAGGACCTCAAAACCTTTTCTTTTGTCTTGTTACTCCTCCACAAATATATTGCCCTTTGTTAAAATGGTACATAAGCCTCCAGGTCTGACTTTATTCTCTGTGAGACCACCATACCATGTAAAATTATTAACATCAAATAAAACTTGTGTGTCTTTTCTCCTATCAATCTGCCTTTGTCAATTTAATTTGCAGGGCTCTGGGCACTGAACTAAGAGGGTAGAAGAAAAAGTTTTTTCCACCCTAACGCATCTGGGCTGCATACCACTTTGGGATGAGCAGTTTCCAAAAGCTTCAGAAGAAGTCAGAGGCAGTAAGGCTTGGAGCAGCTCAGAGCACTTGGAGTGAGAGGTGTTGGCAATAGTCTGATCCTACCTTAACTATCTGGCACAGTTGCAGCTGAAGTAAGAGGAGGATGGAGAGGATGTGATGCAAGACACCCAAAACATCTACAGAGACTACAAAGAGGCCACCGATGCAGTGCAGAAGTGATGAAATGTTGGACTAGTATAAGTTGTTCATTTGTTCCAAAAATACTTATTGAGTACCTAGTATATGGTAAGCATGTTCTAAACACTAGGAATCCAAAGAAGAATGATATAGTTCCTGCTTTCAAGGAACTTTCAGTCTAGTAGGGAAAAAAGTAAAAACAGTAATTAGAATGTAGTATTATCACAGAGGTATATTTAGAATATTATCAAAATAAATGGAAGTGCTCAGAAAAAGAGAGCAAAAACCAGAAGTAAAGAGATTTTAAAGAGTAAAGAGATTTTAATTAGTCAAATTAGGTAAACAAATTCATCTCCCCTGTCTCTCACATCTAGCTGCCAAATGTGAATACAACAGTGCTGAAGAATATTAAACAGCCTGGGAAAATTTAAATGACCGATTACATAAAGTGAGTAATTTGCAAAAACGATTTTGAATGAGGGTGACTAAGAAATGATAAAATCAAGAGAACTAGGAGGTTAGGAAGATGGGTTTGTTTTACAGTGAATGACAGTGAGTTATTTCTAGACTATATTAATTTGGAAGTGGTTAGGACCTGCAAAAACATCTAGGAGGTCCTTGAAGATTAAGAGTTGATGTTTGGTTTAAAGGCCAGGGTTGGAAATCATCTGAGAATCTGGTAGGCTTGGAGGAAATTGAGAGCCATGGGCAGGGCATGCTCGGTAAGTGAAATATTGATGAGAGAATCAAGTCAATGCCAAGGATAGTGGCTCAGATTGCATCTGTGACTAGAGATCAAGAGGAGAAAGAGATGACATAGGGACAGAGACAAGGGGGTCAGAGGTGTGCATCAAGCCAAGAGAGGAGTTTCAAGAGGGGGACTGGCTGACATGTAAGTCAAGCAGATGAGCTGGTCATTCAGTAAACACCAAACTGATTTGGTCATATGAAACGCAAATGAATGATAGTTTAGTGGTAATGTAAGGACATTTATGGGCAATTCAATTATTAGCCTTTGGCAATCAAGCAAAATGAAGTTAAATGAAGGCAAAGATAGCAAATATACATGACTGCTATCCCTAGCATAAGCCAAAGCCTACCAGAAGTTGGGCAGGTCCAGTGAGTCTTAGGGACATATGTTTTTTTCTGGGCCTGGGACAGGTGTGTGTTCTTTGAGTGGTCCCAATAAGCATGTGTGGTGGGCACCCTCATGCTTCTATCCAGAGACCCTCACAACTAGTCAGGCACCTGTACATTATATTAGTCCATTTTAAATGTACCCCTATCAGCCCCCTCAAATACGCCTCAGTTTTCCAGCTAACATTAAAATACTGGGAGTTAAAGCAGATCTCTTATGAAAAGTATATCAACTACATTCTAACACATTGTAATACCCTTCAATGGATGAAAAACTTCCTGCCCCAGATGCTAAGAGTGCCACCTGCAGACAGCTTTCAACTGCTCCCTCGGGGATTGCCTTAGCTGCTGAGAGCCACTAGGCCCCAGGTCATGGCCTTCTAAGGGGAATGCTTTTCAATGACTAATGGAGAGTGGGGTATAAAGGCCTGGCTATCTAAGCCCAATTAGTACCTTGCTATGAGGCCTACCTTGGTTGTCATTGCCTATCTCACAGCTTCACTTCCTCTGCTCAGTTCCGCTTCTGTTAACTCCCTTCCACAAGACACTGCTTAAGAAACCTCCTGTGAAGTAAACTGCATCTAAGAATCTGCTTCCAAGGGAAACCACCCTGTGGCATCTTGCAATCTGCCTTTATCAGTTAAGCGCCTCCAAATAACTGACAACTCCATCTCAACTGTCTTAAGTGATAAAAAAATATTGTTATCTCACATTACCTTCAGTCCTGACATGGGGTTGTTTCAAGCTTAGTTAATCCCATGACTCACTAAAACCTTAAGTCACCAAGTCTCTTTCTTTCTGTTCTATCATTCTCAGCATGGTGGCTTTGTATCTCAGCCTAGCATTCTTCACAGACACAGGACGGCAGGCATCACATGCCAGTGTGAAAACATCCAGCAAAAGGAAGAGGACTGATATTTCCCAGGTGAATCTTTTTTAAGAGCAAGACACCCTATCTTAGAAGCCTTTTCACTGACCTCCTTTCAGTCACTTGCCAGAACTGGAGCTCACATCTCCCTCCAAACCAATCACTGGCAGGGGAATGGGATGGCCATGATTTGCAGAAACCAATCAAAATTTTCTCCTGAATCTTTCAAGGGATGGACATACCCATGAAAAGAAACAGGGTAACTACACTACCACACCCTAGAATGTGTTCATTCAGCATTTTACTTCCAAACAACTTATTTTATAAAACTTAAAATCTAGGTTAGGTAGCTGGAGGGAACTGTTATTTTTATATAAAGCACCTGGATGGGCCTTCTGTGACTCTTCTTGCAAGGACAATGAAACGACTTCTTTTTTGCCAGAGGTTAAGAAATGCACTGTTGTTCTCTAACCAGCAGTCAGCTTATCATGCATTAGATATACATGCATTTTCACCAGAGCCTGAGTTCACTGGAAAGCATCAGTCCCTGACACTCTGTACCAAGGTTAATGAATTTGGAAGAAGGAGTTAAGAAGTACGTTTTAAATTAAGCCAGTCAAAAGGAAAAATACTGTATGATTCCACTAATATGAGGTACCTAGAATAATCAAACTCATAGAGAAAAAAGTAAATGGTGGTTTCCAGAGACTGGGTAGGGGTGGGTAGGGGTGGGAAATAGAAATTTATTACATAAATTTATTAGTTTTGGTTTAGAAGAAGAAAAAGTTCTGGAGATGGATGGTGTTGACGGTTCCACAACAATGTGAATATAACTAATGGCACTGAACTCTACACTTAAAATGGTTAAAACGGTAAATTTTATCTTATGCATATTTTACCGCAAACCTCAATCATAATATAAATTAGTCACAGGGGTGAAAGTACAGCATAGAGAATATGGTCAATAGTTCTGTAACATAATTTCTATGTTGACAGATACATAATTATACTAGTTGGGGTGAGGGTTTAATAATGTAGATAACTGTTGAATCACTATGTTGTATACTTGAATCCAATATAGTATTGTATATCAACTATACTTCAATAAAAAAAGGCACCATAAAAAAGCATATATTTAGAACACCTGTGGGAAGAAAACCCAACAGCTGGGGTATAGAAAAAAAAATTTTTTTCCTAGAAAAGCCTTAATCACTCACTGGAATTGCTTTAGCCAATAAACACCTACCACAAGCATATTTCAATGTATTATACTTAGAACATAGCTTTGAATACTTTAAATGATTGTGGCTATTAGCTCATCATGAAGCAAAATTAATTCTAAAGAGAGGTTTGATTTAAAATAGTTAATTATTCCTAAATAAAGTTCCATTATTTTAATAATAGATTCCAACCATCCTATTCAGAAGACAAGATAAATGGCTGCTTATCTTATTTAAATCGTATTTATGTCCATATTCATGTTATTTTCTTAATTAGGTGGAAATAATAAACTGTGTTGAGGCAAAAAAATGATCAAAATTGGATGAACATATTAACATATTTTAATAGCTTGACTGGGAATTTCATAAATCTCACCCCAACCAAAGTATGTCACTATAAATAAATTCCAACTTAACTCCAGTTCAGAAAACAATATTCCACTGACATATTTTTAGCTACTTAAAGCTAAAAAAGGATGTCCATCTATTGATGTAGAGCAAATTTTTGCACTAGGGAGAGGTTGCATTAGGTAATTTCTAAGGGCTTTTTCAACTCCATGATTCTGTGATATGCTTTGAAATTGACTTCTGGAGAGACAGTGATGTCAGGAAAATGATAGTATAGGAATTTCTAGTGCCCATCCCCTTCCAGAAACATCAATTTGAACAATTATCTGCACATGAAAATAACTTCACAAAAGCTAAGGATTCCAGGTGAGAGTTTAGAGCACCTGAATGAAGCAAAGAAATAATAAAAGACACATTGAGGAGGCAAGGAAAGATAGATTCAGATGACAGACCCAGTGACGCTTCCCCCAAGCCCAAGCAGGCCAGCATGGAGAGAGACCCTCCCCATAGGAGAAGGAGAATGAAGGGAACACCCAACTTCACTGGGAAACTCAGCACCAGCCCCCCAACAACAGGCCAATTCCTGTGATACTAGGTGGCTCCCAATGAACTCCCACAAACTTAGACCTTAGACCCACCCAGATGTCTGATGGTTTCAGCAGCCCCAGACAACTTCTATGACACCTGGTTCCCAGGGAGCTCCCACAAACCTGGCTCCCAGTCCACCCTGGCACAAGCCATTTCCCATGGCACCAAGCTCCCAGAGAGTTCCCATGAACCCAGATTCAGGGCACATTCCAGCACCAGCCTTCTCCCAAGGCCTTGGGTGTGTTCTGTGCCCTCAGGCTCTGAAATAGCCCCCACAAATCCAGTCTCCCTACTTGGTTCAACATTAGGACAACTGCCACAAACTCAGGCTTTCACCCCACCCCAGCATCAGGCCAGCTCCCGCCCCAGACCTAGAGTCCAGACTAGCTCCTGGAGACCCAGGTTTATAGGTGGCCCTCATGGACCCAACCTCCAGGCCAGCTATATGGAATCAGACTCCTGAACCATCCCAATACTAGACTGGTCCCCATGGACCAAGATGTTGGGCCTTCCCCAGTGGTCCCCAGTGCCTGGCTGACTCCTGGGGACCCAGGATCCAGATCTGCCCACACAGACCCAGGTCCTAGGCCCATCAACATGGACTCAAGTCTCAGGCCCATACCATTGAACCCAGCTCTAGGCTCTTTAGCTGCTGACCCAGGCATCAGACCTGCCCACCCAAGGACTCCAGCAGCAAACCTGGAGACCACAGACACCACCAGAAAGCCTCCATGGAGTGTTTGGATGGGCTGATTGGCGAAGGGCTTTGCCAAAGTCAGTCTATAAAGATTAGAAGAGGTGCCCACTTCTTCAAATGTGCAGACACCAACAAAAGGTCACAATGACATGAATAAACAAGGAAACATGATACCACCAAAGGAAACAAACTCCACTGACTGATCCTAAAGAAATGGAGATCCATGAAATGACAAGGAATTCTTAATAATCCTCTTAGGTAAAGTAGGGAAAAAAAGATAGTAGTGTAGGAAGGCAAGGTAAAAACCACCTCCCAAAAATCACATAGAACATGAAAACACAGCAAATACAACTAGGCCTGAAATCAATCTGAATACTGCGGAACTGACCACCTATGTTTGGGGAAGAAGAGAAGACCCTACAGAAAAGGATAAAGTAACAAAGCCATGATCCAGTGGGATTCAAGCCCTCCCCCTACCCCAGCCCACAGGCAGGAGGAAGAGGAACGGAGCTGGGAGGTAGTAGAAGCCCAGGACCCTGAACACTTGGCCCTGGAAATCTGTGGGAACACAAGCCCACATTGCATGGTGCCCTGGTGAGTGGTGGGCTGGACAACAGAGATGGGCAGAACACTTGGGGAGGCTGAGATCCCAGCTGCACATTGAGAACAAGCATTATCTACCAGCCCCTCTGAGAAAGAAAGCAGAGGGGACAGTGTGAAAGACTTCCTAGCAGTGAGAGAGGTGCTGGAGGGTCAAGGATTGCAGAGGACTCTCTGATCAAGAGAAAGGTCAGGTGGAAAATACCTTTCCAGCCCACCTTAAGCCCAACAGGTTGGGAGCCCTCAGGAGCTTCAGACACTCCATCCCCCTCAAAGGCAACAGCCAAGAATCTCTTTGCAGTGACACACGGCCTGTCAGCTGACAGTGAAATCAAACTTTACACCAAGGTAGGCAGGGGAGAACCCACAACCTGTTCAACCCTATTTTGGACCAGCCGGGAACTGCATGCAGGAACCAGCCCCAGGAGCTCTTTCCTTCTGGTGGGCACTGGTCCCACTCACCTGTGCCTGCACCATTGCAGCAGGCCCAGACAGCAGATCCAGAGAGTAGTGTCCTCACTCCAATGATCAGTTGAAAGACCACACAGCCTACCTGAAATCAGAACACCATGAACAAGGCAGAACCATTGCATACACCCACTTCAGCACACACCCACTTCATGCCAACCACTGGGATTCCTGCTCAGGAAACTGACCTTCTAGGCACTAGAGAGCACCTCCTAAACAAATCTTTTATCTCATAGGAAACACACACACACACACACACACACACACAAAGAAGAGATAGAGGAATCAGGTCCAAACAAAAAGTCACGAAAATGCCAGAAAGAGGACTTCATGAAACTGAAATCATCAATCCCCTTGATAAAGATTTCAAAGGAAAAGTCATAATCATGCCCATGGGGCTACTGAAAAATGTTCAAGATCTCAGGGAGGACTTCAACAAAGAGATAGAAAACTAGAAAATAACAGTACCTGAAATGAAACATACAATGGAGGGATTTAAAAGTAGATTAGACGAGGTAGAGGAGACAACAAATGAAATAAAAATTAGAGAACAGGAAAACAAGGTGGAGAACAGAAAGAAAAAAAGGATTTCTAGGAATTAGGAATGAAATAATAAGAGAGCTCTGCAACCAATCCAAATGGAACAATATTCACATTATAGGGGTACCTGAAGAAGAAGAGAGAGACAAAGGGATAGAAAGTCTATTTGAGGAAATAATTGTGGAAAACTTTCCCAATCTGGGGAAGGAAACTGTCACTAAGGTCAGGGAAGTGCAGAGATATCCCAACAAAAGGAACCCTAGGAAGACAACACCAAGACATATAATAATAAAAATGGCAAAGATCAAGGACAAGAAGAAAGTATTGAAAGCAGCCAGAGAGAGAGAAAAGATCACTTATAAAGGAAATCCCATGAGGCTTTCAGTAGACTTCTCAACAGAAACCTTATAGGCAAGATGGGAGTGGCATGATATATTTAATGCAATAGAACAGAAGTTTCCTTAACCAAGAATACTCCATCTGGAAAGATAATCATTTAAATTTGAAGCAGGGATTAAACAATTTCCAGATAAGCAAAAGTTGAGGGACTTCACTACCACCAAACCATTTCTACAAGATTTCTTAAATGGACTACACTAGATGGAAATGCTCCCAAGGCTTAATAGCTGTTACCAGAGAAAATAAACCCACAGTAAAGGTAGTAGACCAATTAATTACTAAGCAAATATGAAATTAAATCAGCTACTCAAAAAATTTGTCAAGGGATACACAAAGAGTACAGAATATGAGACTTAATATATGAAAAGTGGAAGAGTAAGAAGAAGAAGAAGGGGAGAGAAAAAAACTAACTTTTACCTTGTGTTTAAAATAGAGTAATAAGCAATTTAAGATACACTGTTAGATGGTAAGGAAGCTATCCTTGAACTCTGGTAACCGCAAATCTAAAGCCTACTCTGGCAATAAGTACATATCTATCGATAATCACCCTAAATGTAAGTGGACTGAATGCACCAATCAAAACACAGAGTTGCAGAATGGATAAAAAACAAGACCCATTTATATGCTGCCTACAAGAGACTCACTTCAAACCCATAGACATACAAAGACTAAAAGTGAAGGGATGGAAAAGATATTTCATGCAACTAATATGGAGAAAAAAGCAGGAGTTGCAGTACTTGTATCAGACAAAATAGACTTCAAAACAAAGAAAGTGACAAGAGACAAAGAAGGACAGTCCATAGTGAAAAAAGGATCAGTCCAACAAGAGGATATAACTATTATAAATATCTATACACCCAGTACAGGAGCAACTAAATAGGTGAAACAAATACTAACAGAATTAAAGGGGAAAAGAGATTGCAACACATTCATTTTAGAAGACATTAACACACCACTCACACCAAAAGACAGATCAACCAGATAGAAAATAAGTAAGGAGACAGAGGCACTGAAAAACACATTAGAATAGATGGACCTAACAGACATACACAGAATACTCCACTCAAAAGAAGTAGAATGCACATACTTCTCAAGTGTACATGGAACGATTTCCAGTCACATATTGGCCATAAAAAGAGCCTTAATAAGTTCATAAAGATTGAATTTGTGCCAACCAGCTTCTCAGACCACAAAGGTATGAATCTAGAAATAAATTATACAAAGAAAAAAGAAAATCCAACAAACACATGGGGGCTTAACAACATGCTCCTAAATAATCAATGGGTCAATGACCAAACAAAAACAGAGATCAAGCAATATATGGAGACAAATGACAACAATAACTCAACTCCGCAAAATCTGTGGGATGCAGTGAAGGTAGTTCTAAGAGGAAAGTATATAGCAATACAGGCTTACCTCAGGAAAGAAGAACAATCTCAAATGAACAGTTTAAAGTTACAATCAATGAAACTAGAAAAAGAACAAATGAGGCCCAAAGTCAGTAGAAGGAGGGACAAAATAAAGATCAGAGCAGAAATAAATGATATTGAGAAGAATAAAACAATATAAAGAATCAATGAAACCTGGAGCTGGTACTTTGAGGAAATAAACAAAATAGATAAACCCCTAGCCAGACCTATCAAGAAAAAAAAGAGAGTGTACGCACATAAGCAGAATCAGAAATGAAAAAGGAAAAGTCACAATGGACACCATGGAAATACAAAGTATTGTTAGAGAATACTATAAAAAATTATATGCCAACAAATTGGGTAACCTAGAAGAAATGGACAACTTTCTAGAAAAATACAACCTTCCAAGGCTGATCCAGGAAGAAACAAAATCTGAAAAGACCAATTACCAGCAATGAAATTGAACTGGTAATAAACTACTTAAGAACCAAACCCCTGACCCATATGGCTTCACTGCTGAATTTTATCAAACACTTAAAGAAGAGCTAACATTCATCTTCCTTAAAATATTCCAAGAAGTAGAAGAGGAAGGAATACTTCCAAACTCATTCTATGATACCAGCATCATTCTAATACCAAAAAAGACAAAGACAACACAAAAAAAGAAAATTACAGACCAAAATCCCTGATGAACATACATGCAAAAATACTCAAAAAAATATTAGCAAACCAATTCAAAAATACATCAAAAAGATTATCTCTCATGACCAAGTGGGATTTATTCCAGGGATGCAAGGATGGTACAATATTCAAAAACCAATCAACATCATACAACACATCAACCAAAAGAAGGACAAAAATCACATGATAATCTCAATAGATGCCTAAAAAACATTTGACAAAATTCAACATCCAGTCATGCTAAAACTCTCAACAAAATGGGTATAGAGGGTATGTACCTCTACATAATAAAGGCCATATACAAAAAAACCACAGCCAACATCATACTTAAGAGTGAAAAGCTGAAAGCTTTCCCTCTAAGATCGGGAACAAGACAAGGATGCCCACTGTCACCACTTTTATTCAACATAGTAGTGTAGGTTCTAGCCACAGCAATCAGACACACAAAGAAATAAAAGGCACACAGACTGGTAAGGAAGAAGTTAAGCTGTCACTGTTTGCAGACAACATAATATTATACATAGAAAACCCTAAAGACTCCACCAAAAAACTGCTAGAACTAATAGCTAAATTCAGCAAAGTTGCAGATTACAAAATTAATACACATAAATCTGTTACATTCCTGTATACCAACAATGTATTAGCAGAAAGAGAAATCAGGAAAACAATTCCATTTACAATTGCATCAAAAAGAATAAAATACCAACAATAGCCAAGATAAGGAATAAACCTTACCAAGGAGGTGAAAGACCTATACTCTGAAAACTACATGACACTCATGAGAGAAATTAAAGAAGACACCAATAAATGGAAATACATCCAGTGCTCATGGATAGGAAGAATTAATATCATCAAAATCACCATCCTGTCTAAAACAATCTACAGATTCAATGCAATCCCTATCAAAATACCAACAGCATTCTTCAATGAACTAGAACAAACAGTTCTAAAATTCATATGGAACCACAAAAGACCCCAAAGAGCCAAAGCAATCCTGAGAAGGAAGAACAAAGCTGGGAGGATTACACTCACTAACATCAAGCTCTATTACAAAGTCATAGTAATCAAAAAAATTTGGTACTGGCACAAGAACAGACCCATAGATCAGTGGAACAGAACAGAGAGCCCAGGTATAAACCCACACATATATGGCCAATTAATATACAGTAAGGGAGCCATGAATATACAATGGGGAAAAGACAGCCTCTTTAACAACTGGTGTTGGCAAAACTGGACAGCTACATGTAAGAGAATGAAACTGGATTATTGTCATATTCCATACCCAAAAGTAAACTGAAAATGGGTCAAAGACCTAAATGTAAGTCATGAAACCATAAAACTCATAGAATAAAACACAGGCAAAAATCTCTTGAATATGAACAAGAGAAACTTTTTCCTGAACATATCTCCTTCGGCAAGGGCAACAAAATAAAAAATGAACAAGTGGGACTACATCAAACTAAAAAGCTTCTGTACAGCAAAGGACACCATCAACAGAACAAAAAGGCATCCTACAGTATGGGGGAATATATTAGCAAATGACTTGTCCAATAAGGAGTTAACAGCCAAAATATATAAAGAACTCACATGCCTCAATAACCCCCTAAAAAAAAAATAACCCAATTAATAAATGGGCAGAGGATCTGAACAGACACTTCTCCAAAGAAGAAATTCAGATGGCCAACAGGCACGGGAAAAGATTCTCCACATCACTAATTATCAGGGAAAATAAAATTAAAACCACAATGAGATATCACCTCACAGCAGTTAGGATGGCCAACATCCAAAAGACAAGAAACAACAAATGCTGGTGAGGATGCGGAGAAGGGGGAACCCTCCTACACTGTTGGTGGGAGTGTAAATTATTTCAACCATTGTGGAAAGCAATATGGAGGTTTCTCAAAGAACTAAAAATAGAAATACCATAGCCAAGATATGGAAGCAACCTAAGTGTCCCTCAGTAGATGAATGGATAAAGAAGAGTTGGTACCTGTACACAATGGAATATTATTCAGCCATAAAAAGAAAAGAAATCCTACCATTTGCAACAGTATGGATGGAGCTAGAGGGTATTATGCTCAGTGAAATAACCCAGGCAGAGAAAGACAAGTACCAAATGACTTCAATCATTTGTGGAGTATAAAAACAAAGCAAAACAGAATGAACAAAATCATAGCAGACTCACAGATGGCAGAAGGGACCAGTGATTACCAAAAGGGAAGGGGGTGTTGAGGATCGTGGGGAGGGAGGGAGAAGGGGATTAAGGGCCACTATAATTTGCAATCACAATATAGGTAGGTCATGAGGAAGGTAGTACAATATGGAAAAGACAAGTAATGACTCTATAACATCTTGCTATGCTGATGGACAGTGAGTACAATGGGGGTGGTGAAGACTTGATAATATGGGTGAATGTTGAAACAACAATGTTATGCATGTACAACATTCATAAGATTGTATATCAATGAGACTTTTTTATATAATTTTTATTTTTTATTATTTTGGTATCATTAATATACAATTACATGAGCAACATTATGGTTACTAGATTCCCCCCATTATCAAGTCCCCACCATATATCCCATTACAGTCATTGTCCATCAGTGTAGTAAGATGCTATAGAATCACTACTTGTCTTCTCTGTGTTATACTGCTTTCCCCACCCCACACCCACCCCCGCTACATTATGTATGCTAATCATAATGCCCCTTTTTCCCCTTATCCCTCCCTTCCCGCCCATCCTCCCCAGTCCCTTTCCCTTTGGTAAATTAGTCCATGCTTGGGTTCTGTGAGTCTACTGCTGTTTTGTTCCTTCAGTTTTTTCTTTGTTCTTATACTCCACATACGAGTGAAATCATTTGATACTTGTCTTTTTCGGCTTGGCTTATTTCACTGAGCATAATACCCTCTAGCTCCATCCATGTTGTTGCAAATGGTAGGATTTGTTTTCTTCTTATGGCTGAATAATATTCCATTGTGTATATGTACCACCTCTTCTTTATCCATTCATCTACTGATGGACACTTAGGTTGCTTCCATTTCTTGGCTATTGTAAATAGTGCTGCGATAAACATAGGGGTACATATGTCTTTTTCAAACTGGGCTCCTACATTTTGAGGGTAAATTTATCAATGAGACTTTAATAAAAAAAATTAATCATAATCCTTTAAAGAAAATCAGTGAACTACAGGAATACACAGATATACAACTAAATGAAATTAAGAAAACAATGCATAAACAAAATTAATTCAATAAAGGAATATAAAGCATTAAAACAAACCAAACAGAAATACTGGAGTTGAAGAATATAATGACCCCTATCTTACACCACTCACAATAATAAACTTAAAATGGATTAAGGTGTTAAATGTAAGACCCCAACGTATAAAAGTAGTAGAAGAAAATCTAGGGAAAAGCTTCTTGACATTGGTCTTGGCAATGATTTATTTTATATGACACCAAAAGCAGAAGCAACAAAAGCAAAAACCAACAAGTTGGACTACATCAAAGTAAAAACATCTTCTTCATAGCAAAAAGAAAAATTAACAAAATGATCAGGAGACCTGCAGAATAGGAGAAAATATTTGCAGACCATCTATCTGATAGGAGGTTAACATCCAAAATAGGTAAGGAACTCATACAATTCAATAGCAAAAAACAATCTGATTTAAAAAATGGGCACTTGCATAGACATTTTTCCAAAGAAGACACAGAAATAGGCAACAGGTACATGAAAAGATACTCACCATCACTAATCATCAGGAAAATGTACATCAAAACCATATTTAAATCTTATTTTATACCTTTGGAATGGCTATTATCAAAAAGTCAAGTGATAAATGGTGGTGAGAATGTGGAGAAGAGGGAACACCTGTGCACTCTTGATAGGGATGTACATTGGTGCAGCCACTATAGGAAACTGTGTGGAGGTTCCTCAAAAAAAATTAAAAAATAGAACTACCTTATAATTCAACAATTTCACACCTGGTTATATATTGAAAGGAAATGAAAACACTATGTCAAAGAAATATATGCACCCCCATGTTCACAGCATAATTATTTATATTAGTGAAGACATGGGAAACAACCTAAGTGTTCACTGATGGATGGATAGATAAAGAAGGATAAAAAGTTTTTTTTTGTGTATGTATGTATGTGTGTATATATATATATATATAATTCATCCATGAAAAAGAAGGAAATCCTGCTATTTATGACCTTGTGGATGGACCTTGAGGGCATTATGCTAAGTGAAATAAGTCAGACAGAGACTGTGGCTAACGTTACGCTTCTAACATGATGTTGTTGAACACAGAGTAGGGGAAAGATGTACAAAATTGGCTCTCAAAGCACTAGCTCAGCACATTATCAATAAACCATCCTATTTGCTCATGGATAGGGCTAACCAGCTCTTGTTAATGGCCAAAGTTCTAAGATAAAAAAATGTTCTAAGCCAGGTTTGCAGATGGCATGGTGAGTAGGTAGGTAGAACATTTCTTTATAATAAAGTGTGCTGTGGTTCAGTTGATTCTGTAACAGTGAATGTTGTAGAGTGTAGTATTCCTATTATATTGACGAGAAAAGCTGTATGGTGTGCTACAGGAAAATGAAAGGCTGAATAAAGACAGGGCTCAATGATGGAAAATTTTTGTCATCTGACCCAAATAGTGGAATTTGGCAGTCTGATATTAGGTTTGCAGCTAAATCAATCAGGATCAGCCATCTTTGTTGTAGACATAAATCTTCTCTTTTTTTCTTACTTTTTTTATTTAGTTACAAACAGTAATGTAAGATAGTCCTTTTTTTCTACTATTACATGTAGACAGATTTCACAAAATGAGAAATAAAATATTTTATTCTGTTTTTAAATAAAGAAAATCATTTTTATTAGCACTAAGTAGAGATATACATTTGAAGGAAATTTCAACATAATTATGGTTTTTACTAATAAATTAGTATTTCTCACATAGTCTATAAATTAAGAAGACACCATCGTGGGGCCAAATACCCCCACTAAAGTGATCTGTACTACTTTCCATTATCCCTATTAAACTCATAAAGTCTAATAGAATGACAGATGCTGTTCAGTATTTTGGAAATGCAAGAATGAAATAAATGCTTGGAGACTGTCTTAGGCAATTTCTCTTGCAATAAAGAGAAACACATTCAGACTACCTGAACCATGATCAGTATAGCAGGTTCTTTTGGTGCCCATCCTTTTAGTACTCAGTGTTCCTGTTAATGGTGTCTTACTTAAAGCACGTTGGATTATCTACCTGAGAGTTTTCCTCTGGCAAAAGGAGCATGCTCAACCCATGCAAAGTGCAGGCCAAAAGTGCCAAAGAATGAACAGTTCTGGGAGCAGTCATCCACCAGTGATGATTGGGAGGGGTGAATAAATATCTCAGCTTCCTTTCCCCTTGGGAAGATGACTGAGACGTCCTTCATTCAGTCTTCCAGCGGTCCCCAGCATGACTGAGCAGGAATATGTTCATGAACATGCCTGTATTGGCTTCCTTCCCCTCCCTGTCTCAGTTCCCCACTCCCTTACTGGTGCTTCCTGGGATCACATCCCAAATCCCTGCACTGAAATTTTTGTTCTAAGGTCTGCTGCAAGAAACACTTAAACCAGGATAATCAGAAAGGGAGAAATTATCTCATAGGAATAAAAAAAAAAGGTACTGGAATGACAGTCTCAGGGCAAGTGAGTTTGGCATTGGTGTCTCATGAGTATTTGCTATGAGGAATTACATAAAACACACTGGTTTTCTCTCTATTCCAAACTAATTCCTCACCTTCTGTAGATCTTTTATCAACTTTGGAGCTCCTACTTATTCATAAATTTGAATTACTCATAATGTTGATTCACTCATGGCCTATTATGACCCTCCCACTTCTCTCTACTTCATGAATTTTCAGTTTCAGGCTTCCTTATTAATCATAAGAGTGTAATTTCATTTTTTTCAATTCAAATGGTAGAGAGAGAAAATCTAATATTTTCAATCTTTGAGCAGAGCTAATTACAATAGATTAGTGATACACAGTTAGGCATCACCCAATCCAGGACACTTATATGAGAGTGAAAGAGGCACTGTTAATAATTAAGCCAGGACAATAAGTACAAACCAGGACTGTCTGGGCAAATTGGAAAGTATGTTCACCTGGGCATATGACACTAATCAATTTATACTGGGTTCCCTAAGATTGGTTGCTCAGTGGTTGTCAAATTACCATGTGTGTTCAGGCGACACGGGGTGGTGACTGGCACATGATTGCCCATTAAAGAGACTAATGACTTTCTAAGGGAATGAAAACATGGTCATTACTAAGTTACAGAACATTCATACCATAGGACTATAAGGACCATTAGGGATTAATAGTGATCCTCGTACCAAACTTTGGAGACCACCTAAACAATCCATTCTTTGATGTATTGTCAGGATACATTCGAAGGCTGAAGATAACTCGGCCCTGAATTCAACTATGGTTTATTTCATAAAGATGCAAAGCTACTTGATAAAATATCAGTCCTCAACAGAAAATTTCAAATCAGTATTGATGAAGTTGGAGCATGGAAGCCTGTTGTATCCATTCAGCATTAGGATTGTCTAAAATAAATAATCTTGGGAGCCACTGATGTCTCCAGTTGACAATGTTGGTTGGGATATAATTGAAATTAAAACATTCAGAAGTGTATTCATGGCTGTCTCAGATACAATGAATGGGAAGGGAAGTTCCTGACATTACCAAGGGAGCAAATGGCTTTTTTAGTGTCTCACATCTCTGAAAATTAAAGAGAAGTCTGTCCAACCATTGTTCTGCATCAATATATTATAAAAGATTTGTCTTTTGAGGTTGATCTTGTAAATACAGTTTTTACAGTTATTTCAGTAAGATTGCAAGAAAGGTGTATTCCTCTCTATGGAGTTTCAGATAGACAAGATAACTTAAGTTTTTTTTTCTATTATAGGATAACAAAAGATAAAAGCTTTCAGCAACTTTCTGGGTATGTTGAGCAGTGACTAGGTGAGGTAGCAGTCCTAGAAGTCCTACGCTCAAGTTTCACTTCAGCTATTTTGTCTTTAAATATGTTTCTTCATCTGAGAAATGAGCAGATTGAGCTAGTCAGACTTTGCAATGGGGCTCTGCTGGCCTATAGATTTCCATGTATCCAAATGGGTATCTTGGATAGTAGAGGAAGGAGGAAGGAGAAAAGATTCCCTTTTGTGTCTCAAGCAGTAAAAAATTTCAGGTTTCCAAACATGTTTCAACAAGATGATAGGTTTGATGTCCTCCATGTCCATGATTTCAGTAACCCTCCTGAAGCAGATAGCATCTAAATTTTTATCTCCAGATCAGATGCCACCTCTGCACATCCAATTACCTACTCACCTTCCCTAAATGTATGTTCTAAAGCCTCTTAAATTCAACATGCTCAAGACTGAATTCTTGATCTCCCACAATCAAATGGCTTCTTGCTGTATTCCTTATCTTAGTCAGTGGCATCAGTATCTTTCCAATTGTGCAATCCTCAAAATAGGTGTTATCCTAGACATCTATTTCCTTACTTTAATTCATCCTCACTCTCATATTCTGTGAATTTGACTTTTTAATATCCCTTGAATGGTTCACTTCTCTCCATTTACCCTGCAACCAACCTTGTTCAATCTGCTATCATCTCTTGCTTGGATCATGGCAACAGTTTTCTAACTGGTTTCTCTGTTTCTTTTCTGAACCCTCACCCTCTCTCAATTCATTCTCCATATTTAATTCAGGTTAATCGTTTTAAAGCTAAATGTGACCTTGCTACTTCCTTTATTGAAATCTTCCAGGAGGTCATCATTGTCTTTAGGATAAAAACCAAACTCTTTTACATGGCCTACAAAGCCTTGCAAATCTGGTCTTTTTCCTACCTCTTTCTCTAGCCCCATCTCATCTCACATTCTCTCATTTGTGCTTCAGGTTCATATACAAGCCATGGTCTCTTTTGCCACAGAAACTTTGCATTTCTTATCTTCATTTGAAGTGCTCATTCTGCTTCATCCCATCTCCAAGCCTCTTGCCTGGTGAGTTCCTATTCATCATTTAGGTGAAGTTCAAGGGTTAGTTCCTCAGGAAAACTACACAGTCCTCATTTTGGGTGAGATTCCTATTATTTCCATTTTTATAACCACATTCCTTCTCTTCTTCACATTCAGACAACTCATTTGTGATTAATTAATTAATTAATTCTCCAGTAGTTATAACTGTGAGAATGAGTCTATGGTGGATTGTATTTTCCAAAGATGGTTTCAATCTACTATCCCACATGGTTTTCTATAATGTGACCTTGTTACTCCCATCAAGAGGTGGAGTTTAATTCCTCTTCCTTTGAATTGGGGCAGGCCTATAATTGCTTTGGCTAAAAGACTACATCAGAAGTGATACTGGATGACTTTCAAGGCCAAAGCATAAAAGGTAATGCAACTTCTTCCTTGTTCATTGGAACACTTGCACTTTGAACCTTGAGCACCATGTAAGAAGTCCAACTACCCTGAGGCTCCTGTGCTAAGAAGCCAAGTCACATGGCTTCACACAGGTAGAGGTCACATATAGGTGTTCCAATTGACAGTTCTAGGCTTTGTATCATTCCAGCCAGATGCCAGACATATGAGTAAAAAAGCTTTTGATAATTCTAATCTCCAGCTGTCTATTTGCCTCCAGCCATTGAGACTTCTGAGGTCCTAGACATCATGAAGCAAAGAGAAGCTACCGCTGCTCTACTCCTGTCAGAATTCCTGACCCACAGAACCCATGAGTATAATAAAATGGTTGCTTTAAGCTGCTAAATTTTGAGTAATTTGTTACTCAGCAAGAGTAAATGGAACAGAGTCATGTTTGTCTTTTTACAGAGGTGTCCCAATTGCCTAACAGAACATTAGTGGTACCTAGTAGGTCCTCAATATATATTTATGGAAATAATGGATAAATGCTCATGCCTTTGCTTAAGTTATTCTCCCAACACCTTGCATAAAGTTCTTTTCCCTCCTTGCTTATGAAATCACATGCAATCTTCAGTGGACAATCATGGAATTTTTAGCCAACACTTTTAGTGAGTGCTGTATAAAATTATACATAACATAAAATCTCATGAAAAGCAATGAATCATCAAACTGCAACAGTTTTACAAAGTCTTTGTTTAACTGAGTTCTCTTCAAGTTTATTACAATTACTGTTGCATCTTTATTTACTAACCATTTTCTTTATCTGCCTATATATCTCTTTATCTCCATCAAGGACTTAGTGGTTTTAAAGTGATAGAGGCAAGATCACTATCCTCATATGCTGAGAGCATTGAGAATTTAACTTCAAGAGTTGACTGTATCAGAAAAAAATTAAGTTGCAGAAACTGGGAGACCTCTATTAAAGGCAAGATCCAGTGAAAATGCAGAAGGGAGCATCTGAGAAAATGTAGAGACTTTGTTGCCATGTGGACAGAGAATCTTTTATGCTGCTAGGTGACACACTTAAGGGATTACTGGCATCCTTCCCTGTATATTTTCTATTTTTTAAAAAGCAAGATCTGTCAGTTTTGTCTATTCTGATTTAATGATGACATTGTATGTATGGAAAGGAAATCTGGGGCCAAACTCAACAGTGGTTCATCCCAAAAATGTCTGCAGGAAAAAAAAGAGAAAAAATTGAACTATGCCAGCCCTCTGAGAAGTTATTTGGAGAAGACCAGCATAACACTGAAAGATCTCAGTGAAAATCACCAGCTGAGTGGACAGCTTTCACCAGTAAGAAATGTGCAAAACAAGAGTTTGTATTTCTGGGAGTCGTGTAATATAATTGTGGAGCTATTACGCATGGAGAAACTGGTATAGTGACCCCCCCACACACACACATCACATCACATGTATATTTAAGAAAGGGTAATCCTTTCTAATGGCATTTCTAGAAACTAAAGTCCAGTTTCTGCTTGTCACTCCTAATCATTTCTTTCTAGATTGTACCTCCCTTTCTTAGTTGAGACACGAGAGTGGTGGACTAGTCTGTAATTCAGTAGCCACACTCAGTATATATGACCTAATTGTGTTTGTATGTGAGTTTCACATATACATATATATACACACATATACATATATATGAGCAACTATATATATATATGTACATACATATATATATACATATATATGTATATATATATGGAATGAATGAATAAATGCCAATGCCCTTGCTGAAGTAACTCTCCTCAGCACGACCCAGAGATATATAACATATATGTGTGATTATACAAACACAAACACCATATATTTTTACATATTTCCTCCCTCTACATTTTGGCAAAATGTTCTCAAATACAGAAATTCACAAATGCACAGACACCACTGGGAAACTGACAGTAGGATCTGCAAAATACAGAAGGAAGGGAAATACCAAGCTCATTTCCAAAGGTGGGATGTGTGTGTGTATGTGTGTATGTGTACGTTGCTATGCCAGTTATTTGCCTGTTTACATTCAAGATCCATTTTCTGCCCTTTTCTGCCTTTCTCTGTAGGTCAAGGAACACATATCCAGGCTTGCTTGCCCATTGGCTTCTAAGCATGATAATCATTTGGGGGCACTGGTACAGGACTGGATAGTGGAAAGCAGGGAGGCACAAGAGAACATCCTTTTCACTGTTTGGTCAGTGTATCCAGCAGCAGCTGTATCTCTTCCATTGTTCCAGGTTCCCTTTCCCAGCTTCCCCTGGTCAGGCATGCTCTGGGTAGTTTCTGCTGGTATTTTCTGACTCCTGGGCTCTGTTTTCCCTTCAAACCTTGGGTTGGTAGAGTATTGTACTGTTTCTTATCTCTGGGTTAGCTCCTTGTCTCCTATTTGGTTCTTTAAATATTTGATCATGTCTAAGACAAAGTTCCAGCAATAAGTTCCTCCTGTTTAAAGTATCCAGCATAGTTTCCATTTTCTGACAGATCCCTGTCTGATAAAATTCCTAGTATAGGGGTAGTCCCACAAAACAGACCCTCAAAATGAGACTCAGTTTGGGGTTAAACATAATTATGACTTCCCTGTGGGTAAAAAATAAGATATCAGTAAGCTGATCCTAGTAGACCATGACATCATCCACAAATTGAATGAAGGAAAATCTGCTTCCAGTTGAAGTGATGTAGTTCAGGCATATTTATAATGATATAAATTAATATAGATATCTTGTGTTAGATGTTTTAAATGAGCTTTTAGCTTGTGTGCTGTAGGCTTTTATCTTTTTTAACTTTGCAGCCAAATGCTTTAGGTAACAGATGATGGCAGAGGGAGGGGCAAATCATTATTCTCTTAAGAACATTAAGACTTGTTTTAAGGGCTTATTTTTATTTCCACTCTAACAGAAGACGAGGCCCCCATATCACAAGCATGAGTAGTTTATAGGAATAGAAAAAAACGTGTACTACAGAATCATGAAAGTCCTTGCTCAAATCCCCAGATTTGGGCATCATATAGTATTAAAGAAATCTTTTTAACCTACACAGTTTCTTAGGATAGGAATGCAGAGTGAACAAAAGATTCTCATGTGAATGCTACGAAACATCTACTTTTAAGAATTATACCCTATATCGGTCCTGGGAAGATAACATAGTTACAAAATGTTCCTCAGATAACAAGGCACATTGATCCACTGGATACGATTTTTTGAAATGGAAGAATTACATATTTGGAAATCCCTTTCTTGAGCTTTCTTGAGGATCTGGAAAATGGCATCTGTCATACATATCATGAATGGGGTGTTTCTATTCATCACTGGGCCTTAGAAACCATCAACTCTGAGTCATGATAAATGACCTCACTCTTACTGCTAAATGACTCATAAACAACTTAGAGCCCAGGAGATTGTTTTGCAAGCTATATTAAATTCATTTGGCTATCTTACTTATTTAAAAATCAATATCTATATGGATTTTTAGATAAATCCCCTCCCAAAACATATCAGCAAGCAGTTCATGAAATTGGAATATTTGGAGGGTACTTTGGTAGTACACAGCAAATTTTGTTGTTACTGTGGCCCAGTTTTTGTTAAACTGTAACTGCTTCTAGTTTCCTTATTCCCCTTTGACAAACAGAAATTGACATATGTGCTGGGTAGGAAGAATCACATAAAAAGTCCCACAAGACCACTTTTAGATAATCCCCTAATTTAATTTAATAGAGGCTGAGGGTGTAGTATAGAATTTTATTTTATGTGCTGTAATATTTATATTTATGTGTGTAGGACTGACTCTTCCATGCCTGAGATAAGAATAGCAATAGGAATTCCCTATTAATCTACTATCTTCAAGGTTAATGAGAAAGGAAAAATAAAGGGAAACTGTCTCTAGGTTTGTTAAGGTGAAGGAATGTTTGAACTATAAATTCACATTATCATATTTTTGAATACGAAAAAGACTAACAAGACCCAGTGCTGCCAAGAGTAAAGGAAAATGGACAATTGTCCTTCCAGCAGGCAATCTGATATAGCAAACCAATTTTTAGGATTATCTTAAGGAAATAATCACATAGTATAATAGGCCCAAGAATGTTCATCAGAGCATTAAACAATGGAAGGCAAATGCAAACAAAGTCAATATTCATCAACAGGACACCGGCAAAGTAAAACATAGTAGTTTATGTCTTAGCTTGGTTTCTCCAAATTTGTGGTATCTGAAATGGTAGCCACATGTAACTAATGAACACTTGAATGTGGCTAGATACATGCCTGATTCCAAAGATGCAATATGAAAAAGGAATGTAAAATACATCATTAATAATTTTTATGTTCATTCTCTGTTGAAATACTTTTTTATAGATTAGACTGAGTAAAACATTGTTAAAATTAATTCCATCAGTTTCTTTTTACTGTTTTTAATGTGGCTACCAGAAAAATTTAAATTGCATCTGTGGCTTTCATTTGTGGCTTGCATTATATTTCTAGTGACAACACTGTTATAGAAGCAAAGCTTGAGACAGGGATTTATATGCAAGTAATTTATTAAGGAATGCTTCTAGGAGAAACGTAAAAAGAACAGGAGAAGCAGGACAGGGAATCAGAGGAAGCTGAGCAAGGGTGTGATTCAGATGAAGTCTCAGTCTCAGTCACAGCCCGATCCTGCAGGGAGCTCTGGAGCATAAATTGTATCTCAAGAGTTTGTCCCACTTTGAGGCAAGGGAACTGGGTTTTTATATCTCTACATCAGTCAGTCCTTGGCTATGGGCCCACCCGGAGGTCATGTATACACTCAGGCATTTCTGGCTCTGCATTGCATTGAAGCAGTTCCAGTAGCCCAAGGGACACCCCTCTAAAGCTCACAGGTGCAAGCCATTGGAAGCAAAACATATGGGAACTGGGGGATTGGGGAACAGAATAAGTTGTAGGGATCTGAGAGGATAAGAATAGTCCACTGACAGTATCAGCTATACTTTATGCAATGGAATGCTATGCAATAATTTTGTGTATTTATACTTCTAGACTTAGAGAATGCTGGTATCACAGAATGGTACATTAAAAGCATGTTACCAAGCAACATATATAGTATGATCCCATGTATATAAAATTGTATACATAGACTGCCCACATAGAAAGATTTGTGGAAGGATCTTCCATCAAAACATTCATATATTTTAAGTCTGAGTTATGATATTTCACTAACTATTATTTTGTCTTTTTCCTTTTTATTATTTTTAAACAATACATACATTTTGTGTATTAGGAAAACAATAAAGCTATTTTGAATGCATTAATAAAGCGAAAGTGGTAAGTAAAATCTAAGATCTCAGATGTGAGAACATGTGAAATTTTATTGAATTTATGCCTTGGTTATCCATGGAAATTTTATGATACCTGGAATGTACTTGGTGATGTGATGGTGGCTGATATTCATCTGGTATGTACTTGTTTGTCAAATGGCCAGCATCTGTTTTTGTCAGTAACTTGATGAAAAGAACCATTGTCATAAGTGTATACGGTCAAATCAGCCCTGGGTTAAATAGAGATAAAAGAGGATGCTGGATCAAAGGACCAAAGGTTCAATACAATCCAAATAATATAAACAAACATCCTGAGTGATTACAGAACAAAATATCAACATTGTAAATAAACATGGGTTGACTAACAGTCTTGCAGAGTCATACTGTAGCCTGAGGCAGAAGAAAACATCAGTAATTCTGAGGCTGTCTTTGCTAAAAGTGCTTATATTTTCTTCATGATGACTTTTTGCATTAGTTGTGATTTTTGAGGCATTGCATTAAAATATTATTTATTTTGATTACCGAGATTTTGGCACCCTAGGTTAAGTGCCTCACTCCTCTCACTTACTCACTCACTAGACTCCCTTTAGTCCAGCCCTGACTTGGAGGTGTCTCATGAAATAAACTAACTAATCCTTCAGTGCATAAACCATTGTCTGCATATTACTTTTGAGGGTTGGCTGCCAAGGTGACATGTTAAAAACCTTGCTGTAAACCTTTCCATTCATTAATGGCAATCTAGCATTGTCTTTACCTAAATTACAAGAAGAAAAAACAAAAATATTTTAAATTCAGCAGTTTCCACAGGCACTTGAACAATGCCATGTATGTTCTGTTATGATGTTGAGACACAGGGATTTCCAGATCTGTTTGGCAACCATTGACAGAGCACTGTGTTGAAGATGTGCTAACATTTATATGTATGTAATACAAAGAAAACAAAAGTAAAAACACTAAGGGGACAAATTGTTCATACAGACACAAAAGTGATTATTAAAATGAAAACTCATAAGTCAGGATTACAGAGAAATAACTTCCAGCAAAGGATCTTTGCAAATATTCCAACATTTATTCTTGGCTCTAGAGATCTTGCATTAAGGTTGAGAGAAAAATATGTGCATCATGATGTTGCAGTGCATTTTCATATTATTTACCATTTTGTTTGCACCCAGATATTTAGATTCCCCAAGTATGGAGTATGCTGAGATCATGGAAATACTGCAAATTGCTGACCTTGCTCTCTTTCTCATTCATGCTCACATATACCTCTTTCATAAAATCCTGTCCTTAAATAGTTGGAAAATGAGTGGTAAAAATAGAAAAGTTGAGACTGAAAGTTTTCTTTTGATGGTAGTTTACTCCTGAAAGCTTTGTGTTGAATTGTGTATGCAGTCACATAATTATTATTATCCCAATGTATTTATGCCACCATGGTGTTTAATTCTTCCTCCTAACTTTACAGAACTGCATATTTTCAAATTGCACTTCTGGTGTGGATCCTAGACCATACAAAGAATCTTTGTACTAAAAAAAATGTGATTTATGTACTCTTGCTTAGAAATAAAATCTCAAATGAAGCTGATTAGTCAACTGTGAAGCCGTTTAGAGTTAATGTTTGAATAATTTTCTTAAACAATACTATAGAGTTTCCCCACAGGAAGAAATATGATATATGAAATGTTCGTTACTTTTGGGACACTTTTTTTGTATTGTGCAAATCACATCTTGAAGTAATCCTTTAAAATTAAGTAGCACTGAAAACCATGAGTTATATACTTATTTAGCAAAATCAATACAATGTGAATGGTGGATAATGTTTGAGAACAAATATGTGTGATAAAACATACAGGGTCTAATTCTTTTACACGATCACTTTGAAATGGATTGAAATGAAAAGGAACTTGTACAGCAAAAAATGAGCTCTATAGCAGATACTCTTAGTGCTCAGACCATATCTCTTTGGCATACACTGTTCCAGAGCATGTTGAAGGCATTGGATAGAAAAGAAATGCTCCAGTATTCTTGCCCTTTGCAGGTGGGCTACAGAGTGGACAGTTCAGCAGGTGTTCTCCACTGTCTCCCAGAGTTCCTCAGTGGAACTGAGCCCCAGTTGCTCACAGTGACATGTTTGATAAAGCACTCTGCATTGGCTTCCTTTCCTTCCCTGTTTCGATTCCCATTTTCCTACCAGAGCTTTCTGGGTTCACCTTCCAAAGAAAGTAACTGCACTTGAAACCCTGGTACAGAACTTTTGGAAGGATCTCCAATTAAGATAATCTCGATGGAATAAGTCAATGAAGAATGAATCTAGTAATTAATCCTATTGATCACTCCATCATTCTCCAAATTCTTGAGTTCAATGCAGCTCTCTTAGTGCTGCTGGATGCTTTAAGCTTTGCTGTCTTTTACAATAAAAAGAATGAGAACCGAGAACTGTAAAAAGTAATTTCTGGATAGAGGAGAAGGCTCAAGATGGCGGTGTGAGCAAGGCGGCAGAAATCTCTTCCCAAAACCATATATATTTTTGAAAATACAACAAATACAACTATTCCTAAAAGAGAGACCAGAAGATACAGTACAACAGCCAGGTTACATATACATCTAAGAGAAATCAGCATCTCACGAAGGGGATAAGATACAAAGCTGTGACCCGGCAGGATCTGAGCACTCCCCCCACCCCAGCTCACCAGTGGGAGCAAAAGAATCAGAGTGGGGAGGGAGTGGAAGCACAGGCCTGCTAAATAACCAGCCCTGGTGATCCTCACAGGGAGCACAGACACACATTGCATGGTGTACTGGAGATTAGAGAAACAAAAGGGCAGGATCCTAGACGGAGATTGTGAGTGGGTCCCCACAGCTGGCTCCCCTGGGACAAAAGAAAAACGGGCGTTTTTTTTTTAAGTTTTAAAGGGACAAAGGCCCAACAGCTGAACAAAATCATCCCAGCACACTCGGCCCAGCAGGCTGGGAATCTTGAGGAACTTTGGGCCCCCTAACACCCTGCCAGGTAAAGCAGCCCCAAAGCCCCTCACAGCAATAAGTGGCCTGCCATTCGTCCCCTCTGGCCAGTGCTGCAAAAGGACCAGCTGACCTGCCACAGCTGCGGAACAGCTGGAGAGCGGCCCCGTCCACAGCAACCACACAGAGTCTCCTCCCAGCATGCAGCTAACCAGGACAGGCAGTGGAAGCCAGAGCAAGGTCCGGAAGGGACAAAGGGCGTGGTCCTCGCAGTAGAACACACCTGACGTGGCTGCCACCCCCCGCAGTGCTCTAGGCTAGCCTGAGGGTGGCCCTGCCCACGGCAGCTCAGGGGATTATCCCAGAGACTGCCTCCTGGTGTGCAGGTAACCAGCACAGGCTGAAGAGAAGGGCAAGGTGAACAACAAGAAGGAAGGGACTTTGTTCTCCCAGCTGACACACGTGCCACCTGCCTGCGACAACTTCTATCACCATGAAAAGACAGAAGAATCTGCTCCAGTCAAAAATCACTCAGACAACTCCAGAGAGAGGGCCTGGTGGGATAGATTTAACCAATCTTCCTGAAAAAGAATCTGAAATAAAAGTCATAACCATGATGATGGACCTACAGAGAAATATGCAAGAGCTAAGGGATAAAGTACAGAAGGAGATTACAGAAATGAAACAACTGAGAAATGGGCTTAAGAGCAGACTGGACAAGGTGCAAGAGGCTGTTAATGGAATAGAAATCAGAGAACAGGAGTACAGAGAAGCTGAGGCAGAGAGAGATAAAAAGGATCTATAGGAATGAAAGAATATGAAGAGAACTGTGTGACCAATCCAAATGGAACAATATTCACATTATAGGGGTACCAGAAGAAGAAGAGAGAGAAAAAGGGATAGAAAGTGTCTTTGAAGAAATAACTGCTGAAAACTTCACCAAGCTGGGGAAGGAAATAGTCTCTCAGACCATGGAAGCCCACAGATCTCCCAACACAAGGGACCCAAGGAGGACAACACCAACACATATAATAATTAAAATGGCAAAGATCGAAGAAGGACAGAGTATTAAAGGCAGTCAGAGAGAGAAAAAAGATCACCTACAAAGAAAAACCCATCAGGCTATCATCAGACTTCTCAACAGAAACCTTACAGGCCAGAAGAGAATGGCATTATATATTTAACGCAATGAAACAGAAGGGCCTTGAACCAAGAATACTGTATCCAGCACGATTATCATTTAAATTTGAGGGAGGGATTGAACAATTCCAAGACAAGCAGAAGTTAAGGGAATTTGCCTCCCACAAACCACCTCTACAGGATATTTTAAAGGGATTGCTCAAGATGGAAGCACTCCTAAGGCTAAATAGATGTCACCAGAGAAAATAAAATCACAGAAAACAAAGCAGACCATCCAAATACTAACTAAAGGTAAAAAATAAAATCAACTATCCACAAAAACAGTCAAAGGAAACACAAAAGAGTACAGAATAGAACACCTAACATATAAAGGATGGAGGAGGAAGAATAAGAAAGGAGAGAAATAAAGAATCATCAGACTGTGTTTATAATAGCTTAATAAGAGAGTTAAGTTAGACTGTTAGATAGTAAAGAAGCTACCCTTGAACCTTTGGTAACCATGAATCCAAAGCCTGCAAAGGCAATAAGTACATATCTATTGATAATCACCCTAAATGTAAATGGACTGAATGCACCAATCAAAAGACACAGGGGAACAGAATGGATAAAAAACCAAGACCCATCTATATGCTGCTTACAAGAGACTCACCTCAAAACCAAAGATATACACAGACTAAAAGTGAAGGGATGGATAAAGATTTTTCATGCAAACAACAGGGAGAAAAAAGCAGGTGTTGCAGTACTTGTATCACACAAAATAGACTTCAAAATGAAGAAAGTAAAAAGAGATAAAGAAGGACATTACATAATGATAAAGGGGTCAGTCCAACAAGAGGATATAACCATTTAAAATATATATGCACCCAACACAGGAGCACCGACATATGTGAAACAAATACTAACAGAATTAAAGGAGGAAATAGAATGCAATGCACTCATTTTAAGAGACTTCAATACACCACTCACTTCAAAGGATAGATCAACCAGGCAGAAAATAAGTAAGGACACAGAGGCAGTGAACAACACACTAGAACAGATGGACCTAACAGACATCTACAGAACTCTACACCCAAAAGTAGCAGGATACACATTCGTCTCAAGTGCACATGGAACATTTTCCAGAATAGACCACATACTAGGCCACAAAAAGAACCTCAGTAAATTCAAAAATATTGAAATTCTACCAACCAACTTCTCAGACCACAAAGGTATAAAACTAGAAATAAATTGTACAAAGAAAACAAAAAGGCTCACAAACACATGGAGGCTTAATAATATGGTCCTAAATAATCAATGGATCAATGACCAAATTAAAACAGAGATCAAGCAATATATGGAGACAAATGACAACAACAGCACAAAGCCCCAACTTCTGTGAGATGCAGCAAAGGCAGTTCTAAGAGGAAAGTATATCACAATCCAGGCCTTTTTAAAGAAGGAAGAACAATCCCAAAAGAATAGTCTAAAGTCACAAATATTGATACTGGAAAAAGAAGAACAAATGAGGCCCAAAGTCAGCAGAAGGAGGGACATGATAAAGATCAGAGAAGAAATAAATAAAATTGAGAAGAATAAAACAATAGAAAAAATAATTGAAACCAAGAGCTGGTTCTTTGAAAAAATAAACAAAATAGATAAACCCCTAGCCAAACTTATTAAGAGAAAAAGAGAATCTACACACATAATCAGAAATGAGAAAGGAAAAATAACGACAGACTCCACACAAATACAAAGAATTATTAGAGAATACTATGAAAATCTATATGCTAACAAGCTGGAAAACCTAGAAGAAATTGACAACTTCTTAGAAAAACACAACCTTCCAAGACTGACCAAGGAAGAAATATAAAACCTAAACAGACCAATTACCAGCAACAAAATTCAATCCGTAGTCAAAAAACTACCAAAGAACAAAACTCCCGGACCAGATGGATTCACTGCTGAATTTTACCAGACATATAGAGAAGACATAATACCCATTCTCCTTAAAGTTTTCTAAAAAATAGAGGAGGAGGGAATAGTTACAAACTTATGATGTGGGGAGTCTAGTAACCATAATGTTGCACATGTAATTGTAGATTAATGATACCAAAAAAAAAAAAGAATGAGAACCATTCCATTTTATAGTCCTCCTTCCTCTTTTTTCAAAGTGAATAATGCTTGAAAACAAGCTCTTATGGTCAGGAGTATGCAATCTTGATGTAAAAAATTAAGTACATAATAAAAAAATGAATAATTTGAACTAATGTTCTCATACCCTCTACATAATGCCAGCTTTCATGGATCAGTACTGACAAATGAAAAGGATATTTCAGAGGCCAGCTGTGTATATCCACAAAATACACTACTGAACAGCTTGGGGGGAGAAATGTTTTTTTACAAATGCAACAGGCCCACTTGAGCAGAGTTTGTTCAAAAGTCATTAGTAACCTTTGGCATTTCATTTGGACTTCTATATGCTTGCCACTGGGGCTACATTAATATTTGAACATCTTACTAGCAAAACACAGATACATCAAGGCAGTGGAAAGAAAAGGTAGAAGAACTGTCTTCCACTGTATCCAAATAAATCAACAGGATAATGCTAAAGAACCCAGCTATAGCTGTGTCCTTTTTAAATATACAACACAGACAAATGAGATATGTTGCCATAAAGAGCAGTGATCTTTGAATGTCCTCAGATTCAACCCTTCATTCTCATGTTTGAATCTAAATGTCCTGCTCTTTTATCATTGTTTTGCATCATTTACCACTGGAAAATATGGTGTATTATTCTGATGTCAGTCCAGGTGTACTTTATTTCACACCCAAAAATCCAAGACATTCTACATGTGAATGTACATAGCTTTATTCATGATAGCCAAAAAAACTGTATGTAACCCAAATGTCTCTCAACAGGTGACTGGGTAATCAAATCATGGCATATATATGCAATGAAATACCATACAACTATAGAAAAGAACAACTTGGATGAATCTCAAAAACATACATTAAGTGAAAGGAGCCAAACACAAAAGGCTATATACCATATGCTCCATTTACATGAAATTCTAGAAATGGGGAATCTAATCTTTAATAGAAAGCAAATCAGTGGTTTCCCAGAGCTAGGGGAAGATTGACTGCAAAGGGGCAGGAGGGAAATTTTTGAGGTGATGAAAATGCTCTATAACTTGATTGTGTGGGAGTTACATGAGTATAAAAATATGTCAAAACTGTACAATTAAATTGGTGCATTTTCTCATATGTAAATTAATCCTCAACAAAGTTGATTTGAGATAAAACTTATCTTCATCTTCCCCTACGAAAAATTTATTTAAATAACAAACCAATCACTATCATTTTGTAAGTAGGGCATTGAGAAAAAGAGATAGAGGACAGTTACATTTCATGGGGGGTTCAGGTAGACTTGAATATTACCTTGTATTGTAGGAGTCTAGAGGAACCTGGGACAAATAAACATAAACAAAAAAAAACCCCTGATGCCTGAAAGAATTCTCTAGAAGAAAGAGGGGGATGGGTAGAAGGGGAGAAGAAAGGAGTAGAGGAAAATAAATGCACATTTAAACTACTTTAGAATTTTGCCTGCAGATGAACAATACTATTTCTGTATCATCACCCTGGTTGGCCATGCCCAAGGGTACCATTTTGGTGGGCGACAGGGCAGGGAGGAAAGCAAAGGTGTTAAAACATGGGCATAAATCTCTTGGTGGTGCCTTGAGGCCCAAAACTTAGAGATATGTTTTGGTGTGAAGGTGACCCAGATCAGTGTTTCTCAAACTTTAGTGAACATCAGAGTCATGTGCAGAGCTAGTAAACATGCAGATACTTAAGCTCTACCACAGAGATCCTGATGTAGTAGGTTTGGATTGGACCTGATATTTTGCATTCTAGCAAACTTCTGGGTGATGTTACACTGTTGGTCAAGGGACCACAATTTGAGTAGCCCTGATCTAAAGCCCTAGAGGGATGCCAAAGCAAGGATTGATTCATATTAAATTACTGCTGAAAACTGTTCTGTTTTCATAGCTGGGCATGTAGGTTCAGAAGTTTTGTAGTACAGAGGACTTATTGAAAAGAGCTCTGAATTTGTTCCTTGCTCCACATTTGGTCAGTTTTCAATGAGTGGCCCTTTGGATTTGTTGCTGAGAGCAGGTGAATTAGCTTTTGAAAATAGATCTTGGCTGCTTACCATTCATTTCTTAGAAAATTCTGAGAGTCATCTATAGGTATGTGCAATACCCTCTTGTCCTGCAGTCAGAATGTGAGAGCTGATTGTCTGAACTCTTTCAAATGGAAGCTAATGGTTTTGTGGTCCCCAGAATATGAATTAATGAGTTTCACTGTACTGACATTTTTAATGTCAACATTAGCAACAGCAGATGGGAGATGTCTGCGTTGGGTGTCTGTTTCCAATTAAGACCTTCAATTTAAGATAAATGAATACATTTCAATCATGTCTGCCTTGCATTCAGTGTATGCTTGGTTGATCAACAATAAAAGCTGCCGGAGATGTTTTGGCACACAATGAAAGACTGAGTCAGCCCATAGGAGAAAGGTTCCCTCTTTAACAGTTTCTTCAAAACTTACATTAAACCAGAAAAATTCAGGAAAAGTAACAAATGAGTTTTTCAGTTATTTTTTCCATATATGTATGTGAAAATTTGGAAAATAGAGGAGAAAGTATGTACAGATATTACCACTGTAACATGAACTCTGTTAGCACTTAGGTATTTTCTTCCAGTCTTTGGACTATGCAAAGAATCAGTTAGATAGATATAATTATATATTGATTCCTGAATTTTTTCACCTAATATATCCTAAGCTTTATATTCCCTGTTTTTATGCAGTCTGTTCCAGTTATCTATTGATGCATAACAAATCATCCCAAAACTTAGTGGCTCAAAAAAAGAAGAGGAATTTGGATTAAGATTCTGTAATTTGGGTAGGGCTGGTTAGGAATAAATCAAATCTGGTCTTCTCAACATTAACTGGGGCATTTAAATGCTGGGGCCTCGAATTGGCCAATGACCTGCTCACCTGCATGTCTTCAGTTGATGCTGACTGCTACCTGGGACATTAGTTTGGGCTGCCAGCAGAAACACCACATGTGACTTCTCCATGTTGCTTGAACTTCCTCAAAACATGGTAGTGAGATTCCAAGGTTGAGCTTCCCAAGAGAGTGAGCCAGGTGGAAGCTGTATTATCTTTTATGATCTAGCTTTAGAAGTCACACATGACTTCTATCAATTCTAGTCATTAGGAGTGAGTCACTAAGGCCAGCCCATATTCAAAAAGAAGGAAAATATACTTCACCTTTTTATGGCAGGAGCACCAAAGAATCTGCTGATACAGTTTATAAAATGAGAGCATAGTGTTCTATCAAGTAAATATACCAAACTTAACCATTTCACCTACAGTAAAACACTTAGGGCGTTCCCATTCTTAGACTCTGATTAACATGTTTATTTAGCAGATCTTCTAGAAGTAATTATATATTGCATTATACCAACTAGTTTCCAAAAGAGCATATATTTGTTACATATTTGAGCGTTTAGTAAAGGTTCTTTGATTTTTAAAATTCTAACCAGACCTTAATTGGAAAGACCCTCTTAAGATCTAGGGCTGCTTAAATAGGTGACAACCTTAGAAAGAAATGGGGAAGCAGATGGATGCTCCCACCTTAGAACTCCCAAGAAAACCGAATGCTTCCAAAACTATGAATTCACACTGTAAGTCATAACATTTTCCAATTTAAGATGGGCTGTCAAGGTGAATGTTCCAAGCTTATTTGGCATTGGCAGGTGTAGGAGCTGGAAAGCCAGTATGCCCCACGGAATTGGTGGTGGGGGGGTGTCCAAATGCTGATGACAGTTAGGATCTCCCTTAGGGTATGTGGGGCCCCACACAAATATTTTTTGCAAGGTCTCTGTCTATATAAACAATTTTAGTTTTTCAAATGTATGATAAAATTCATGAGCCTGTTTGATTTAATAATGAATATTTAGAATTATTTAGAGATAAGATGCTTACATATTTGTTTATTATCCAATCAAAGCACATGAAGATTCTTTGTAGTATCCAGACACCATTTCTTGTTCAGATCCAGGAATCATATCTTTATATTCTTTATCATCAAATATGCCATTCCTTGATAATATCATATCTCCCACCAGAAGAAAAAGATAACAACACTACAGTACCATGACTCTTTGGAACCTCCTCTCACTGAAATAATATACATTTTTTTTTACCTCTTTACTTCCTAATATCTTTTATTTAATGGTAGGTACATCATTGCTCATGATGCTGCATCTCCATCATGCTATGATTCTCTCAGAGGTTAACTGTGGTTCATTGATGATGAACATACATGTAAATCTTACCCAAAATATGCAGGAAAATGTGAATTATAATTCATTTTTTTGGTCATAATAAGCTTATATTTCAGAATTTTATAGAGCAAATTTAGAACAACAGCTATTCTAACCATGTATTTTCTTGAACCCTTTATTCCATAATCACTGCACTTCAAAAATATGATCTCTCTTAACCTTGACTGTACCCCTTCTAACCACACAACACCACCATGGGAAAGATGGACAAAGGGTCCTTGAGCAGAGTGAGAAGAGCAGAAAGAATATTTGCCCTTGGTCTGGTCGAGAAATGGCCCTCACAAGAGACTCCTGGCTTCACCAGCCAGTCTCAGTTACTGGAGTACCTCTTGGAAATTTCAAAGAAGGTATTCTAAAACACTGTGACCCTTGTGTGGCCTGGGCCTGGGAACCTGGGGCAGGGTTCAGTTTGTTCAACTTTAGGGGCAGTTTTGAATACAGTCATAGATGACCAAAGGAAGTTAATTGTTGCAGATAAATGTCTTAGCAGAGAGTATGGTAGCAGGTGATACAATGTAGGATAGAAGAGTGGCCAGTGTCACAGAAGTCAGCAAAGGTGATAGGCAATGCCCTGGCAGCAAAGAAATCCTATGAGAGTCACATGGACTCCATGAAGAGATTCAGACTAGAAAAGAGTCATTGGATTTTAGTTCCACAGTTTTAAAACAGTGTTCAAGTTCTAGGCTCTGTGGAGTTTTCTTGATGGTCAATTCTCAATGTTCATCTTTCTTGACCTAGCAGTAGCATTTGACAGAGTTTATTATTATTTCTACCTGAAATGTTTTCTTTACTGTGCTTCTAGGACATCAAACTCACCTAGTTTTTCTCCTAACTCCCTGGCTGTTTATTCTGTTTCCCCTGGAGATTCCTCATCACCCTCATAGACCTCTAATCATTGAATTTCCCAGAGCATAGTCCTTGGACTTAATCTCTTCAATATTTATACTCACTCTTTTGGTGCTGTCATCCAGTTTCCTTTTTTCTTTTTAATTGTCCTACAGGGCCACTTGACCCTTTCTTTTTTTTTTAATTTTTATTAAGGTATTATTAATATACACTCTTATGAAGGTTTCACATGAAAAAACAATGTGGTTACTACATTTACCCATATTATCAAGTCCACATCCATAACCCAATGCAGTCACTGTCCATCAGTGTAGTAAGATGCCACAGATTCACTATTCGCCTTCTCTGTGCTACACTGTCTTCCCCATGATCCCCCCACACCATGTGTACTAAACATAATACCCCTCAATCCCTTCCTCCCTCCCTCCCCACCCACCTTCCCACAGCCCTCCCCTTTGGTAACCACTAGTCCCTTCTTGGAGTCTGTGAGTCTGCTGCTATTTTGTTCCTTCAATTTTGCTGCGTTGTTATACTCCACAAATGAGGGAAATCATTTGGTACTTTTCTTTCTCCACCTGGCTTATTTCACTGAGCACAATATCCTCCAGCTCCATTCATGATGTTGTAAATGGTAGGATTTGTTTCTTTGTTATGGCTGAATAGTATTCCATTGTGTATATGTACCACCTCTTCTTTATCCAATCATCTACTGATGAACACTTAGGTTGCTTCCATATCTTGGCTATTGTAAATAGTGCTGAGATAAACATAGGGGTGCATATGTCTTTTTGAATCTGAGAAGTTGTGTTCTTTGGGTAAATTCCAAGGAGTGGGATTCCTGGTTCAAATGGTATTTCTACTTTTAGTTTTTTGAGGCACCTCCATATTTCTTTCCACAATAGTTGAACTAGCTTACATTCCCACCAGCAGTGTAGGAGGGTTCCACTTTCTCTGCATCTTTACCAGTATTTGTTGTTCTTAGTCTTTTCGATGCTGGCCATCCTTACTGGTGTGAGGTCATATCTTATCGTGGTTTTAATTTGCATTTCCCTGATGATTAGTGATGTGGAGCATCTTTTCATGTATCTTTTCGCCCTCTGAATTTCTTCTTTGGAGAACTGTCTCTTCATATCCTCTGCCCATTTTTTAAATGGGTTATTTGCTTTTTGGGTGTTGAGGTGTGAGAGTTCTTTATATATTTTGGATGTTAACTCCTTGTCGGATATGTCATTTACAGATATATTCTCCCATATGGTAGGATGCCTTTTTGTTCTGCTGATGGTGTCCTTTGCCATACAAAAGGTTTTTAGTTTGATGTAGTCCGATGTGTTCATTTTTGCTTTTGTTTCTCTTGCTTGAGGAGATGCATTCAGGAAGAAGTTGCTCATGCTTATATTCAGATTTTTGCCTATGTTTTCTAACAGTTTTATGGTTTCATGACTTGAATTCAGGTCTTTTATCAATTTTGAGTTTACTTTTGTGTATGGGGTTAGACAATAATCCAGTTTCATTCTCTTACATGATGCTGTCCAGTTTTGCCAACACCAGCTGTTGAAGAGACTGTCATTTCCCCATTCTATATCCATGGCTCCTTTATCATATATTAATTGACCATATATGGTTGGGTTTATATCTGGGCTCTCTAGTCTGTTCCATTGGTCTATGGGTCTGTTCTTGTGCCAGTACCAAATTGTCTTGATTCCTGTGGCTTTGTAGTAGAGCTTGAAGTTAGGGAGCCTAATTCCCCCCACTTTATTCTCCCTTCTCAGGATCACTTCGGCTATTCAGGGTCTTTTGTGGTTCCATATGAATTTTAGAACTATTTGCTCTAGTTCATTGAAGAATGCTCTTGGTATTTTGATAGGGATTGAATTGAATCTGTAGATTGCCATTTTGACAATATTAATTCTTCCTATCCATAAGCATAGGATGTGTTTCCATTTATTGGTATCTTCATTAATTTCTCTAATGAGTGTCTTGTAGTTTTCACAGTATAGGTCTATCACTTCCTTGGTTAGGTTTATTCCTAGGTATTTTATTCTTTTTGATGCAATTGTGAATGGAATTGTTTTCCTGATTTCTGTTTCTGCTAGTTTATTGTTAGATCATAATGGATGATTTTTTGATGTATTTTTGAATTCGGTTTGCTAATATTTTGTTGAGTATTTTTGAATCTATGTTCATCAGGATATTGGTCTGTAATTTTCTTTTCTTGTGGTGTCTTTGCCTGGTTTTAGTATTAGAGTGATGCTGGCCTCATAGAATGAGTTTGGAAGTATTCCCTCTTCTTCTATTCTTTGGAAAACTTTAAGGAGGATGGGTATTAGGTCTTCACTAAATGTTTGATAAATTCAGCGGTAAAGCCATATGGTGCAGCGGTTTTGTTCTTAGGTAGTTTTTGATTACCAATTCAATTTCTTTGCTGGTAATTGGTCTGTTCAGGTTTTCTGTTTCTTTCTGGGTCAGCCTTGGAAGGTTGTATTTTTCCAGAAAGCTGTCCACTTCTTCTAGGTTATCCATTTTGTTACCATATAATTTTTCATAGTATTCTCTCATAATTCTTTGTATATCTGGGGTCTCCATGGTGATTTTTCCTTTCTCATTTCTGATTCTGTTTATGTGTGTAGACTCTTTTTTTCTTGATAAGTCTGGCTAGGGGATTATCTATTTTGTTTATTTTCTTGAAGAACCAGCTCCTGCTTTCATTGATTCTTTCTATTGTTTTATTCTTCTCAATTTTATTTATTTCTGCTCTAATCTTTACTATGTCCCTCCTTCTACTGACTTTGGGACTCACTTGTTCTTCTTTTTCTCGTTTTATTAATTGTGAGTTTAGACTGTTCATATTGGATTGTTGTTCTTTACTGAGGTAGGCCTGTATTGCAATATATTTTCCTCTTAGCACAGCCTTTACTGCATCTCACAGATCTTGCAGTGTTGAATTATTGTTGCCATTTGTCTCCATATATTGCTTGATCTGTTTATATTTGGTCATTGATCCACTGGTTATTTAGGAGCATGTTGTGAAGACTCCATGTGTTTGTGGGATTTTTCATTTTCTTTGCATAATTTATTTCTTGTTTCATACCTTTGTGGTCTCAGAAGCTGGTTGGTACAATTAATCTTTTTGAATTTACTAAGGCTCTTTTTGTGGCCTAGTATATGATCTATTCGTTAAAATGTTCCATGAGAAAAATGTGTATTCTGTTGCTTTTGGGTGTAGATTTTTGTACATGTCCTTTAGGTTCATCTGTTCTAATGTGTTGTTCAGTGCCTCTGTCTCCTTACTTATTTTCTGTCTGGTTGATCTTCCCTTTGGAGTGAGTGGAGTGTTGAAGTCTCATAGAATGAATGCATTGCATCCTATTCCCCCTTTTAATACAGATCATCCACATATGTAGGTGATCCTGTGTTGGATACATAGATATTTATAGTGGTTATATCTTATTGTTGGATTGACCCCTTTATCATTATGTAATGTCCTTCTTTGTCTATTGTGACTTCCTTTGTTTTGAAATCTATTTTGTCTGATACAAGTACTGCAACTCCTGCTTTTTTCTCCCTATTAGTTGCATGAAATATCTTTTTCCATCCCTTCACTTTTAGTCTGTGTATGTCTTTGGGTTTAAAGTGAGTCTCTTGTAGGCAGCATATGGATGGGTGTTTTTTTATCTATTCAGTGACTCTATATCTTTTGATTGGTGCATTCAGAGCATTTACATTTAGGGTGATTATCAACAGATATGTATTTGTTGCCATTGCAGGCTTTAGATTCGTGGTTACCAAAGGTTCCAGGTTAACTTCCTTACTATCTAAGAGTCTAACTTAACTCACTTAATATGCCATTACAAACACAATCTAAAGGTTCTTTCTTTCTCCTCCTTTTTCTTCCTCCTCCATTCTTTATATATTAGCTATCATATTCTGTATTCTTTGTCTATCCCTTGATTGACTTTGGGGATAGTTTATTTAATTTTGCATTTGCTTAGTAATTAACTGTTCTACTTTCTTTACTGTGGTTTTATTACCTCTGGTGACAGCTATTAAAACTTAGGAACACTTTCATCTATAGCAGTCCCTCCAAAATACACTGTAGAGATTGTTTGTGGGAGGTAAATTCCCTCAGATTTTGCTTATCTGGAAATTGTTTAGTCCCTCCTTCAAATTTAAATGATAATCTTGCCAGATAAAGTATTCTTGGTTCAAGGTCTTTCTGTTTCATTGCATTAAATACATCATGCCACTCCCTTCTGGCCTGTAAGGTTTCTGCTGAGAAGTCTGATGATAGCCTGATGGGCTTTCCTTTGTATGTGATCTTATTTCTCTCTCTGGCTGCTTTTAGTAGTCTGTCCTTATCCTTGATCTATATATCTTGGTGTTGTCTTCCTTGGGTCCCTTGTGTTGGGAGATCTGTGCAACCTCCATGGCCTCCTTCCCCAGACTGGGGAAGTTTTCAGCAATTACCTCCTCAAAGACACTTTCTATCCCTTTTTCTCTCTTTTCTTCTTCTGGTACCCCTATAATGCAAATATTGTTCTGTTTGGATTGGTCACACAGTTCTCTCAATAGTCTTTCATTCTTAGAGATTCAGTTTTCTTTCTGTGCCCCAGCTTCTTTGTGTTCCTCTTCTCTAATTTCTATTTATCATCTCCTCCACCATATCTAATCTGCTCTTAAAACTTTCCATTGCATGTTGCATTTCTGATACTGTGTTCCATAATGACTGAATCTCCGACCAGAATTCATTCCTGAGTTCTTGAATATTTTTCTGTACCTTCATGGGCATGTTAATGAGTTATTTTGAAATCTCTTTCAGGCAGATTCATGAGGTCAATTTCATTTGAATCTTTCTCAGGGGTTGTATTCATAATTTTAGTTTGAACAAGGTTCCGTTGGTGTTTCATATTTGTATATGGTGTCCAGAAGCTCTACTCTCTGGAGCTGCTCAGCCCCTGAAGCAATGTCAGGAGTTTCAGGGGAGTGGTATTTGTGCCTGGAGGGAGGAAAGAGCTGTTTCCTGCTTCCCAGCTGCTATGCCTGTCTCCACTGCCAGAACCAGTGGGACGAACACAGGGGTATAAGCCTCTATGCTTTGCGTTTGTAGTTGCTGTAGATGGGGCTTCCCTCTGGCTGGCCTAATGCCAGGGTAGTGTTTGCTGGTTTGCGAGCTAGGTGGGGCTGGCTGGGAGAAAGGCTTAGTAGGCTGCATATCACAGAGGAGGTCCTTGGAGCTGTGTAGCGACCCAGGGAGCAGGTGCTCCTGAAGATCATGAAAGTTCCCCACCTTCTGGGCAGAATGCACCTGGAAAATTTTGTCTACCTGTCCTTTCTCCTGAGCAGTAAGCTCTGTGAAATCCTTGCCCCTTTAGCAGCCCTCTTGCTGTTAGGAGGTCTCTCAGACTGCCCACTTTTCTTTTGTCCCAGAGCAGTCAGATATGGATCCCTGCTTTCCACAAGCAGCTGGAATCTCAGTCCCTTCAGGTATTCTGCCTGTCTTAGCTTTACAAACCCCTAATCACGAGAGTACCATGAAAACATGAAATGTAGGTTTGTGCTCCAAGATCAGATCTTGGAGTTAGGTATTCAGCATTCCCAGGCCTCCACTCCGTCCCCACTCTGTTTCTTTCTCCTGATGGTGAGCTGGGGTGAAAGAAGGGCTTGGTCCCACCAAGCCATGGCTTTGGTATGTTACCCTGTTCCGTGAGGTTTACTCTTTTCTCCAGGTGTATGCAGTTTGGCACAGTCTTCTTTCCTGTTTCTCTTTCAGGATTTGCTGTATTAATTATATTTTCATATTATATGTAGTTTTAGGAGTAAGTCTCTGTCTAACCTCTCACATCGCCATCTTTAATCCTTGTCACCCAGTTTCATAGCTTTAAATACCATTTACAATATGACTCTCATATTCATAATATTCATATATCCATCCCAAATCTCTTCTCTGAACTTCAGAATCATATATCTTACTACCTATTTGATGTCTCCACTTGGATGGCTAAGAGACATCCCCACCTAATATGTCTGAAGCTGAATTCCTGGTTGATCCTCCCAAGTTGATTCACCCAGTGTTCCACATCTTATTGGATAACCACATCATCCCTCCAGTTGCTCAGGACAAAAGAACTTGGAATCATACTTTTATCCTCATTTTCCCTCATACCCAGAGGTATCCTGGAAATATCTTGAATTGACACATAAGTGGCAATTGTGCACATCTTTTCTCAACTCTGTGACCAGTATCTACAGCATCTACAAGATTTCCTGACACATAGTATGTACTCAATAAAAATTGTTCGAATGAATTATAAATAGCACATATAGGAAAAGGGAAGTCAGCAGTGTTCTGTGCTTTCTAGCCCATTAAAGAGTTAGTTCCATATTTTTCGCATTGAGCACCGTCAATTTTACATATTGCATTGTGCATACAATTCTGCATTAAAAAAGTCTGTTGTATAAACAATAATAATAGAAATAATGATAAGCTTTAAAATACACTTTCTAGTTCAATGCTTTCATTTTTCCTATGGTAGAAACTGAGAATGACAGAGGTAAAGTGACTTGCCTAAAGTCTCACAATTCTGTCCTTACTTCCTAAGCCTAATCTTTTTTTAAGCCTAAATAGGGTAGAGGGAAGGGATTGAAGAAATCTGTGACCTATTCAGTTCACCTGAGTGGGGTCAAGAAGTGTGTATGGAGTGAACATTTTCAAGAAGAATGTGTACACAATTTACAAATTATATTAATTACATGATTAGGAACACAGAATTACACCTATGGCTTATGGCTAATTAGATGAAGATATCTGGCTCTTCTAGTTAAAAAAACAATGCCAATAGGGTATGTGGGGAAAACAGAAAACTTTAGAAGAAGGTCAAGATTTAAGTAAGTGCCCTAAAATACAGTCTGATTTAAAACAAATGGATATAATAAATAATATACAACAAAACCATACCTTCACTGATCAGATAATTCGGGGAGTAAGGGAGAGCCAACTGATTCTCTGAATTCTTATGTAATCTCTTTGGGGTTACAATAAATTATAGGTCTAGCCATTTATGCATGATCTGCTTCTTGTACCCTGGAATTTATTTTTCATTTATGGTGCATTTAGTTTATAAATCTGTTCTTTAGCAAAATAATTTCCTAAAAAGGTAATCTTAAAAGTATACTTTGGTGAATATAGTCCTTAAAAATGTAAGAGTAATAAATATGCTTATGGAGGTACAGAAAAATATTCAAGAATTCAGGAACAAAGTTAAGACGGAGATTCAATCATTAAGAAATTCCATATCTGAAATGAAAAATACAATGGAGGGATTTAAAAGCAGATTAGATGTAGTTGAAGAGACAGTAAATGGAATAGAAATTAGAGAAGAGAAATACAAAGAAGCTGAGGCAAAGACAGAAAAAATAATCTCTAAGAATGGAAGAATATTGAAAGAACTCTGTGACCAATCCAAACGGAACAATATTCGCATCAAAGGGGTACCAGAAGAAGAAGAGAGAGAAAAGGGATAGAAAGTGTCATTGAGGAGGTAATTGCTGAAAACTTCCCCAATCTGGGGAAGGAGATGTCTCTCAAGCCATCGACATGCACAGATCTCCAAAAAAAAGGGACCCAAGGAAGAAAACATCAAGACATATAATAATTAATATGGCAAAGATCAAGGATAAAGACAGACTTTTAAAAGCAGCTAGAGAGAGAGAAAAGATCACATACAAAGGATCAGGCTATCATCAGCTTTCTCAACAGAAACCTTACAGGTCAGAAGGGAGTAGCATGATATATTTAATGCAATGAAGCAGAAGGGCCTCGAACCAAGAATACTCTACCCGGCAACATTATCATTTAAATTTGAAGGAGGGATTAAACAACTTTTAAATAAGCAAAATCTGAGAGAATTTACCTCCCACAAACCACCTATACAGTGCATTTTGGAGAGCCTCCTATAGATGGAAGTATTCCTAAGACTAAATAGATGTCACCCAAGGCATAAACAAAGAGTACAGAATATGATTCATAACATACAAAACATGGAGGAGGAAGAAAATGGAGGGAAATAAAAGAATCTTTAGGTTGTGTTTGTAATAGCATAGAAGTGAGTTAAATTAGACTGTTGAGATAGTAAGGGAATTACCCTTGATCCTTTGGTAGCCACAAATCTAAAACCTGCATGGCAATAAGTACATACCTATTGATAATCACCCTAAATGTAAATGGTCTGAATGCACCAATCAAAAGACGTAGAGTCACTGAATGGATAAAAAAACAAGACCCATCTACATGCTGCCTACAAGAGACTCACTTCAAACCCAAAGACATACACAGACTGAAAGTAAAGGGATGGAAAAAGATATTTCATGCAACTAATAGGGAGAAAAAAGCAGGAGTTGCAGTACTTGTATCAGACAAAATAGACTTCAAAACAAAGAAAGTAACAAGAGACAAAGAAGGACATTACATAATGATAAAGGGGTCAGTCCAACAAGAGGATATAACTATTATAAATATATATGCACCCAACACAGGATCACCTACATATGTGAAACAAATACTAACAGAATTAAAGGGGAAAATAGAATGCAATGCATTCATTTTGGGAGACTTCAACACACTACTCACTCCAAAGGGCAAATCAACCAGACAGAAAATAAATAGACAGAGGCACTGAAAAACACATTAGAACAGATGGACCTAATGGATATCTACAGAACACTCCATCCAAAAGCAACAGGATACACATTCTTCTCAAGTGCACATGGAACATTTTCAAGAATAGATCATATACTAGGCCACAAAAAGAGCCTTAGTAAATTCAAAAAGATTGAAATTGTACCAACGAGCTTCTCAGATCACAAAGGCATGAAATGAGAAATAAATTACTCAAAGAAAATTAAAAAGCCCACGAACACATGGAGGCTTAATAACATGCTCCTAAACAAAAAATGGATCAATGACCAAATAAAAACAGAGATCAAGCAATACATGGAGACAAATGAGAGCAATAATTTAACAGCACAAAATCTGTGGGACACAGTGAAGGTCATGGTAAGAGGGAAATATATTGCAATAAAGACCTACCTCAGGAGAGAAGAACAATCCCAAATGAACAGTCTAAACTCACAATTAATGAAACTAGAAAAGGAAGAAAAAATGAGGCCCAATGTCAGTAGAAGGAGAGACATAATAAAGATTAAAGCATAAATAAATAAAATCGAGAAGAATTAAAACAATAGAATCAATGAAAGCAGGAGCTGGTTCTTCAAGGAAATAAACAAAATAGATAATCCCCTAGCCAGACTTATCAAGAAAAAAAGAGAGTCTACACACATAAACTGAACCAGAAATGAGAAAGGAAAAATCACTACGGACACCACAGTAATACAAAGAATAATGAGAAAATACTATGAAAAATTATATGGTAACAAACTGGATAACCTAGAAGAAATGGACAACTTTCTAGAAAAATACAATCTTCCAAGGCTGACCCAGAAAGAAAGAGAAAATCTGAACAGACCAATTACCAGCAATGAAATTGAATTGGCAATCAAAAAACTACCTAAGAACAAAACGCCTGGACAGATGGTTTCACTGCTGAATTTTATCAAACATTTAGTGAAGACCTAATATCCATTCTCCTTAAAGTTTTCCAAAAAGCAGAAGAGAAGGGAATACTCCCAAACTCATTCTATGACACCAACATCACGCTAATACCAAAACCAGGAAAGACACCACAAAAAAAGAAAATTACAGACCAATATCCCTGATGAACATAGATGCAAAAATACTCAACAAAATATTAGCAAACCGAATTCAAAAATACATCCAAAAGATCATCCATCATGACCAAGTGGGATTCATCCTAGTTATGCATGGATGGTACAACATTTGCAAATCCATCAACATCATACACTACATTAACAAAAAGGAGAAAAACCACATGATCATCTCCATAGATGCTGAAAAAGCATTTGACAAAATTCAACATATATTCATGATAAAAACTGTCACCAAAATGGGTATAGAGGGTAAGTACCTCAACATAATAAAGGCCATATATAACAAACCCACAGCCAACATAATACTTAACAGTGAGAAGCTGAAAGCTTTTCCTTTAAGATCAGGAACAAGACAAGGATGCCCACTCTCCCCACTTTTATTCAACAGAGTTCTAGAGGTCCTAGCCACGGCAATCAGACAACACAGAGAAATAAAAGGCATCCCGATTGGTAAGGAAGAAGTCAAACTGTCCCTGTTTGCAGATGACATGATATTGTACATAAAAAAACCCTAAAGAATCCACTCCAAAACTACTAGATCTAATATCTGAATTCAGTAAAGTTGCGGGATACAA
>JAQQAC010016209.1:15070947-15266254 GCA_029783875.1 Phataginus tricuspis
CATGATATTGTACATAAAAAAAACCCTAAAGAATCCACTCCAAAACTACTAGATCTAATATCTGAATTCAGTAAAGTTGCGGGATACAAAATTAATGCACAGAAATCTGTTGCATTTCTATACACTAACAGGGAACTAGCAGAAAATCAGGAAAACAATTCCATTCACAATTGCATCAAAAACAATAAAATACCTAGGAAAAAACCTAACCAAGAAAGTGAAAGACTTATACTCTGAAAACTACAAGACATTCATGGGAGAAATTAAAGAAGATACCAACAAATGGAAACACATCCTGTGCTCATAGATAGGAAGAATTAATATTGTCAAAATTGCCAGCCTGCCTAAAGCAATCTAAAGATTCAATGCAATCCCTATCAAAATACCAAGAGCATTCTTCAATGAACTAGAGCAAATAGTTCTAAAATTCATATGGAACCACAAAAGACCCCGAATAGCCAAGGCAGTCCTGAGAAGGAGGAATAAAACAGGGGAATTACGCTCCCTGACTTCAAGCTCTACTACAAAGCCTCAGTAATCAAGACAATTTGGCACTGGCACAAGAACAGACCCATAGACCAATGGAACAGACTAGAGAGCCCAGATATTAATCCAAGCATATATGCTCAATTAATATACAATAAAGGAGCCATGGATATAGAATGGGGAAATGACAGTCTCTTCAACAGCTGGTGTTGGCAAAACTGGACAGCTACATGTAAGAGAATGAAACTGGATTATTGTCTAACCCCATGCACAAAAGTAACCTCAAGATGGATAAAAGACCTGAATGTAAGTCATGAAACCATAAACCTCTTAGAAAAAAACATAGGCAAAAATCTCCTGGACATAAATATGAGCAACTTCTTCATGAAAATATCTCCCCAGGCAAGGGAAACAAAAGCAAAAATGAACAAGTCAGACTATATCAAACTAAAAATAACAAAAAGACATCCTACAGTATGGGAGAATATATTCATAAATGACATATCTGATAAGGGGTTGACATCTAAATTATATAAAGAGCTCACGCACCTCAACAAACGAAAAGCAAATAAGCCAATTAAAAATGGGCAGAGGAGCTGAACAGACACTTCTCCACAGAAGAAATTCAGATGGCCAACAGGCACATGAATAGATGCTCCACATCGCTAATCATCAGAGAAATGCAAATTAAAACCACAATGAGATATTACCTCACACCAGTTAGGATGGCCACCATCCAAAAGACAAACAACAGCAAATGTTGGCAAGGATGTGGAGAAAGGGGAACCCTCCTACACTGCTGGTGGGAATGTAAATTAGTTCAACCATTGTGGAAAGCAGTATGGAGGTTCCTCAAAAAACTCAAAATAGAAATACCAGTCGACCCAGGAATCTCACTCCTAGGAATTTACCCTAAGAATGCAGCAGCCCAGTTTCAAAAAGACAGATGCACCCCTGTGTTTATTGCAGCACTACTTACAATAGCCAAGAAATGGAAGCAACCTAAGTGTCCATCAGTAGATGAATAGATAAAGAAGATATGGTACATATACACAATGGAATATTACTCAACCATAGGAAGAAAATAAATCCTACCATTTGCAGCAACATGAATGGAGCTAGAGGATATTATGCTCAGTGAAATAGGCCAGGTGGAGAAAGACAAGTACCAAATGATTTCACTCACCTGTGGAGTATAACAAGAAATCAAAACTGAAACAAAACAGCAGCAGACTCACAGAACCCAAGAATGGACTAACAGTTACCAAAGGGGAAGGGAGTGGGGAGGGTGTGTGGGGGTAAGGGGGAAAAAGGGGTATTGTGATTAGCACACATAATGTAATGGGAGGATACAGGGAAGGCAGTATAACACAGAGAATACAAGTAGTGATTCTATAGCATCTTACTACGCTAATGGACAGTGACTGTAAGGGGGTATGTGGTGGAGACTTGATAATAGGGGGAGTCTAGTAACCATAATATTGCTTGGGTAATTGTACATTCATAATAGCAAAATAAGTAAATAAAAACAAGTAAGAGAAATTGATTGTCTTGCTTGCTAGCATCCTAATGCTTTTTGTTGCTAGTGTATTTAAAATTTTTATAGGACAGTTGGCTTTTTAATTCTTGTAAATGTAAGCACATGCCTATGAAAATTCATGAAGGTTTTTTCAAAATCCAATAATAATCCACTTCTTCCTATTGTTCATAATTTTTATGGTTTCTTTACAGAAATCACTTAAGAAAATATATTTAATTCCTTCAGTTTCACTTTAGTTGGTTTTCTTCTGGATATAGTAAATTAAATTTTAAAATATCAGCAGTGATAGTTTTAGATGGTCGAACCAAGGTTTTGTAAAAACCTTTTTTCATTTTCCCAAATTTCTTTCTTTCTAATGAACACATATTAATTTCAGACATTTGGAATTTTTATAATTGTAAATAACAAAAAGCTGGTTTGATTAAATCAAATACATACATACATATATACATATCAACAAAAAAATCAAGCTTTAATCTATTTATCCCTTCAGATTTTATCTAACAAAGAGACTCTGACTTCACTGATGAATTTTACCTCATGTTAGGATAGATAGTAACAGAAAGGGTGGTTCTTGGCAGAAAAGCCTAGAACTTTCCTTTCTTGCTATTGGAGCTAATAAGAGTCATAAAATCACCTGTTTGCTGTAATAAGCCCATTCACCTTAACATCAGCCTAATGGGAGGAATTAGAGGCAGTATGCAACAACAGTAGCTGCTGCTACTGCTCCTGCTGATATTAGAAAAAAAGCAGAGCCTTTCTTTGGCCCCTCCTCTCTCCTTCCAGTAGTTTTAAGGCCCCAGACTCACCGCTACTTGAGGCAAAATTCTCAGGGCCTTGAATTCAGCATATCAAGCTATGATATTATAGTCCCAGAGGTTTTCACCTCTTAACATTCCCTTCTTTCTTCATTTATAATTTATAGCTTACTGACTCCAGAAAGGACTTCAGATGCAGTATTTCAATAGGGAACTCTTGAAGACCAGAAACTCCAGGGGCAAAGGAATGCACTTCCAATGAGGAATTTATGGTATGATGGCCTTTGCATGAGGGTGGTATTTTGGAGTAGGCATGTCCCATAGGTAGTTGTTGGCCTTCTCAATCAGCAAAACTGACCCTGTTTTTTTTTTAATAAAAATATAAAAGGTATTTGGAAAGTTACTACAAGAAAACATCAACAGCCAGAGAGCAATCATGCTCAATGCCTGCTTTCCCACATGCTCACACACAGCCCTACCCTACTCTTTACCTTCCACTCTTTTGCTTTTATGCTTGGTTTTGGCATAAAATGTTTTAGTAATGAAACTTCTCTCTCTGCTTTTGCCTTGCTTCTAATCTGGATCCCTTGCACTTACCATCAAGGATCATGCAGGTGTCCATGTCTGACCCCTGAGGTAATTAATAAAAATTCACCCTGAGGTATTGGAGACTGACAGGCAGAGGTAACATACAGATGTATAAGTCTGCCAGCCAACAGGAACCAAACACTTCTCAGTGTCTTAGAAAAGATGTTTGTCTTGCAAAGAGGTTTTATTTGCTATTTGGAACATGCAGGACCTCAAAAATAGTTCTTGTTGTTATTTTTGTTGTTTTCTATCCCACAAATAGGTTAGCCTTGAGAAAATATTGATCTATGTTTCTTTCTAAAATTTAACCTGAAATTATCTCGGCTCTGTCAACTAGGACTGACAATATGTTGGGTTGTGGGAGGAGAGGAGAAGCCACTATAAATGAGGAGAGCCCAGGGGTCCAGGAGAAAACCCAGGCCCAACTAGCATAGGAATGGAAGTCCCTGGGAAAGATTTATTAGCTGGTCCAGCTGCGGAGAAGGCCTGGACCTGCTCCACACCAACTATCATAATCACAAGAAGATGAGATATTAACTTACCAAAACTATTGCATTGGGGTTTTATCAAAGAAATATTTTGAATAGTGAACCTTTATATAAAATGCATAATTTGATCACTTGAAGTTTTTAGAAATCTCCCAACAAACACTTAATATTATATTTAATATTCATAAATGATTTAATAGCAAAGGGCTTTTCTTTGATCCAAATTTCTACAGATAAGAAATTTATATGAATTGGCAATTACTCATTTCACAATAAGAAATACTGCTGATGGTGGTCCTGAAAGGCTGCAAGATTCTCAATCTAAAATAAAGTTAAACTGTGCAGTGCAGTGTTAGTGTTATTGTTGTTGGATATTTCTAATTGTTGGAAATTTTTATTGTAATTTAATTCTAATCCATGCACTGTTTATATATGAGATATGTAGTAACCCAGAGTTAATCAAAACATCCCCAAATTCTATAATTTTGTCATTTCATGAATGCTATATAAATGGCATCATATAGTATTAATCTCTTGGGATTGGCTTTTCCCACTAAGCCTGATTCCCAGGAAATTCATCCAAGTTGTTACATATAGCTATGGTATGTTCTTTTTTATTGCTAAGTAGCATTCCATGGTATGGATGCAAATTTGTTTAACCACTCATCTGTTGAAGGACATCTGCATTGTTTCTAGTTTGGGCTGTTATGAATGACACTGTTAAAACACTTATGTACAGGTTTTTGTGTGATTATTACTTTTTATTTCTCTGGGATAAATGCACAAGAATGTAATTGTTGTGTCATATAGTAAGTGCATGTTTAGTTTTGTGAGAAACCAACACACTGTTTCCAGAGAGGCTGTACCATTTCACATTTCCCTGGGCAGTATATGATTGATTCCACTTTCCAACATCCTTGTAGCATTTAATGTTATCACTATTTTTTATTTTAGGAATTCTGACAGGAGTAAAATAATATCTCATCGTGATATGAATTTATATTTTCCTAATGCTAATACTATGGAAATTCATCTCATGCGTTTCTTTGCACTGGTGTATCTTCTTCAACGAAATATCCGTTTATGTCTTTTGCTCATTTTCTATTTGAATTGTTTGTTTTCTTCACTGACTTTTTAGATTTTTCTGTATATTTTAGATACTAGACCTTTGTTGGGCATAGGGTATGAAAATATTTTCTCACAATCTCTGGCTTATCTTTTCCTCCCTTTACTAGGTCTTTTGCAGAGAAAAAGTTTTCTATTTGGATGAAGTCCAATTTGTCATTTTTTCCTTTTATGGATTATGTTTTTGGTATCAAGTCTAAGAACTCTTTGTCCAACCCAAGTTTCCAAAGATTTTCTATGTTTATTTTTTTAAGTTTATAGATTTTTGTTTTCATATAAACCCATGCTACATTTTGAGTTTTTCTATAAGGTATGAGGTTTAGGCTGATTTTTTTTTCTTTTTTTTTCTTCCTTTTTTTTTTTTTTTTTTTGCCTATGACCATATGTTGAAAAGGCTGTCCTTCCTACATTGAATTGCTTTTGTACCTTTGTCAAAATCAGTAGGGAGTAAGGCAGAATAGACATTTCTCCAAAGAAGAACAAAAAGTCAAGGGTGTATGAAGAGGTGCTTAGCATCACTAATCATTAGGGAAGTGCAAATTAAAACCACAGTGAGGTATCACCTCACACCTGTTAGAATGGCCATCATGAAAAGGACAAGAGATAACAAATCCTGGCATGGATGTGGAGAAAAGAGAATACATTGTTGGTGCGACTGTAAATTGGCACAGCCACTATGGAAAACAGTGTGGTGGATCTTCAAAAAATTAAAAATAGTACTACTATATGATCCACTTCTGGGAATACATCTAAAGGAAATGAAAACACTAACTGGAAAAGATACCTGCATCCCCACATGCACAGCAGCATTATTTACAATAGCCAAGACATGGAAACAAGTCAGATGTCCATCAATGGGTGGATGGATAAAGAAGATGTGGTGTACGTGTGTGTGTGTGTATATATATATATAATTAAATATTATTTAGCCATAAAAAAAGGAAATCCTACCTTCTGTGACAATATGGATGGACTTTAAAGGCATTATGCTAAGTGAAATAAGTCAGACAAAGACAAATACTTATATGCTTACATGTCTGGAAGCTAAAAAAAATTAAAAACCTAAAAAACAGAAACATAGAAAAAGAGATTAGATTTGTGGTGGAGGGTGGGAAAAGGGAAAGATTGGGGAAGGTGATCAAAAGGTACAAACTTCCAGGTGTATGATTAATAAGTACTAGGGATTAATGTATAACCTGATGACTAGCACTAACACTGCTGTACAATATATAGAACTGTTAAGAGTAAATCCTGAGTTCTTATCATAAGGAGAAATTTTTTTCCTTTTTCCTTTTCTTCTTTCTTTTCTTTTTATTGTATCTCTATGAGAAGATGGATGTTAGCTGAACCTATTATGGCAATCAGTTCACAATATATGTAAATAAAACCATTATGCTGTATGCTGTAAACTTATAGTGATGTATGTCAATTATTTTTCAATAAAACTGGAAAAATCAGTAGGGCATCTTTATATGTGTCTGTTTCTTGGTTCTCTCCTCTGTGCCATAAATTTATGTGCCCATTATTCTGCTAATGCCACACTGTTTTGATTATGATAGATATATAGTAAGCTTTAACATCAGGTAGAGTGATTCTTCCTACTTTATTATTCTTTTTTCAAAATTGTTTTAGGTATTCTAGGTCCAGGGCCATCCCGTACAAATTTTAGAATAAGCTTGTTTATGTCTACAAAAAACCTTGCTGGGATTTAAATAGGAATTGCACTCAACCTGCATTTCAGTTTAAGGAGAACTGACATCTTTACCATGGTGAATCGTTCAATCCATGAACATGATATGTATCTCCATTTCTTTAGGCCTTTTTAAAATTATTTCATCAGGATTTTGTAAATTTTTAGGACACAGCTCCTATACTGGTTTTGTTAGATTTAGATTTAAATATTTTCTTCTTACTGAGCAATTCTACGTGATACTATGTTTTTATTTCCAATATTTATTGTTAGTGTATAAAATGTGGTTGAATTTTGTGTTAATCTTTTATCCTGAAACTTTGCTGAATTCACTTATTCTCAGAGTTGAGTTTTTCCTTTGGTAGATTCCTTGAGATTTCTTACATAGATAATCATGTCATCTTGAAGAGGAACAATTATATTTCTTTCTGCTGATTTTAATTGCCTTTTATTTCATTTTCCTGCCTAACTTTAGTATCTACAACTGTTTCAAATTGTAGTTATGATAAAAATTATGTCTTAAAATTCAGGTGTAAGGCCAAAAGACCAGGATATGATTGCCATTGAAAAGAGAGTTTGTTATGCTCACAGATCCCAAGAGGAGGGGGTCATACTATGCCATGGACAGGGTTACATAGGGAAGCACCATGGTGGGGGTGGGGAGGAAAATGGGGGTAAGAGCTTTGGTTGTGGTTACTACAGGAAGGAACAGGTAAGGCAGGGTAAGCAGGTTTAGGATTGCCTAATTTGAATAATTTCTGTGGGCTCTAAGGTGTAGGGGGTTGTCCCTAGTTGTCTGATACTTAGCCTTGGGGTGTTTAGGGCAGGGGAATAGTGGCCCTGAGTATGAGTCCTCAATAAAGGAGGAGGTGGTTGGATATGGGCTCCCTGGTTGGTTGGTTTACACATGAAAGGCACATTTGCAGGCAATCCCTTTACCATGGGAGGGGCAATCCTTCCAGGATCATGAAGGCCCAAGGTTAAAGCATCAAATATAGAAACTAGAAAATGTGGTTATTAAAAGGATTTTCAGTACAGGTATACCTCTGATATACTGCAGTTTCAGTTCCAGATCACTGCAGTATCGCAATAAAGCCGGTCAAATGAACTTTTTGGTACCCTAGTACATATAAAAGTTATGTTTACACTATACTATAGTCTTCTAAGTGTGCAATAGGATTATGCATAAAAAATGTACATACCTTAACTAAAAAATATTTTATTGCTAAAACATGCTAACAATCACCTGAACTTTCAGTGAATTGTAATCTTTTTGCTGGTGGAGGGTCTTGCCTCAGTGTTGATGGCTGCTGACCGATCGGGGTGGTGGATGCAGAAATTTGGGGTTGCTGTGATGATTTCTTAAAATGAAGTTTGCCATAACAATTGACTCTCCCTCTTATAAACAATTTCTCTGTAGCATGCAATGATGTTTGACAGCATTTCACCCACAATAGAACTTATTTCAAAGTTGGAGTCAATCGTCTCAAAACCTGCTGCTTCTTTATCAATTAAGTTTATGTAATATTCTAAATCATTTGTTGTCATTTCAACAATCTTCACAGTATTTTCTCCAGGAGTAGGTTCCATCTCAAGAAACCACTTTATTTGCTCCATAAGAAGCAACTCCTCATCCATTCAAGTTTTATCATAAGATAGCATTGACTCAGTCACATCTTCAGGTTCCACTTCTAATTCTAATTCTTTAGTTATTTCCACCACATCTGTAGTTACTTCTTCTACATGAATCACGAATGTTTTTAATACCATCTAGAATGGTGAATCCTTTACAGAAGGTTTTCAATTTACTTTGCTCAGATCCATCAGAGGAATTGCTATCTATGGCAGCTATAGTCTTATGAAATCTATCTTTTAAATAGTAAGACTTGAAATTCAAAATTGCTCCTTGATCCATGGACAACAGAATAGCTGTTCTTTTAGCAGGCATGAAAACATTAATCTCATTGTGCATCTCCATCAGAGCTCTTGGGGGATCAGGTGTGTTGTCAATGAGCAGTCATATTTTGAAAGAAATCTTTTTTCTGAACAGTAGGTGGTCTCAACAGTGGGCTTAAAATAGTTGGTAAACCATGTTTTAAACAGTTGTGCTGTCATCCAGGCTTTGTTGTTCCATTCCTAGAGCATAGGCAGAGTTGATTTAGCATAATTCTTAGGGGTTCTAGGACTTTCAGAATGGTCAATGAGCATTGGCTTAGACTTAAAGTCACCAGGTGCATTAACCCTAACAAGAGAGTCAGCCTGTGCTTGAAGTTTTGAAGCCAGGCATTGACTTCGCTCTAGCTATGAAAGTCCTAGATGGCATCTTCTTCCAATAGAAGGCTGTTCTGTCTACACTGAAAATGTGTTGTTCAGTGGAGTCACCTTTATTAATGATCCCAGCCAGATCTTCTGGCTAACTTGCTGCAGCTTCTACATCAGCACTTGCTACTTCATCTGTACTTTTCTGTTATGGAGATGGCTTCTTTACTTAAAGCTCATGAGCCAACCCCTGCTAGTTTCAGACTTTTCTTCTGCAGCTTCATCACCTCTTTCAGCCTTGACAGAATTGCTCAGGATTGGGCCAATAATGTGGCTGGTTTGGTCTTCTATCCAAACCACTCAAACATTCCCTGTATCAGCAATAAGGCTGTTTTGCTTTCTTATTATTCATGTGTTCACTAAAGTAGCACTTTTCATTTCCTTCAAGAACTTTTCCTTTGCATTCACAACTTGTCTAACTGTATGGTGCTAGAGGCCTAGCTTTCAGCCTGTTATGGCTTTTGACATGCCTTCCTCACTAAGCTTAATCATTTCTAGCTTTTGATTTAAAGCACAACCCTTACTTTCACTTGAACACTTAGTGTCACTTGAACCATTGCAGGGTTATTAAGTGACCTAATACCAATATTGTTGTATCATACAGAATAGGGAGGCCCAAAGAGAGGGAGATCAAGGAACAGCCTGTTGATGCAGCAGTCAGAACACACACAATATTTATTAATTAAGTTTGCCATCTTATATGGGTGCAGCTCATGGCACCCCAAAACAACTGCAACAGTTACATCAAAGATCACTGATCACAGATCACCATAACAAATATAATAATAATGAAACAGTTTAAAATATTGTGAGAATTACCAATATGTGACACAGACACAAACTGAGCAAACACTGTTGGAAACAATGCAGCCAATAGACTTGCTTAATGTCGGGTTGCCACAAACCCTCAATTTGTAAAAAAAAAATCACAGTATCCATGAAGTGCAGTAAAATGAGGTATGGCTATATTATGTTAAAAAACAGTGGTAAGACTGAATATCCTTGCCTTCTTCCTGATCTAGAGAGAAAACATTAGGTTTTCTGTAAATGTTCTTTATTAAGTTCAGGAAGTTCTCTTCTATTCTTACTTGGCTGAGAGTCCTTACCATAAATGAGTGTTCGAATTTGTTAAATACTTTTCCTACAATGATTAATATGATCACATGATAATTTTTCTTGAGCCTATGGATATGGTGGATTACACTAATTATTTTTTTTAAATTTATTTTGGTATCATTAATCTACAATTACATGTGCAATATTATGGTTATTAAACTACCCACTTCATCAGGTCCCCTCCACCAACTCCATTACAGTCACTGTCAATAAGTGTAGTGAGATGCTATAGAATCACTACTTGTCATCTCTGAGTGTACAGCCCTCCCTGCATCCCCCAACATTACGTCTGCTAATCATAATGCCCCTTTTACCCCCTTGTACCTCCCTTCCCGCCCATCCTCCCCAGTCCCTTTCCCTTTGGTAACTATTAGTTCATTCTTGGGTTCTGTGAGTCTGCTGCTGTTTTTTTTTTTTTTCAGTTTTTTTCTTTGCTCTTATGCTCCTCATATGAGTGAAATCATTTGATACTTGTATTTTTCCACTTGGCTTATTTCACTGAGCATAATACCTTCTAGCTCCATACATGTTATTGCAAATGGTAGGATTTGTTTTCTTCTTATGGCTGAATAATATTCCTTTGTGTATATGTACCACATCTTCTTTATCCATTCATCTACTGATGGACACTTAGGTTGCTTCCATGTCTTGGCTATTGTAAATACTGCTGTGATAAACATAGGGGTGATATGTCTTTTTCAAACTGGGCTGCTGCATTCTTAGGGTAAATTCCTAGGAGTGGGATTCCTGGGTCAAATGGTATTTCTATTTTGAGTTTTCTGAGGAACCTCCATACTGCTTTCCACAATGGTTGAACTAATTTGCATTCCCACCAGCAGTGTAGGAGGGTTCCCTTTTCTCCACATCCTTGCCAACATTTGTTGTTGTTTGTGTTTTGGATGTTGGCCATTCTCACTGGTGTGAGGTGATATCTCATTGTGGTTTTAATCTGCATTTCTCTGATGATTAGTGATGTGGAGCATCTTTTCATGTGCCTGTTGGCCATCTGAATTTCTTCTTTGGAAAAGTGTCTATTCATGTCCTCTGCCCATTTCTTAATTGGGTTATTTGCTTTTTGTTTGTTGAGGTGCATGAATTCTTTATATATTTTGGATGTCAAACCCTTATCAGATACGTCATTTATGAATATATTCTCCCATACTGCAGGATGTCTTTTTGTTCTACTGATGGTGTCCTTTGCTGTACAGAAGTTTTTCAGCTTGATATAGTCCCACTTGTTCATTTTTGCTTTTGTTTCCCTTGCCCGGGGAGATATGTTCATGAAGAAGTCGCTCATGTTTATGTCCAAGAGATTTTTGCCTTTGCTTTTTTATAAGAGTTTTATGGTTTCATGACTTACATTCAGGTCTTTGATCCATTTTGAGTGGACTTTTGTGTATGGGGTTAGACAGTAGTCCAGTTTCATTCTCTTACATGTAGCTGTCCAGTTTTTCCAACACCAGCTGCTGAAGAGGCTCTCATCTCCCCATTGTATAGCCAAGGCTCCTTTATCATATATTAATTGACTGTATATGTTTGGGTTAATGTCTGGATTTTCCATTCTGTTCCACTGGTCTGTGGGTCTGTTCTTGTGCCAATACCAAATTGCCTTGATTACTGAAGCTTTGTAGTAGAGCTTGAAGTCTGGGAGCATAATTCCTCCTGTTTTATTCTTCCATCTCAGGATTGCTTTGGCTATTTGGGGGTCTTTTGTGGTTCCATATGAATTTTAGAACTATTTGTTTCAGTTCATTGAAGAAAGCTGTTGGTATTTTCATAGGGATTGCATTGAATCTGTAGATTGCTTTAGGTAGTATAGCCATTTTAACAATATTTATTCTTCCTAGCCAAGAGCATGGGATGAATTTCCATTTGTTAGTGTCCTCTTTAATTTCTCTTAGGAGTGTCTTGTAGTTTTCAGGGTATAGGTCTTTCACTTCCTTCATTAGGTTTATTCCTCGGTATTTTATTCTTTTGGATGCATTTTTGAATGGAATTTTTTTCCTGATGTCTCTTTCTGTTAGTTCATCAGTAGGGTATAGGAAAGCAACAGATTTATGTGTGTTAATTTTGTATTCTGCAACACTGCTGAATTCAGATATTAGTTCTAGTAGTTTGGGAGTGACATCTTTAGGGTGTTTTATGTACAGTATCATGTCATCTGCAAATAGTGATAATTTGACTTCTTATTTAGCAATCTGGATGCTTGTATGTCTTTGTTTTGTCTGATTGCCATGGCTAGGACCTCCAGTACTATGTTGAATAACAGTGGAGAGAGTGGGCATCCCTGTCTTGTTGTGGATCTTAGATGAAAAGCTTTCAGCTTCTCACTGTTAAGTATGATGTTAGCTGTGGGTTTGTCATATGATGTTGAGGTACTTGTCCTCTATACCCATTTTGTTGAGAGTTTTTAACATGAATGGATGTTGAATTTTGTCATATGATTTTTCAGCTGCTATGGAGATGATCATGTGGTTTTTGTTCTTCTTTTGGTTGTTGTGGTGGATGATATTAATGGATTTTCGAGTGCTGTACCATCCTTGCATCCCTGAGATGAATCCCACTTGATCACGGTGTATTATCCTCTTGATGTATTTTTGAATTCGGTTTGCTAATATTTTGTTGAGTATTTTTGCATCTATGTTCATTAGGGATATTGGTCTGTAATTTTCTATTTTGGTGAGGTCTTTGCCAGGTTTTGGTATTAGAGTGATGCTGGCTTCATAGAATGAGTTTGGAAGTATTCCCTCCTCTTCTATTTTTTGGAAAACCGTAAGGAGAATGGGTATTATTTCTTCTCTATATGTCTGGTAGAATTCAGAGGTGAATCCATCTGGCCCGGGGATTTTGTTCTTGGGTAGTTTTTTGATTACCGATTCGATTTTGTTGCTGGTGATTGGTCTGTTTAGTTTTTCTGTTTCTTGCTTCGTCAGTCTTGGGAGGTTGTATTTTTCTAAGAAGTTGTCCATTTCTTCTAGGTTTTCCAGCTTGCTAGCATACAGATGCTCATAATATTCTCTTATAAGTCTTTGTATTTCTGTGGGGTCCATCTTGATTTTTCCTTTCTCATTTCTGATTCTGTTTATGTGTGTAGATTCTCTTTTTCTCTTAATAAATCTGGCTAGGGGTTTATCTATTTTGCTTATTTTTTCAAAGAACCAGCTCTTGGTTTCAATGGTTTTTTTCTATTGTTTTATTCTTCTCACTTTTATTTATTTCTTCTCTGATCTTTATTATGTCCCTCCTTCTGGTGACTTTGGGCCTCATTTGTTCTTCTTTTTCCAATTTTAGTAATTGTGTCTTTAGACTATTCATTTGGGATTATTCTTCCTTCTTAAAATAGGTCTGGATTGGATTGCAATATACTTTCCTCTTAGAACTGCCTTTACTGCATCCCACAGAAGTTGCAGCTTTGTGTTATTGTTGTCATTCGTCTCCATATATTGCTGGATCTCTGTTTTTATTTGGTCATTTATCCACTGATTATTTAGAAGCATGTTATTAAGCCTCCATGTATTTCTGAGCCTTTTTGTTTTCTTTGTGTAATTTATTTCTAGTTTTACACCTTTGTGATCGGAGACGTTGGTTGGTAGAATTTCAATATTTTTGAATTTACTGAGGTTCTTTTTGTGGCCTAGCATGTGGTCTATTCTGGAAAATGTTCCATGTGCACTTGAGAAGAATGTGTATCCTGCTGCTTTTGGGTGTAAAGTTCTGTAGATGTCTGTTAGATCCATCTGTTCTAGTGTTTTGTTCAGTGCCTCTGTGTCTTTACTTATTTTCTGTCTGGTTGTTCTGTCCTTTGGAGAGAGTGGTGTGTTGAAGTCTCGTAAAATGAATGCATTACTTTCTATTTCCTCCTTTAATTGTGTTAGTATTTGTTTCACATATGTCGGCACTCCTGTGTTGGGTGCATATATATTTAAAATGGTTATATCCTCCTGCTGGACTGACCCCTTTATCATTATGTAATGTCCTTCTTTATCTCTTTTTACTTTCTTCGTTTTGAAGTCTAGTTTGTGTGATACAAGTACTGCAACACCTGCTTTTTTCTCCTTGTTGTTTGCATGAAATATCTTTTTCCATCCCTTCACCTTTTGTGTGTGTATATCTTTGGGTTTGAGGTGATGCTCTTGTAGGCAACACATAGATGGGTCTTGCATTTTTATCCATTATGTTACTGTGTCTTTTGATTGGTGCATTCAGTCCATTTACATTTAGGGTGATTATCAATAGATATGTTCTTATTGCCATTGCTGGCTATAGATTTGGTGGTTACCAAAGTTTCAAGGCTAGCTTCTTTACTATCTAGCAGTCTAACTTAACCTTCTTGTTAAGTTATTGTAAACACAGTCTGATGATTCTTTCTCTCCCTTCTTATTCTTCCTCCTCCATTCTTTATACATTAGGTGTTTTATTCTTTGCCTTTAGTTAGTATTTGGATGGTCTGCTTTCTTTGCAATGATTTTATTTTCTCTGGTGACATCTTTTTAGCCTTAGGAGTGCTTCCATCTAGAGCAGTCCCTTTAAGATATCCTGTAGATGTGGTTTATGGGAAGCAAACTCCCTCAGCTTTCGCTTGTCTTGGAATTGGTTAATCCCTCCCTCCAATTTAAATTATAATCGTGCTGGATACAATATTCTTGGTTCGAGGCCCTTCTGTTTCATTATGTTAACTATATCATGCCATTCTCTTCTGGCCTGTAAGGTTTCTGTTGAGAAGTCTGATGATAGTCTGAAGGGTTTTCCTTTGTAGGTGATCTTTTTTCTCTCTCTAGCTGCCTTTCCTACTCTGTCCTTATCTTTGATCTTTGCCATTTTAATTATTATGTGTCTTGGTGTTGTCTTCCTTGGGTCCCTTGTCTTGGGAGATCTGTGGGCTTCCATGGTCTGAGAGACTATTCCTTCCCCAGCTTGGGGAAGTTTTTGGCAATTATTTCTTCAAAGACACTTTCTGTCCCTTTTTCTCTCTCTTCTTCTTCTGGTACTCCTATAATGCGAATATTGTTCCATTTGGACTGGTCACACAGTTCTCTTAATATTCTTTCATTCCTAGAGATCCTTTTATCTCTCTCTGCCTCAGCTTCTCTGTATTCCTGTTCTCAGATTTCTATTCCATTAACAGTCTCTTGCATCTCATCCAGTCTGCTGCTGAGCCCATTGATTGCTTGTCTCATTTCTGCATTGTCTTTCCTCACTTCCTCCCTTAACTCTTGCATATTTCTCTGTAGATCCATCAGGATGGTTATGACTTTTATTCTGAATTCTTTTTCAGGAAGATTGTGCATGTCCATCCCATCAGGCCCCCTCTCAGGGGTTGTCTGGCTGATCTTAGTCTGGACCATATTCCTCTGTCTTTTCATGGTGATAGAAGTCGTCGCTGGTAGGCGCCATGTTTGTCAACTGGGAGAACAAAGTCCCTTCTTGCTTATTTTTCTCCTTACCCTTCTCCCATGCCTGAGCTGTTTCCCTGCACACTGTGAGGCAGTCTCTGGTATAATCCCCTGAACTGCCTGTGTTCGGGGTTGCCCTCAGCCTAGACCTTGTTCTGGTGCTCTTCCCACTTAGCTGCACGTCCGCCGGGCTCTGCGGTGCTGGACAGGGAGGGAATGAATGGCTGGCTGCTGATCTCTGTGCGAAGCCTCAGCACAGCTGCTTTGCCCGGCTGCCGGCCAAGGGGTCCAAAAATCCCCAAGACTCCCAGCCTGCTGGGCTGAGTGCGCTGGGACAATTTTTTTCCGCTGTTCGGCCCTTGTCTCTTTAAGATTTTAAGAAAGTGCCCGGTTTTCTTTTGTCCCAGGGAGCTGGCTGAAAGGACCCACTTGCATTCTCCATCTCAGATCCTGCACTTCTAATCTCCTATACACCATGCGATGTGTGTCAGTGCTTCTGGTGCAGATCACCAGGGCTGGTTATTTGGCGGGCCTGTGCTTCCACTCCCTTCTCGCTCTGAATCTTTTCCTTCCACCGGTGCACTGGGGTGGGGAGTGCTTGGGTCCTGCCGCGTTGCAGCTCTGTATCTCACCCGCTTTGTGAGGCGCTGAGTTCTCGCAGGTGTAGCGGTAGCCTGGCTGTTGTCCTGTATCTTCTGGTCTCTCTTTTAGGAATAGTTGTATTTGTTGTATTTTCATAAATATATATGGTTTTGGGAAGAGATTTCCACTGCCCTGCTCAGCTGCCATCTTCCCAGAAGTCTACACTGATTTTTTGAATGCTGAAAGAGACTTGCATATCTGAAATAAATATTTTTATGCATTTCTGGATTTGTTGATATTTTGTTGAGGATTTTTGCATCTAAGTTCATGAAAGACATTTATCTATAATTTTATTTTTCTTTTTTTGGCATTTTTTTTTTGTCTGGTTTTGTTGTAGGTGTAATACTAAAGCCTCATAAAATGAATTGCAAAATGTTCCCTTCTCCTGTAGAAGAGATTGTGTAAGTTGGTGCTGATTCTTTAAATGTTTTGTAGAATTCTTCAGTTAAAGAATGTGGAGATTTCTTTTTTGGAAGATTTTTAATTATGAACTCAATTTCTTTAGTTATTATAGAGGTATTCAAATAATCTATTTCATCTTTGGTTTGGTCATTTATAGTTTTTCAGTAAATGTTCTTTTTTTTCCTAAGTTTAAGAACTTTTTTATGAGCACAAACTTCCTTATAGTATTCTCTGCTAGATTTATAGTGATATTTTGTTTCATTTCTAATATTGGTGATTTTTGTCTTCTTTCTGTCATTGTCAATCTTGCTAGAGGCTTATCAATATTACCGGTGTTTTCCTAAAAAAGCTTTTTTTGTCATTAGTTTTTCTATTGTCTTCCTGTTTTTAATTTCACTGATTTCTCTTTTCATAATTAATATTTACTTCCTTCTGTTTACTTTGGGTTTGTTTTGCTATTTTTTAAAAATTTATTGAGGAAGGAAGTTAGATTACTGATTTGAGACTTTCTTCTTTTCAAATGTAACCATTAAATGGTATAAATTTCTCTCTCAGCATTGCTTTGGCTGTGTCCTACATATTTTGATATGTTGTATGTTCATTTGCTTTGAGTTCTTTGTATTTTTTTTAAATTTCCTTTAAGACTTCCCTTTTGATTCATAGATTATTTAGAATCATGAACTTAACTCATACTGCTTAATTGAAATGAGTAGAGTGGAAGTCCAGCTGCCCCACTGGCCCTGATGACACTTTTCTGGCAAAAATGGGGTACCAACTCTCACTGCCTTCTGTTTGAGTGGGCAGATAATTGCATGTCCCCCCTGGGACATGCTGACACCAGGAAGGGGGAAGCAAAGGGCTGACTATGCGGATTTGTTGTTGCAGCGTGAGGACAAAAGCTTAGCTCCCAGCTGGGCTCCACTGAAACTGTCTGTTGGAGGTGTGCAATTGTTCTATTGGCATTTAGCTGGAGTAGGGCAGTATTGCTAAAAGGGTTTTCTGTTGTTATGTTACCCTTTCTCAGTCCTTTGGAAAAGGGGAACAGGCTTTATTCAAGTTTTTTCTGTCTGTGCTTATTGATGGTTCTGGTTTGGAGGCTTCTCTATTATCTGAGATACATGGGAGGCAATAAGAAAACCCATGGAACTTCACCACTGTCTTTTCATCATTCCCAAGGTCCCTAAGCAGTCTGCCTTCTTCTTTCCACCTTTCAGAGTTTTCCTATGCTTGTTTGTTATGATAGATCCAGGAATTTTTAGGTATAAGAGGGAGGAACTGGGAGGAATGGGGCGATTCTATCTTGACTAGAACCAGATGTCTATGATAAGTTTTTGATATTAAGAAGGTTCTCATACATGAAAAGTTGGGAGCCAATGTTATAGTATGTTTCTAGTCAGATGTATTCCTGTGTATAAAATTTTGTGTATTTTTCTTGAAAATATGTTATTAAACTATATATGCTATTTTGAATATCTCTTTTCTCTTAATATTATAACAAGTACTTTTCAGTTCTATCATAATCTCCTTATGAGCATAATTTTAATGGTTAGTTGAACCATCCTTCCAGTGTTAGCTACATAGGTTGCTTTTAGTTTTTCACCATTATAAATAATGTTATAATAAATGTATATGAGCATAAAGTTTTTCCCTAGTTCAGGTTATTTTCTTAGTTTATGTTCCCACAAATAAAATCATTATATCAAGGCATAAACATTTTAAAGCCAGTTGGAATAATACACTGTTCTCACCCAAAACCCACCTTCATCTAAAGCCCAATTTAAATGGGCCTCCTGAACTAAGAAAAAAGTATTTTATATCAGTACATTGAAAGAGCTGATAAGAAATGTAGAAAATTGCCCTAATCTAAGGGAATCATTACATAGTTCCAAAAAACAGTGTGTGGCTACTTTAACACCCTCAGGAAATATGCCTTAGAAGTTCTTTAAGCCTGCAACATGGAAAACAGTAGCTGGCTGTGTTCTTCATGGTGGCTGTTACTGAGGAAACAGAGGCAGTGTCTTACTAAATCTGGGTTTGCTAGGACAGAGAGGTTGCCTGGTGCCATTTCCGGTTCCTGCTCCCCAGGACAACCAAGCACCATGGCTAGATCCACACCAACAGCCAGGACTGGCTTGCCCTGCCCTGGGTTCTGGGTTCTGTCTTGTTGTCATGGAAGGCCTCACTATGGGTGGTTGATTGGCACTTAAGAAGCTTGGCTCTCCCTAGTTAAAGATCCCTAAGATCTTTCATGATCTTAGGAGCCTGGAGAAGCAGATAGGAAAGACTAACTAAGAAAAAGAACATGAAGGCATGAACAGACCAGCCTGGAGGACATTTAGCAGATTCACAGAGAATCTAGTATTCTGAACTATACTTACCTCTCTTAGAGCTGATAACTGAAATCAGCAAAGTTGAAGAATATAAATCAACATACAAAAATCAGTTTCTTTCTATAAACTATCAACAAACAATTCAAAAAGGAAATTAAGAAAATCATCTCATTTACAATAGCATTAAGAAAAGTAACAGGTTTGGGAATAAACTTAACCAAGCAGGTTGAAGACATACAATGAAAACTATAAAACATTGCTGAAAGAAATTAAAGGAGACACAAATAAATGGAAAGATAAACTATGTTCATGGATTGAAAGACATATTGTTTACCCATATGACCCAAAGTGATCTACAGATTCAATGCAATCCCTATCAAAATCCCAGTGGCATATTTTACAGAATTTTTTTAAATCCTAAAATTCATAGGATCCTAAAATTCACAAAGGATCCCAAGTAGCCAAAACAATCTTGAGAAAGAAGAACAAAGCTGGAGGCATCACACATTATGATTTCAAAACATTACAAAGCTACAGTAATCCAACCAATATGGTGCTGGCATAAAGACAGACATATAGACCCATGGATCAGAAGAGACAGTCCAGAAGTAGACCCATACATATAAGGTGAAACAATCTTCAACAAGAGTGCCAAGACTACACAATAGGAAAAAAATAGTCTCTTCAGCAAATGGTGTTGGGGAAACTGGATATCCACGTGGAAAAGAATAAAATTGGACACTTATCCTATACACAAAAATAAACTAAAAATGGATTAAGGATTTGAATGTAAGACCTAAAATTTAAAAGCTGTAGAAGAAAACATAGGGGAAAGTTTCATTAAATGGGCAATGAATTCTTGGATATGACACCAAATTTGCAGGCAGTAGAAGCAAAAACAGGCAAGTTGGCCTACATCAAAATAAAAAGCTTCTTTGAAGCAAAGGAAACAATCAGTAGAGTGAAAAGGCAACCTATGGAATAGGAGAAAATAACTGCAAACGATGTGTCTGATAAGGGGTTAATATCCAAAAAATATAAGGAACTTCTATACCTCAATAGCAAAAAATGCCAAATAACATGATTAAAAACAGTCAAAGGATTTGATTAGATATTTCTCCAAATAAGACATGCAGATGGCTAACGTGTATGTAAAGATGTTCAACATCAGTAATCATCAGGAAAAGGCAAATCAAAATCACAATGAGATGTCACCTCACGTTTTAGGATGGTCATTATTATAAAAAGAAAAAAAACAGAAAAATAGGGGCATTGGCAAGGAAGTAGAGAAATTGGAACATTTGTGCACTGTTGGTGGGAAAGTAAAATGATGTAGCTGCTATGGAAACAGTACGGAGGTTCCTCAAAAAATTAAAAATAGAACTACCATATGATGCAGCAATCCCACTTCTGGGTGTTTATCCAAAAGAATTGAAAACACAATCTTGAAGAGATATTTGCATTCCATGTTCATTGACATATTATTCACTATAGCCAAGATGTGGAAACAACCTAAATGTCCATTGATATTTGAACAGTGAGTAAATGAAATGTGATACACACACACACACACACACACACACACACACACACACAATGGAATTCAGCCTTAAAAATAAGGAAATCCTGTCGCATGCTACAATATGGATGAACCTTCAGGACATTGTGCTAAGTGAAATAAGCCAATCACAGAAGGACAAATACTGCATGATTCTACTTTATGTGAGGTATCTAAAGTAGTCAAACTCATAAAGGCAGAAAGTAGATGGTGGTTACCAGGGGCTGCAGTGAGGGAGGTGAAAATGGGGATTTTCTGTTTAATGTGTATAGAGTTTCAGTCATGCAAGAAGGAAAAGTTGTAGAGGTTTTCTGTACAACAATGTGTATATAGTTAGCAATACTGTACTGTATACTTAAAAATTTAAGATGCTAGATCTCAATTTGTGTGTTTTTATCACAATTAAAAAATACTCATCTATCATCATTGTAGTGCTAAGTCAAAAACACTTGTTTTTGGAAGCATTTCATATAGCTATATTGGTTTACCATCTTTCTTCAAGTAAACATAAAGGGAATTAGACAATATTGCTCTCCCATCACTGAAAAAAGCCAGCTCACACTGAACATCTACTGCTGTGCTATTTATAAGCTGTCTTATTAGTTCTCTAAATGAATCCTGCAAAATCAACATTATTCAGACATTCATTGATTCATTTGACATATATTTTTGGGCATTTGCTATTTGTCTGGCACTGTTTAAAGTACTGTATATAGAAAAGTATATAGGACAAGCAAATGACCTGACCTTATGAAGCTTAGATTCCCTTAAAGGGGATAGAATAATAAATGAATAGTTGCATTATTTTTATAAGTAAAATGATATAATATTATATGAAGTAATATACTATGATATGATTCTATATAATGTTAAGTTGTTAGAAGTATTATGACAAATAATAAAGCAAGATGAAGAAATAGAATCAGGAGCTACTTTAGAAAGGTCAGGGAAGGCTACTCTGAGGAGGTAGCATTTGAAGAGATCTGAGTGAAATGAGAGAATAAGCCATGAAATATCTGAGGAAAGAGCATTTCTGGCAGAGAGAACAGCAAAGCAAAGGTCTAGAAGGAGGAGTGTGTTTGGTATATTTAAAGAATAGCAGGGAGGCCAGTGTGGCTGGAATCCAGAGGAGGAAAGGAAACCTCCAAGAAGTGGAAGTTTCCGTTTTTATCTAACCAATGGCCAACCTGGTGCTTCAGCAGGTTGGCTGACTCCAAAACCTGTGTCTACTCCGTTGTACTCAGCCATTTATTACAATAGTTTGTTCTATCCTCTGGAACAAAAATATTGAAAAACATTTGTTTGGAAGCATTTCATGCAGCTATATTGGCTCCCCAACCCCATTTTTCCACACTGCCCAAGGGAAAAAGGAAAAAGATTTGAGGCACATGTATGACTATAGCTTTTACTATTATTTTTGCCAAGGGGGCTTTACGGTTAGTAGTATAAGATATAGTCTTAATTTACAAGTATAATAATGAAGGCCAATATCCTTTTAACTAAGTTTGCTTCTTAACAAAAGCTGAGGCTATTTTCTATTCTTATTTCTAGTATCTTGATACCGAATGAAGGACATGCTTAGCCAAGTCATGCATAATCCATTATCTTTAATTATGATTGAAGGCAAAAACTGTCTCCAAATTTTAGGTTTCAATAGGGTCAGGAAAATCTGACATCCAATAGCTACTGCTTTTTTGCAATTACAGTGTTGATGAGAAAGGAAAGTATTACTTGAATATATTGGCTGTCTTCTTTGAGACTTGTATTTTTCACAAAGTTGCCATCTGAGGTGGAAAGGAAGGTTTTTAAGATGCCTTAACCACTTCAAGATGTGTATTAATAAAAAATAGCACATTTATGTTGATTTTTGAAAGGTATCATGTATATTATTGTATCTGCATAGTAAATTTGCTAATCTCTTGATGCAAAGCTCCCTGATAGCTCCTGAGTGCACGGTGGAAGACCTTAAGAAATTTGAGAAAGTAGTATTTTTAAGGAACGGGTTAGAAAACTAATTTTTTTTCTAACTGATAGTAGATTTCCATTTTTTAAAAGAAATATTTGAATGAAGTTCAAGATCTAAGATAAATAGGGTAAAACTAACCAAAGAATACATTTTGTATCATGGTGATTCATGCTAACAATAAAAATGAAAATATTTGCTGAAGAAACAAAAAGGCAGCTAAAGACTACTACAATATATAGATTTACTCAGTGCAACTGGAAATACTTCTATAAGATTTCTTTTTGAAGAAAAAAATAAATAAGCTACTTTTCTGGTTTTGTATCTTCTATACAAACTCCAGTTCATCCGTGTTAGTCAACTCTTTCTACCTTCTTTCCAAGAAACCTATCATTAAAACTCACAACCATGGAGCAAGTTATATATATAAGGGGTCACCAAAAAAAAAAAAAAAAACCAGTTTATAGTTTTTAAGTTACCAATAGTGAAACTAGGTAAAATTTCCCTATAAAACATTGCCTACATGGCTAGAAAAGAAAAAGCAATCTCCTGGTAAACCAACAAAATTCCATTTGAAGACTTTATATAAATTTTTGACAAGAAAATTTTACTTTTTACAAATATATAATTAACATTAATATAAGAAACTACTTTTACCCCACAAAAATGAACATTGTATTTTGCTATATTAAGGCTCTTAATTATTAAGAACAGTAAGAAAATCAAATAAAAGTTCATTATGTTAAAATGTTTTAGAAATCAAGTAATTAACATATTTTAAAGTCTTCATAACATGGTAAGCATACGATAACCAAAAATAGCTATTCTGAAGAAATGAGCTAGCTTATTTCTCAGGTACAGATATTCTCACTTGCCTGATTTCCTCTAATAGAATTTTATTTAAAACTAAATTCAATGCAATAAGTGAGTTTACTATCAATAAGATTATCAAGATATTTATTGAGAGCTTAAAGTTTGTACAAGTTTACAAAATGTTTGTTAAAAATTTTGTAATATGTTTTACGACCCTGAAAAATGTTTATCCTCAAAACCACCCTTTGAGCATCAATTGTGTTCTGCTCATTTGTCCTATTAAAAAACTGACAGCTGATGGAAAGAAAGGTTAGTGGCAGGGGAGGAATGAAACTGGACATGTTTATAATCTTATTTAATCTTAGTCAAAGGGATTTAGTATTTAATTACCTTCTCTCTCAATCTCTCTCCACTTATTCTCTTTCTCTAAGGTAGCATGACTTTCTAGAAAGATGTAAGGCTTCAGAACTGCACAAACTTATGTTCAAATCCTGTCAATTCCAATTCTTTTCAGGGTGTCAAGTTCCTCATCTGTAAGGTTATGATAATAATACCCATTTTATAAAGTTACCTTCAAGGTTTACTTGACTAAAATAAGGTATGCAAATGTTATAGCATAGTGTCCAGAATGTTTTACAAGAGTATTTAAGAGCAAAACACTGGATGCCAGTGAGAGCAGTTATAAAGATCAATTAACACCCAAGGATTGGCTAGGTCCTTAGAGCTAATTATCATGCTGGGTATCTTTTGTTTGCCTCCAAATCCCTCTACACCTTCTCCACCCAGCTCTGTGCCCCAAGAGAAAAAACAGGAACAACACCCTGGAGAACAGTCAAAACCTTCTGAGTTATAAAATAATTCTGCCTTCTCTTGTTGTTGTCTACCCTCTTCTCAATGTAATGGAGCTCATAACTCTGTGGATGACATAAGCACTGAGAGAATGAATTCTAGACTGAGATTCAAGGGACAGCTCCCCAAACCCCTAACAGAACTGGGCGACCAAGGAAACTTCTTCAGAATCAGGAAGTCAGGGCTGTCAGTTCCAGAATCCGAAAGCCCATGTCACAATCCTCAGCAACATCAGAGATGCCTTAATAATGCCTCTCTTCCCACTTAACTTAGTTCCTAATTTGGGTTTCACACAAGAGCATCTGATTGGTGGAGCACAAATCACATTCAAAGTCCTAGTTGCAAGGGATATTTTCAGTCTTTCCAGTAGACACACTAGAAAACCTTTGGAATAGAAGAGTGAGCTACTCCTTAGCATGTGCTATAGTATGCCAGCAAGGTCAATAATGGCGTTTCTTTGGCATTTGAAAAGACTAAGAGAAGTACAACTGCAGGTTGAAACTTATAATTAATAGAAGATACCATAAACTGTGAACCTCAAAAGAAGTCTCATGAAAATCATCTTCTTAAGATATGGTATACACTCACACACACACACTGAAATATTACTCAGCCATAAAAAATAATGAAATCTTGCCATTTGGGACAACATGGATGGACCTAGAAGGTATTATGGTAAGTGAAATAAGTCAGAGAAAGCCAAATACTGTATGATTTCACTTACATGTGGGATCTAAAAAATAAAACAAACAAAACAGAAACAGACTGATAAATACAGAGAACAAACTGGTGGTTGCCAGAGGAAAGGAGGTGGGGGTATGCATAAAATAGGTGAAAGTGATCAAGAGGCACAAACTTCCAATTATAAAATAAATAATTCAAGGGATGAAAAGCACAGCATAGGAAATATAGTCAGTAATACTGTAATAACTTTGTATGGTGACAGATGTTAACTACACTTATTGTGGTAAGCATTTTGTAAAGTATGTAATTGTTGAATCACTATGTCGTACACCTTAAACTAATGTGATATTGTATGTCAATTCTACTTCAATAAAAAAAGCAAAGTTACAAAAAGTCATCTTCTTAAAGATATCACGTATAAGGATCTTTATGAATGCAGTTTCTCTAAACAGTGCAGTCTCTGCATCCATTTCTGATGCTGGAAATGACCCTACAGCACAATACCTTTGCCCACCCTCTAGCAGGAGGACAGTTTCAGGACCTGTATCTAGAGTATAGGTGGAATTTCCTTATGCACTCAGGCAAGTCTGTGCAGCATAGGAGACTCCCCCAGAGATGATGCATGTGACCAGCACAGCTCCTTCTCTGCTGCTAATACTTTGGAAAATTAAAAAAAGTACACATTTTAAAAATTTTAACACATTTCTTCTTAGCTTACAAAAATAAGAAAGGAATTATTTGAAGTATCCCAGATAAACTTTGGCAATTAGTAAAGTAAGATAATAACTAAATTAAAGAACATTCATAAAAGTGCAAGGAAGGTGTCCTAGCACCATAATATGATTATAAAATGAAATCACATGTGTATACTCTGTTGGGTGAAAAACTTTTTAAAGGGAAGAAGTCACTCAGCTTAGAATGACATTTCCCAGAGTGGGTTTCCTGGAATTTCAGTAGTGTTTTTGGTGTAGTAAATTTTTTAATGGTCATAAAATCCTCCCCTTGCCATATGCCTACCCCTTTGCTGTGTGACATTGCCATTCTTCCACCCAGAGATTCAGTCTGTTTCTCTAACCCCTTGGATCTAGGCTGGACTTAGAACGCTGTGACCAATGAAATATGGCATGAGTGACTTTTTGTGAATTCCAAAGCTTAGGGCTCAAGAGGCCATGCAGCTTACACATTGCCCTCAAGCTACCACATAAGGAAAGCAGTTTAACTTACTTGAGGATGAGAGCCCACATGGAGGGTAAGAGCACACAGCTGAGGCCATCTTAGACCTTCCTGCCTAGTCAACCTTCCAGCAGAATGCTCCTTCAGAGGTGAGTCCAAGTAAAAAGAGCAGAACAACTCAATCAACCCAGAGAATCATAAAAAATAATAGATCAATGTTGTTGAGGCATAATTAAATATTAATATTAATAAAAAAGACTTTCATTATTTGCCCTCTTACTGCTACTTTTAGGATAAGGTCCAGGCTTATTAATCTGGTTTCTAAGGTCCATCATGACATAGCTCCTTATAATATGGACCCTTAAAATCTCCACTAAGAGCCTAGATTCTACATATGATCACTGGAAATGCCTGCCCATTTTCCTTAAGGAAGAACTGGAAAACAAGGGAGGCTGTTTGGGCTGCTGTCATCATTTGTATAATTACAAAACACAAAAAACAGCTGCCAGTGTGCAAAACAGCTGCCAATGTGCAGAGTATGAAAAAGGGAGTCTGTCACACACAGGGTGTTTTCTGGAAAATTCACAGAGAGCTGTGCTGGGGTATGTAGGGCAGTTTGCAGCATTATATGCCACAGCTTTTGGCAACAACTGCCTTCACTGGAATCTGTGCCTGTTATCACATATACACACAGACACAGAAACACACACACAGAAACCTTTATGTTTCCACAGAGAGAGGCTTTCTGTGGAATTGTCTTAGAAAGTGTCTATTAAGATTGTCTTAGAAAATGTCCCCAAACTAACCTCAAAAAAAAAAAGATCATAGGGTACAGATTCTACAAATGCCACTCTCCACACACATAAAACCATTAGCATCCATTTGGACAACTGTTTCCTTGCTGGGCTTTCCTTCTCTTACTGTATGAAAGTATGTCCCACCTAAAAAGGAGAGAAGAGGTACACCAGAGAACAGCCAAAGACTTCATGGGTTCTCGGTGATACTGCCTTTTCCCACCCTTGCTTTCCTTCTCACACAATTAAGCCCATATCCAGATGTACGCATGCTTTATGCTGCTTCTTGCACTTGGGGGCTTTAGGTGGGGATGTTTACTGAACGATGAGGGATTTGGAAATAAATATCAGTAATCAAGATCCATCACAAAACTTGGGGATTATCAAAAGACTGATTCATATGAAAAAGTCTGAGGAATGAATGAAATGTTTTGTCTTCCTTGGAGGTATCTTTGTTTATCTCCCCAGCTTAAACTCTAACCACTCCTTTCCCTTATCACTGAACTTCTAGTCCACCTACTGCACTGCACTCTACTGCTTCTTATGTGGCCTCAAGAGAAATATAAATTGGATCAGGACAGCTTGTCGTAGACAAAACCTCAACTTTGGTTTAAATCCATCTTGGTGCATGCCTTGTACTTCAGTTTCTGAACAGAATTGGAGAAAAGATATGCTGGTGGGCTCATTTTAGATTATGACCATGAGCCACACACACATCTTCAATGCTGCCTGGCATTCCTATTACATTTCCTTAAGGTCAAATCATTCTCCCACTATCTAAGATGATTATGTTACACCGTTGCCTCCTGCCTCAAAACTCCAATACCTTTTCCCCACTCCTCACTTTTAGCTGATGACTTTACTTCTTGTTTCACTGGAAAATCAATCAGAAAGAGCTCTAACTTCCACATCTTTCACCACCACATTTTCAAATCTCATTGCATCTGCACCCATATGCTCTGCCTTCTCTCCAGCTACAACAGACAAACTGGCTTCTATATTTATTCTCACTGTCACCTTCTCACCACCTCAAGAACAATACCTCTGAAATTGTCCCTCTTTTTTCCTGCAGCATCTATTTTGCTATCATTTTCATCAGCACATGAACATGCTGTAATAGCTCCAATCATAAAAATCTCCCTTGTTTCAACATTCCCTCACAATTCCATTACCCCATTTTACAGCCCATCTTTGAAAATGTTACCTATACAACCTTCACTTCTTTCCTTCCAGTTGTTCCTCCAAGCCACTACAACATGGTTTTGTCATCAGCACTTTACTGAAATTTGTCTCTTTAAGTCCCCTGCACATTGCCAGATTCAATATCAGTCCTCAGTTTTCACATTCCTTCACCTACTAGCATCATTTGTCAAAGTTGATCATTCTCTACTTCATGAAACATTTTCTTCATTTGGCTTCCAGGACTGGTTTTGCTTCCCTTGATGGCTGCCTTTTCTGAATCTCCTTTGCTGCTTTCTTGTTCCATATATCTATATATTATGATGCCCCAGAGTCAATCCTTGCACATCCTCTCCTCTCTATCTACATTCTCTATAAATGATTTCACTGCTTTAAATACAATCCATAAGCTGATGCCTCCCAAATGTCTTCAGCTCCAACCTTTTCCTGAATTCCAGTCTCATATCCACTGTCTGCTCTTGGATTTCTCATAGAGATCTCAAAATTAGCATGTCCAAAATGAGCCCTAGGTTCTTTTCTCCCCAAATGCACACCTTCTCCACGGTTTCCCAACTCGACAAATGTTGCCCATCTCAGTAAATGGCACTGCCATAGACTGAATGTTTGTGTCCCCCCAAATTCGTATATTGAAATCTTAACCCTCAATGTGAAGGTATTAGGAGGTGGGGTTTCTGGGAGGTGACTAGGTCATGAAGGTGGAACCTTTATGAATGGGATTAGTGCCCTTATAAAAGAGACCTCAGAAAGGTCCCTCAGCCCTTGCATCATGTGAGGACACAACAAGAAGACAGCTGTCTATGAAACAGGAAGTGAGGCCTCCCCAGACACTAAATCTTCCAACACCTTGATCTTGGACTCCCAGACAGTCTCCAGAACCATGAGAAATAAATGTCTGTTCTTTATCAACCACCCAGTCTATAGTATCCTATTATAGCAGCCTCAACAGACTAAGACAGGCACCATTATTCATATATTTTCTCAAGTCACAAAAGTTATATTCATATTTTACTCTCTTTTTCTCACACTATATCTAATCCATTAGCAAATCCTATAGATTCTACCTTCACTCATCTCACCACTTCCACCAATACTCATGAGGTGGCTAAGACCTCACCTAGATTACAGTCTCCCACCTTTTCTTTCACCTTTTACTCATGTCTCTACAATTCATTCTTCTAGAGTTTCCAGAATGACCCTTATAAAATATAAGTCAGTATATGTCATTCCCATGTTCAAAATCTTCCGGTGGTTTCCCATCACACTAAGAATAAAATCTAAAGTCTTTACTGTAGCCTATAAAGTCCTTTATTTTATGACTATTTCTCTGACCATATCGCTCTCTTTTTCAGTAGGCTCAGCCACACACTGTTCTCCTTCTGTCCCTCTAGCACAACAAACATGTTTCCATCTCGTGGCCTTTGCACTTGATACTCTTCTTTCAGAGACAGTCTTCTCTGACACCTTCACATGACTCACCCAACATTTTATTCAAGTCTCTGTTCAGATGATACCTCCTCGTCTTCCCTGACCACTCTATCTTAAATGGCATCACCCATAATTCTATTCTCATGCACTGATTAATTCATAATTAATTCATTAATTTCATAACATTTACCACTAACATTAAACTACACATTCATTAATCAACTTTATTTTGTTCACACTATCTCCAGTGTCTAGAACAGTGATTTAACCGAGAAGATCCTCAGTAAATACTGTTGAATCAATTAATGAGTAACTTCTGAACAACCCTGGGAAAGAAGACAGTGGTTCCAAGGAGGAAAAGTGGATGGGAATGTCTATTTTCTTTGAGTAGTAGATTTCATCTCAAGTCATAATGGGAAAGTCTATGCACCTGCAAGGCTTCATTTACACAGATCTTTGTAAATTAATTAAGATATATACATAACAAAATCTAGAATGCTTAGGTATTCACACTTTTAAGGAGCAGATTTTCTTTTTCCCACTTGATACAACTCACTATCTGAATGTGCTCTCTGAATATGCCATTTCAAACTTAGTTCAAAGGATATAAATGTATTTCAAACAGTTTCTGATTTGGATTTTAAAACAGAAGTTCTGTGTTGAAATGAAGGCACGTTTGACCTAGCACTGGATAATAAAGAAGTTCTCACCAGTAAGCCAGAAATTTTTTAAGGAGAGATTTGTCATGTTGATTAAACTGAAGGAATGTTTGAAGATGTTTTCATTCAGCTGGGCAGAACCACTAGGACTTCCTCTTCAATGTTCTGTTTGCCTTGTACTGTGGGATTTTTTTCCATAGGACTAATTGAGGGTTTTTCTACTAAAACCCAATGTTGGCACTCTTTCCTCAATTTACACAGAAAAAAAGTTAGACTAATAGATGGAAATTTTTCTATCTTAAAATTCCATCCATGAATTTTTCTTACACTGACTGCTGGACGTGCTAACAAATGACAAAATAATTGAAGTGGCAGCAAATGTAGACTAGAGGAGTAATTTAGAAACTCTTTTTATTCACACGCAAATATATTGTTGTTGCAAATATATGTCATGTTTATGTTGAGTAAAACTGTGACTGCATTACAAAGTTGAGTTATGTATGTCAAAATTTCATGGTGTTTCTCTAAGGGCACTATCATGCCCAGATGCTTCATCATCTGAACCAGATGTGACAATCTCCCCTTAAAGAGAAATAAACTAAAATCTGAGAACGTACTTTACCTTATAATTTAATTTAAAAAAATGTTTAAATTGCTTATGACAACCACATTTCATAGATGTAGTAATTGAAGGTTTAGTACCGTAATTAGCTGCTTCAAGTCATGCAAGAGTAACAGATAGAGAAACCAGTGTGCAAAGGGATATAGATATCAATCTATACCAAATCAGCAGTTACTTTGTGAGACTGGCTTGTAGACATCAGTAATGCCTAAGTTGTGTACTCAGCATCTTTTTCCTAAACTTAATATTGCAGAAATACAAAAACAAAGAAAGAATACAATGCATAACTGTGTATAAACTAGATTAATAAATAAAACAAAAAACAATGAAAGTTCTCATATGTTCCTTCTCACATTTCCCCACCCTCAAATTTGGGTTTATTATTTACAGGAATGTCTTTTGATTGGGATTGTATTGAATTATTAGATTGATTTGGGACAGTTAACAAACACTTATGATCATTGAGTCTTCTTCTCCATAAACATGGTATTTCTTACAATTTCCTTGAGTTTTCCTTAATGTCTTGTAATAACAGTTTATAATTTTTCTCCATAAAGGTCATGTGCATCTTTTAGTAGATCATTACTAGGTATTTTTATAAATTGCTGTTGAAAATAGCATTTTTTAAAAAATTACATTTTCTAACTTTGTTACTGATAAAAATACATTAGATTTTCACATATTGATCTTTAGTTAATTTGCTTAACTTTCTTACAATTCTAATAATTATTCTATAGGTTTTCTTGGATCTTCTGCATAGACAATTGCATATTCTATAAAAGTGGTAGTTTTGTTCCTTACTTTCCTATTCTAATAAATTTAATTATTGCCTTACCATGCTAGATAGAATCTCTACTGAAATGTTGAAATGAAATAAAGATAATGGTATCCTTGCCTTGATACTTATTTTTGAAATAAGGCTATTGGCATTAAACCATTAAGTATGATGCTTGTTAAAGTTTTTGATAGATACCCTTAATCAGGTTAAGAAATTCTTTTGTATTGCTAGTTTGTAAGAGATTTCTAAGTTACAAATGCTGAATTCTATCAAATTATTCTTCCCCTTCTATTGAGATAATAATACATTTTCCTTCTTTATTCATTTATTGTGTTGAATTACATTAATGGATTTTTCCTAATGGTAAGCCAACCTTGTGAAACAGAATTTTAAAATAGAACTACCTCAGCCTCAGTTTTGGCTGGGGTCCCCAAAACAATACAGAACACATTCCAATGTGAGTTGTAAGACCATCATGCTGGTCTTGTAAAGGAGATAGTTGCAAACTGGTTTTGTGACCCTTAGCTGACCACCAATTCCCACATCTAAAAGAAGTTAAAGAGGCTAAGAAAAGGCTTGGAAATTAAGAGAGGAATTGGAAGAAAACTGTAGGCATTCTGTGCATCTAAAGCTCTCCCCATGGAAGGGCTGGGAGAGGAGCTCACATTTACTTTAAGTCTAGGGAAAGGAGCTTTAGTAGAACCACCGGAAGTTTTGATATGTGTCACCCAGACTTCAGGAGACACAGTACACTGGTTATCAACTCCACTTGAGAAATACGAAGGCCAGGAAGGTCTCAGAAAAAGCCTGTAACAGTACCCCATAAGAAAACAAATTGGTTTTAAACATTGGCTAAGCTCAGACAATGCTGACACTGATTCATGGAAGTATTAATCAAGAAAGAACTTATTGTTCTCTTCTCACTTATCCCCTGCTCTGGTGCATACTAGAGGAATCACAAACTCTTATAAACAATACAGCAGAGAGGGGTTAGAAGCACTCTATGGAGAAAGGGAGAAGATACTGGCCACATCCCCTTTCTCACTGCAGCTACCCAGCCCACAGTAGGCCTAAGATGAGAGGTGGAAGAAGATACAATTTTAAAGAAATATTAAAGCTTTAATTATTACAGATATTTTAATTAAACTGAAACTTTTCTGTGAAAAAACATGAGCAAAACACACAAGAGTCACGAAACTGCCTTAGTTTTGATCCAAGAGAAAAGAAGATCTAATCCCAGAGTGGATTTAAATTAGCAATAGGAGAATCAAACTTGTTTTCTGATTATACCCCATGAGTACTACTTATTCAGTTTACTAGTTACACTTCTTTGCCTGAGTTAAACCTAACCTGGTTGTATTGTCTATTTTAAGACATTAAAATGCAATATTCCTAAATAAAATATTTTGATCAATATTTTTATAATTATTTAATATTATTGATAATAGTTTAAGATGTTTGGGTTTGTATTAATTAGTGATATTAGCCAGAAAATTTCATTTCTTAAAATGCATATGTCTATTTTTTATATGAATATTATATGAGCCTAAATCAAATAATTGAGTGTTTCCTCATTTTCTATTTTCTGAAGAGTCTACAGAAGATTGGAATTCTATGTTCCTTGAATATTTGGTAGAATTCATCCATAAAATTATTTATACCTAGTGTTTTGTGCTTCTGTGGGAGTGAATCTTTAGCTACTGACTCAGATTCTTTAATGATTATGTTTATTCAAGTTTTCTGTTTAGTTAGTTTTAGTGTTATATTTTTCTAAGGAATTATCTATTTTATCTATGTTTTCAGGTATATGAGCATAAAATTGATCATAAAATCTCTTTATCTTTTAAATTTTCTGATGTATTTAATCTCTGATGTGTTGTTCCATTTTTATTTCTAACATTGTTTAGTTATACCTAATCTTTTCTTTATTTTTAAACATTTTATTCAAATAAAGTTATAAGAAATAATAGATAAAGATTCCATATACATTTCACCCAGTTTCCCCCAATGGTAACCACATCACAACCAGGATATTGATATTGATAGAATCTATCTGTTTTGTTTAGATTTTATTCGTTTTACATGTACTCATTTGTGAGTATATCTATATAGAGAGATATATATGTATGTCTATATGCAATTTTATCACATATGTGGATTCATGGGTCCAGCACCGTAGTCAAGATACAGAATAGTTCAATCACCACAGGCTACATGTTACCCTTTTATAACTGTATCCACTTCACCCCCATCCTCTGCCCTAGTCTCTAACAGCTGGAACCACTAATCTGTTCTCCAGTCTTTTAATTGTCATTTCAAGAATGTTACATAAATGGAATGATACAATATGTATGTAACATTTTGAGACTGCCTTCTTTAACTCAGTGGAATTGTCTGGAGATCTATCCAAGATGTTGCATGTATCAGCAGTTCATTCTTTTTTATTGCTGAGTAGTATTCTATGGTATGGATGTACCACAGTTAGTTTAACCATTTACCTATTGAAGGTCACAGAGTTGTTTCTGGTTTGGGGCTATTACAAATAAAGCTATTATGAATATTTGTGTACAGTTTTTTATGTAAAAATAAATTTCCATTTCTCTGGTATAAATGCCCAAAAGAACAATTGCTGGGTATATACCATATATATATTTAGTTTTTTATGAAACTGCCAATTTTCAAGATTAGCTGTATTATTTTACATTTCCACCAGCAATATATGACCAACCCAGTTTCTTCCCATATCTGACACCATTTGGTGTTATCACTATTTTTCTTATTTTAGCCATTCTCATATGATATAGTAATATATCTTATGATATTACTGTATGATATGATAATGATACATTATGATAAAATGTATGATATTATTATGACATTACTATATTACTCAGTATGGTTTTAATTTTAACTTCTCCAATGGCTAAAGAAGTTGAACATCTTTCATATGTTTATTTGCTATCTGTGTATCTTTGGTGAAATGTCTGTTCATGCTTTTGCTCATTTTCTAATTGGATTGTTTTTTACTATTATGTTTTCACATTTCTTTATATATTTTGGGTAGTAGTCCCTTTTCAGATATATGGTTTGCAAATATTTTCCCCCAATATGTAGTTTATCTTTCCTTCCTCTTCACATGGTTTTTCCCAGAGGACAGTTTTTTATTTTGATGAGGTTTGATTTTCAGTTTTCCTTTTATGGATCACAGTTTTGGTGTCAAGCCTAAGAAGACTTTGCCTAGCCTTAGATCCCAAAGATTTTCTCCTATGTTTATTTAAAAAGAGAAATAATTTTACATTTTATATTTAAGTGTGTGATCCATTTGGAGTTAATTTTTGTGTAAGGTGTGAAGTTTGGGTCAAGGTTAATTTTTTGGATATCTAAATGCTCCAGTACTATTTGTTGAAAAGGTTATCCTTCCTCCTTTGAATTGTTTTTGTCAGAAATCAATAGGGTATATGTGTGGGGATCTATTTATGGGTTATCTATTCTGTTGCACTGATCCATGCATCTATGCCTCCACCAATACCACACTGTCTTGTTTACTTGTTGATCACTGTAGCTATATAGGAAACCTTAAATTATGTAGTGATTGCTCTCAGTTTATTCTTCTTTTTCAAGATTGTTTTAGCTATTTCAGGGCTGTGTCTTTCAATATACATCTTAAAATAAGCTTATCTATTTTTATAAAAATCCTTGCTGGGATTTTGCTAGGAATTGTATTAAATGGATGTATCAATGACATTGTTACTGTGTTGAATCTTTCAATAAATGAACATCATATGTGTCTCCACTTATTTAGGTCTTTGATTTTTTTCATAAGCATTTTGTAATTTTTCACAATGTAGGTCCTTCATATCTTTTTTTCAAATTGCATGTATTTGATTTTCATTGAGCAATTACAAATGTTTAGGCTTTGATTTTTGTTTCCACAAGTTTGTTCTTAATCTGTAGAAATAGTGTTGATTCTTGTATGTTTTTGTACATTCTTTGGGATTGTCCTATGTAGACAATCATGTCATCTGCAAATAGAGACAGCTATACTTCTTTCTGCCAAATCTGTATATGTTTTATTTTGTTTTCTCACCTAATTGCAGTGACCAGAACATCCATTATTATGCTGAATATGAATGGTGAGAGTGGACATCTTTGCCATGTTCCTGATCTTAGGGGGAAAGCATTCATTCACTCACCATAAAGTATGAGGTTAGCTGTAGATTTTACATGTATTCTCTATATCAGTTTGAGGTCATTCTCCTCTATTCCTAACTTGCTGAAAGTTTTGTTCTTTATGTATGGGTATTGGATTTCTTATAATGCTTTTTCTGCATCAATTGATATGATAATATTTTTGTTCATTAGCCTATTGATATGGTAGAGTACACTGAATTTCAGATATTGCATCAGCCTTTCAAACCTGGACTGTTTTAGATACCTCTTATAAGTGGATTTGGGCAATATTTGTCCTTTTGTGACTGGCTTATTACACTTAGCACAATATTCTCACTGTTCATCCACATTGTTGCATATGACAAGATTTCCTTTTCTTAAGCCTGGATAATATTCCATTGTATGTATACAGACATTTCTTTATCCATTCACCCACTGATGGACATTTAGGTTATTCCCATATTATGGCTACTATGAATAATGCTGCAGTGAACATAGGCGTACAAATATTTTCTCAAGATTCTGTTTCAATTCTTTTGGATAAATATCCAGAAATGGGTAGCTGAATCATATGATATTTCCATTTATATTTTTTACTGAAGTATAATTCACATAATATTATAACAGTTTCAGGTGTACAACATAGTGATTCAATATTTATCTGTATTACAAAATTCTCACCATAATAAGTGTAGTTACCATCTGTCATCATATCAACGTATTACAATATTATTGACAATATTCACTATGCTGTACTTTTATCCTCAAAAATTATTTATTTTATAACTGGAAGTTTATACCTCTTAACTCCTTCACCCATCCCCCAACCCCCTCCCTCTGTGAACCACCAGTTTGTTTTTTATTTTATAAGTCTGTTTTGGGGTTATTTGTTTGTTGATGTGTTCTTTTGTTTTTTAGATTCCACATATAAGTGAAATCATACAGTATTTGGCTTTCTCCCTTTGACTTATTTCACTTAGCATGATAATCTCTGGGTCCAACCCTGTTCTCACAAATGACAAGACTTCATTCTTTTTTATGGCTGAGTAATATAACATTGTGTATATATGCCACATCTTCTTTACCCATTCATCTATTGATGGACACTTTGGTTGCTCATGCATCTTGGCTATTGTAAATAATGCTGTGATAAGCATAGGGATACATATATCTTTTCAAATTAGTGGGAGTTTTTCCTTCCCAGAAAATACCCAGATAAATACCCAGAAATGGAGTTACTGGATCATATGGTATTTATATTTTTAATTTTCTGAGGCACTCCATACTGTTCTCCATGGTGGCTGTACCATTTACATTCCTACCAACAGTGCACAAGGGTTCCATTTTCTCCATATCCTCACCAACACTTGTTATCTCTTTTTCATACTAGCCATTCTGACTGGTGTGAGGTAATATCTTATTGTAGTTTTGATTTGCATTTCCATGATGATTAGTGATGTTCAGCATCTTTTCATATGTCTGTTGGCCATCTGTATGTCTTTGAAAAAATGTATATTCAGTTCCTCTGTCCATTTTTAATCAGATTATTTGTTTTTTGGTTTGAGTTGTGTGAGTTCTTTATATATTTTGGATATCAACCCCTTATTGGATATATCATTAGTGAATATATTCTACTATTCTCTAGGTTGCCTCTTCATTTTGTTGATGGTTTCCTTTGCTGTGAAGAAGATTTTAGTTTGATGTAGTCTCACTTGTTCATTTTCATTTTTGTTCCCCTTGCTTGAGGAGATATATCCAGAAAAAAATTGCTAAGGCTGATGTCCTAAAGTTTACTGGCCATAATTTCTTTTAGGATTTCTATAGTTTTGGGTCTCACATTTTAGGTTTTTGATCCATTTCAATTTACTTTTGTATACGGTGAAAGAAGTGGTCCAGTTTCATTCTTTTGTATATAGCTGTCCAGTTTTCCAAACACCATTTATTGAAGAGATTGTCCTTTCTCCATTGTATATTCTTGCTTCCTTTGTTGTAAATTAATTGACCATATAAGTGTGAGTTTATTAGTGGGCTCTCTTTTCTGCTCTATTGTCTATTGATCTGTGTCTATTTTTCTGCTAGTACCATACTGTTTTGAGTATTACAGCTTTGCAATATGGTTTGAAATCAAGGAGCATGATACTTCCAACTTTGTTTATCTTTCTCAAGATTAGCTTGGTTATTTGGGGTCTTTTGTGGTTACATATAAATTTTAGGTTTATTTGCTCTATTTCTGTGAAAAATGCCATTGGTATTTTGGTAGGGATTGTATTGAATCTGTAGATTGCCTTAGGCACTATGAACATTTTAACAATATTAATTCTTCCCATCTATGAGCATGCTCTATCTTTCCATTTATTTGTGCAGTCTTCAATTTCTTTTATCAATACCTTATAATTTTCAGAGTTCATGTCTTTTGCCTCTTTGATTAAATTTAGTCCTAGGTATTTTTTTCTTGTTGGTGCAACTGTAAATGGGATTGTTTTCTTAATTTCTCTTTCTGCTCGTTCATTTTTAGTATATAGAAACATATTTCTGTATATTGATTTTGTATATCCTGCAACTTTACTGAATTCATTTATTATTTTGATGGTTTTTTGGTAGTGTTCTTGTTTTCTATATATATTATTGTGACACCTGCAAATAGTAACATTTTACTTTTCTTACCAATTCAGAGGCCTTTATTTATTTTCTTGTCTGATTGCCGTGACTAGGACTTCCAATACTATATTGAATAAGAATGGTGAGAGTTGGCATCCTTGCCTAGTTCCTGATCTTAGAGGAAAAATTTTCAGCTTTTCACCTTTGAATATGATACTCATGGGCATGTCACATATGGCTTTTATTGTGTTAAGGTATGTTCCCACTATACCCACCTTGTTGAGATTTGTATCATAAATGGATGTTTAATTTTGTCAAATTCTTTTTTCGCATCTATGGTTTTTATTTTTCCTTTTGTTAATGTGGTATATCACATTGGTTGATTTGCAGATATTGAAACATCCTTGCATCCCTGCAATAAATACCACGTGGTTGTGATAAATGATTCTTTTAATGTATTTTTAAATTCAGTGTGCTAATATTTTGTTGAGGATTTTTGCATCTATGCTCATCAGGAATATTGGTCTATAATTTTCTTTTTTGTAGTGTCTTTCTGGTTTTGGTATCAGCGTGATGCTGGCCTCATAAAATAAGTTTGGAAGCATTTCTTCCTCTTCTCTTTTTTGGAATAGTTGGAAGATAGGTATTAGCTCTCTTTACGTGTTTAGTAGAGGTCACCTGTGAAGCCATCTGGTTCTGGACTTTTGTTTGTTGGGATGTTTTTGATAACTGATTTAATTATGTTACTAATAATTGGGCTGTTGATTTTTTATTTCTTCTTGATTCAGTCTTGGAGAATTGTATGTTTCTAGGAATTTATCCATTTCTTCTAGGTTGTCCAGTTTGTTGGCATGTAATTTTTTGTAAGATTCTCTTATAATCCTTTTAATTTCTGTGGTGCTGGTTGTAACTTCTCTTATTTCTAATTTACTCTTTTTTTAATTTATTACTCTGGCTAAAGATTTGTCAGTTTTGTTTATCTTTTCAAATAACCAGCTCTTAGTTTCATTGATATTTTTCCTATTGTTTCATAATCTCTATTTCATTTATTTCTACTCTGATCTTTATTATGTCCCTCCTTCTACTAATTTTGGGCTTTGCTTGTTCTCCTTTTTCTAGTTCCTTTAGTTGTAAGGTTCTATAGGTTAGATTACTTATTTGAGATTGCTCTTGTTTCTTGAGCTAGGCCTGAGTCACTAGAAACATCCCTCTTAGAACTGATTTTGCTGTGTTCCACAGATTTTGAACCACTGTGTTTCTGTTTTCCTTTGTCTCAAGGTATTTTTTTAATGTCTTCTTTGATTTGTTCATTGACCCATTGGTTGTTTAGTAGCATGTTGCTTATCCTCCATGTGTTTGTGTTTTTTTCCAGTTTTTTTCTTTTGATTGATTTCTAGTTTCATACTGTTGTGAGAATAGATGCTTAATATGATTTCAATCTTCTTAAATTTATGGAGATTTGTTTTGTGGCCTAACATATGACCTATCCTAGAGAACATTCCACATGTACTTGAAAAGAATGTGTATTCTGTTGATTTTGGACGGAATGCTCTGTATGTGTCTGTTAAGTCTATCTTGTCTAATGTCGGTCGACACCACTGTTTCTTTATTGATTTTCTGTCTGGATGACCTATCCATTGATGTAAGTGGAGTGTAAAAGTCCCCTACTATTATTGTCAATTTCTCCTTTAGGTCTGTTAATGTTTGCTTTATTTATTTAGGTGCTCCTACATTGGGTGCATAGATATTGACATTTGTTATATCCTCTTATTGGATTGACACCTTTATCATTATATAATGCCCTTCTTTGTCTCATTTTACATTCTTTGTTTTGAAGTCCATTTTGTCTGATAAAAGTATTGGCATCCCAGCTTTTTTTTTAAACTTCCATTTGCATAAAGTATATTTTCTATCCCTTCACTTTCAGTCTGTATGTGTCTTTAGGTCTTAAGTGAGTGTCTTGTAGGCAGCATATAGCTGGGTCAATGATTTTCACAATCCATTCAGATACCCTATGTCTTTTGATTGGAGCACTTAGTCCATTTACATTTAAAATGATTGATAGAAATGTACTTGTTGCCCTTTGGTTAATTGTTTTCTGGTTGCATTTGTAGTTCTTCTCTGTTCCTTTCTTCTCTTGCTCTCTTCCCTTGTGATTTGATAGCTTTCTTTAGTGTTATGCTTGGACTCCTTTCTCTTTATTTTTTATGTATCTACTATAGGGTTTCAGCTGTGGTTATCATAAGGTTCACATATGGCATTACATATATATATATATATATATATATATATTATGGAGCAGTCTATATTAGGTTAATGGTTGCTTAAGTTTGAAGATATTCTAAAAGCATTACTTTTTTATCGTCCCCCTTCCACATTTTATGTATTTGATGTCATAATTTACATCTTTTTTCTGTGTGTATCCCTTGAGTAATTTTTGTGTATATAATTGATTTTACTACTTTTATTTTTTTAACTTCGTATTAGCTTTATAAATGATTGGTCTGCTGCCTTTAACTGTGTGTTTCTTCTTACCAGTGAAATTTTTTTCTTTCTTAGTTTTCTTACTTGTGGATATGGCCTTTTTTTTCCACTTAAAGAAATCCCTTTAAAATTTCTTGTAAGACTGGTTTAGTGGTGATGAACTCCCTTAACTTTTGTTTATCTGGGAAACCTTATCTCTCCCTCAGTTCTGAATAATAATCTTGCCAGGTAGAGTATTCTTGGTTGTAGGGTTTTTTTTCCTTTCAACACTTTGAGTATATCATTCCACTCCATTCTGACTTGTAAAGATGCTGTTGAAAAATTAGCTGATATCATTATAGGATTATCCTTATATATATGTCTGCTTTTCTCTTGCTGCTTAGGATTCTCTATCTTTAATTTTTGCCATTTCAATTACTATTGTCTTAGGGTGGACCTCCTTGGGTTCATCTTGTTAGGGACTCTCTTTGCTTCTTCAACCTAGGTGTCTATTTCCTTCCCCAGGTTAGGGAAATTTTCAGCTATTACTTACTCAAATAGGTTTTCTGCCCCTTTATCTCTCTCTTTTTCATCTAGGAGCTCATCATGTGAATGTTGTATTATTTGAAGTTTTTGTAGAGGTCTCTTAGCATACTCTCACATTTTAAAATTATTTTTTCTTTCTGCTGTTCAGCTTGGTTGCTTTTCATTACTCTATTTTCCAGATTGCTGACCCATTCTTCCATATCCTCTAATCTGTTGTTGATTCCCTCTCATGTATTTTTCATTTCAGTTATTGTATTCTTCAGCTCTGACTGGTTCTCTTTTACATTTTCTATTTCTTTTTTGAAGTCCTCCCTGAGGTCATCTGCTCTTCTTTCCAGTCCAGCGAGTATTTTTATTACCATTACCTTGAATTCTTTATCAGGTAGATTGCTTATCTCCATTTCATTTATCAGTTTTCTGCTGTTTGTCTTCTTCTTTCATTTGGAATATATATTCCTCTGCCTATTCATTTAGTCTGGCTCTGTTAGTTTCTATGTACTAGGTAGGTCAACTATGTCTCCTGGTCTTGAAAGCAGTAGCTTTATGCAGTAGGTATTCTCTGGTGCCCATAAGTGCAATACCCCTTGGTCACCAGAACTAGTGCTCCAGGGGTGTTCCCTGTGTGGGCTGTGTGTACCCTTTTGTGGCTGAGTCACAAGTGCTGCAAGCAGGCTGGTGGTTAAGGTCAGCCCTCTTCCTGGCTGTCAGCAATGGCTGACAGGATTACTGTGGTTATACTAGCTTACAAGGTTCACTCCAGGTGTATTTGACTTAAAGGTGCATTGTTGGGAAAGGCCATCCCTCAGTCTGTCTGCCAGCAGTGGCTGTTGGAACTCCTGCTAGTATGCTAGTGAGCAAGGCTAGTTCCTTCTCCTCCTCATTTTGGTGGGGCACCTACTTGGCTGGGCATGTTGGGTAAGGAGAGTTCATAGGAGAATGCCAGGGCAGAATGAGTGGTGCTTGCATGGTTGAAGGGGAGTGTCAGAACTGGCTACCACAAGCATCTGGCCAGGTACCTTGAGGGAGGGTATGAAAAATTACATCCACTAGCCTCTCCTACCCCAGAGAATGCTCCCATAGACCCTTGCACACTCTGGCACACATCTCAAAGTTCATAAATCTTTCAAACTGCTGCTTCTGTGTTGGGTCTCAGACCAAAATACACACACTGGTCCTCCTAAAGTGGAAACTCAGCCTCCCACAACCCTCCAGCTCTTGCATTGTTAAGCCCCACTGATTTTCAAAGCCAGCCAATATGGGAGTTCATATTCCCAGTGCAGATCCCTTCCCCTCTCTATACCTCCCTCCCACTTATGGTTTGGGATGGGAGAGGGTATGGATCCAAATTGATCACAGCTCTCTCCTTTACCCTTCTCACTGTGTCCTTCTCTTTGTCCTTAGCTGTGGAAGTCCTGGTCTGCCAGTCTTCAGGTCATTTTCAGAGTTAATTGTATTACATGTAATTGCTGCTTGTGTGTAAGTCAGAGGAGATTATCACATTGGCCAACTAGTCTGCCATCTTTCCAGAATCCTCCATTTAAAATTTTTTGAAGAACTTCCACACTGTTTTCCATAGCAGCTGCGCCATTTTTATCCCTCCAACAGTGTACAATGGTTCTAATTTCTCCACATCTTCATTAACACTTCTTATGTTCTGTTTTTTGTTTTTTATTTTGGATATTGTCCATGCAATAGTTGTGAGATGAACTCATCACAATAGATAACTCATTGTGATTTTAATTTGCATTTCCCTGATGATTAGTGATGTTGAGCATATTTACATATACCAATTAGCCATTTGTATGCCTTCTTTGGAGAAATGTCTAATCAAGTCCTTTGCCCATTTCTCAATCATGTTATTTGTGGTTTTATGTTTTTTATTTTTGCTACTGAGCTTTAGGAGTTCCTTGTATTTTTTTTGGATATTAGCCTTCCATCAGATATATGATTTGCATTATTTTCTCCTATTTTGTAAGTTGTCTTTTCACTCTGCTGATTATTTCCTTTGTTGCAAAGAAGTGTTTTGGTTTGATATAAGCCAACTTGTCTATTTTTTCTCTTGTTGCGTGTGATTTTGGTATCATATTCAAGAAATCATTGCCAACAGACTGTTCTTTCCCTATTTTGTAGTCTTGGCACCCTATTGAAGATCAGTTCACAATATATGCATGAGTTTGTTTCTATGCTCTCTATTCTGTTTTATTGGTCTATACATCTGGATTGTTTGGATTACTGCAACATATTGTTTGTAAAACTGTACCTTTGTAATATGTTTTGAAATAATAATGTGTGATGTCTCCACTCTTTGTTCTTTCTCAAGATTGTTTTGGCTATTTAGGATCCTTGTGGTTCCTTATGAATTTTAGGACTGTTTTTTCTATTTCTGTACAAAAATGCCATTGGACTTTTTTATATAGATTGCATTGAACCTGTAGATCACTTTAGGTGGTATGCACATTTAACAATATTAAGTCCTCCAATATATGCACACAGGATGTCTTTCCATTTATTTGTGTCTTCTTTAATTTCTTTCAGCAATATTTGGTAGTTTTCATTGCAGTCTTTCACCTTCTTCATTAACTTTATTCCTAATTATTTTATTCTTTTTTTTTGCTATTGTAAAAATATAATTTTCCTTTTAATTTCCTTTTCAGATAGTTCATTGTTAGTGTATAAAAATGCAACTGATTTTTGTATGTTGATTTTGTAAACTGCAACATTACTGAAATAGTTTATTACTTCCAACAGTTTTTTTTTTGTGGTATTTTTTGGGTTTTCTACATATGAGATTACTGTGAACAAAGATAATTTTACTTCTTGTTTTCCAGTTTGGATACACTTTATTTCTTCTTCTTACATAGTTGGTCTTGCTAGTACTTGGACTTTCAGTACTATGTTGGTGTACTGGTAAAAGTGGGTAGCCTTAACTTGTTCCTAATCTTAGAGAAAAATCTCTTCAGTTTTTCACAATTAATTATGATATTAGATATGGGCTTTTTGTAAGGCCTTTATTATGTTGAAGTAATTTCCTTCTATTCCTAGTTTGCTGAGAGTTTTTATCATGAAAAGGTATTAAATTTGTTAATTGCTTTTACTGCATCTATTGTGACATCATGTGATTTTTTTCCTTCATTCTATTAATGTGGGCTATCACGTGATTGATTTTAATATTTTACACCACTCTTGAATTCAAGGGATAAATCTCTCTGAGAGGGAATAATGGGAAAAGGGCTAATCATATTTTAATAAATGAGAAATATATAATGAAGTAAAAGATATTTGAGTAAATGTTGCTAAAAGAATAAAAAATGCTTAGAGATAATCTGCTTTTTCTTAACTCTAAAACTTATTTCTAAGCTTCTATTGTTCCATCCTCATTGTGATAGTTTTATGTGTCAACTTGGCTAAGTTATAGTTCATAGGAGAATGCCAGGGCAGAATGAGTGGTACTTGAATGGTTGGTGGGGATGCATTCTTTTTGCGTGTGTGCGTGATCAAGTCCTGTTTATTTTATAAGCATAAACAGCAGAACTGGGAAGGAGTGATGAGACCAAGACACAGTCCCCTTGACAGGGCTAGACCCAGCAAAGGCTGTGTGTGTGTGTGTGTGTGTGTGTGTGGTGTGTGCATGAGAGAGAAATCCAGGCTGACCCAGCAGCCTTGAGCAGTCTTTTCCTGTGAGGACAACCTGGGCACAGATGACTCTTCCATGATGGTGAGAGTGGGGGTAAAGTGGCTTTGGGTCCCTCTGAATCAGATGGAAAAGGCCTGGTAGCCCACAACACCCTTGGACAAAAGCACCCCAACCTGGCTGGCTATGTCTGGGTAAATCCATTTTCTGGAGGGAAGACCATGGTGCTCTGTGGTCACCAGGAAGGCCCCTGGTGTTCAAGAACAGCCCTCTGGCCAAGAAGCACCTGCTTCCCCCAGCCCCCATCATCTCTGCAGAGTCTTCAAGGAGGGGGCATCCTTGGCAGACATACTCCCTGGGGCCCCTCTGTTGGGTGACATAAGCGCCAGCCTCCTACACATACTGCTTCTTGGAAGCACAGCTGCTGGGGCAACTGGGGGATTTTCGGCCACTCTCTGGGGGTGGGTCCAGGAAGAGAGGGGGCGTGGAAGCAGCCAACCTCTCCTCCGTAGTTAGGTTGGCCCAGTTCTGCTCACTGGTTGAGAGCCCATTGTAGGTGGGGCATGGTGGCGATGAGGGCCCCTCGCCCATGGGGAGGTAGAAGAAGACCTGGTCGGCATAAGGCTGGGAGGAGGTGCTCTGGGCTGGGGGTGTGTCCTGGCCCTGCTGGGCCCTCATCCCCCAGCTGAGGCGGCTGCACAGTAGGTGCACCAGCTCCAGCAGGTTGAGCACCAGGGAGATGAGTCCGACCACTAGCATGAAGATGATGAAGATGGTCTTCTCCATGGGGCGTGAGATGAAGCAGTCTACAAGGTAGGGGCACGTGGGGTGCTTGCACACAAACAGAGGCTCCATGGTCCAGCCGTAGAGATGCCACTGGCCATACAGGAAACCTGCCTCTAACATGCTCTTGCAGAGCATGCTGGCCACATAGGTGCCCATCAGTGCCCCATGGATCCTCAGGCGACCATCCTCTGCCACTGAGATCTTGGCCATCTGATGCTCTACGGCTGCCAGTGCCTGCTCCACGCATGGGTCCTTGGCTGGCAGTGCCCACAGCTCCCCCTCCTTCTGCCGCAGCCGCTCTTCACGCTGAGACAGGTAAATGACATGGCCCAGGTAGACCAGGGTGGGTGTGCTGACGAACAGGAACTGCAGCACCCAGTAGCGGATGTGGGAGATGGGGAAAGCCTGGTTGTAGCAGACGTTGGTACAGCCTGACTGGGCAGTGTTACACTCGAAATCCAACTGCTCGTCACCCCACACTGACTCGCCGGCCAGGCCCAGGATGAGGATGCGGAAGATGAAAAGCACTGTCAGCCAGATCTTGCCCACCACGGTCGAGTGCTCCTGGACCTGGTCCAGCAGCTTCTCGAGGAAGCCCCAGTCCCCCATGTCTCCTGGGCCTCCATTGCCTGCCTGCTGGCAGTGGGGACATGCTGGTTAACATCTACAATTAGTTGACTTTAAGGAAAGGAGTTTCTCTTGATAATATGGGTGGGTTTCCTCTAATAAGTTGGAGGTCTCAGGACAAAAACTGAGGTTTCCTGAAGAAGAAATTATGCCTCAAGACCAAAGCATCAATTCCTGCCCTACTGATTTCAGACTTACTAGCCTGAACAGTCACATGAGCCAATCCCTAAAAAATCTGGAGAACCCTAACTCTCTATTCTCTCATTTTACAATTCATGTCATCATCTTGCTAGTCTCATAAAGCCATCTCTTCCTTATCATCATTGTTAACAACTGACTTTTTCTTTCAGTATAATTTTCCCTATGTTAAAGACTTTGACATTTGTCTCAGTGTTTCTTTCCCAAATCATGTTATCCATTTGGGTGGCCCCAGTGTCCTCATGGATGACCCATCCAACAGCTAATCCTATACATTTTCTGACTCCTCAATTCTCTAGTGACTTCTGTACTTCAAACACCCATACCCGGAGCCATAATCTGAACTATCAGTATCCTAACTTCAAAGAATCTGGGTCACTATAGTAATTAACTCCATTGTAGTACTGTCAAGTATGAATAGAGTGGAGATAACTGGCACAATACCAGAGTCAGTATGGGAGGGGACAGTAGCCCCCTTTAATGTTTTGGTGCTCCTCAACTTACATCATGAAGCAGATAGGTGTTTACACCTAAAAAGGATCCTTTATACTAGGCAATTTGGAGACCTAACCTTTTGGGTGACAGGAAACATTTATTTTAGTTTTCCTTCCCCATCTATAAGAGTTACTCCCTGTGCCCCCTTACTTCTGAAATTAATCCTTTTAATGGACATGTTTTCCCATTCTTTTCTTCTAGAGGTTTTCCCTTTCATCTAATTGTAAACTCCTAAGTGAGACTTCATTTCCTCCTTTCTGCAAGATTTGAAATTTACATGACATAGTACCCCCAATTCAAAATCATGAAATTACAAATATCACAAAAATTACATTGAAAATTCAGGGAAGTGCCTTTGTAAAAGTAAGAAAATGCAAGGATATCAATCAGTCAGGGAGATTATGTTAAAATTAATACTCACTTTGATTATTGTTGACAACTAACAAAACAAAGGAGAAAATAAACTGTTTCTTAGAACAATAGGAAGAAGTAATGGAGTGAAGAGAGAGCACATTGCTTCCAAAAAGAGTCTAGAAAAGTGTGAGTAGTCAAATGCAAATAGGCATTTAGTTTTAAGCAGGGATGAATAAAAGTAATTATTTTTCTTTTTCTCTATGTACCCAGAGAGTTAGAGAACTGGCAAGGTTAACTAATTCTTCCCGTTTGTAAGAAGTGAAAGAGAACATGAGTTTCTAGAAATTTCACAGTGAATATTCTTTTCATCACCACTTTCAGAAAGTGCAGTTAAGTGAATTATGATTTGGACATCAAGGAACTTAGTTTCTGAGATGCATTTATTATTTTCTGAATTTTCTGAGTATTCAAAGCATTTTGTAAGAATGCCCTGAATAGAAGAACCACAGCACAGGTCTTTCATGGCTGCAGACCAGGACACTGCACATGTCTCCAAAGCTTGCTTACTTTAAAGTTACAATTCAGAAGAATTAGCTTACTTGTCAATTTTTGATGTTTCCTACTCTTTAGAAACATCAAAATATTAAATTAACCCATTAAATTGTCATTCCTCAGGTTTATTTTGGTGAGGGGTGGGATGACAGCACAATTTTTCAGCCTCTAAACTTCAGAGCCATCTTTGATAACATCTCTCATCGTTTTCCCCAACAAGTCCTTTTACTAGCTCTTCCTTCACATTATCTCTTATATCCTGGCCTTCTCTTCTTTGTTCACTGCCGTCATCTTGGCTCTGTAACATATTCCCTCAAGCCAGGAACATTGTAATAATAACTCAGCAGTGGTATTCCTCCATTTATTCTCTAGCATCCCTTCCAATTTATAATTTCTACAGAATAGACATTCACATTTCTAGAACATATCATGGCAGTCCCATATTCATAAAACTTCAATGATAGCCCTTTGGATACAAGATAAAGCTCAAAATATTATAAAACAGCTTCTTGGCTAAATCTAGTAATTTACAGACAGCATAATATTTCAATTCTTCTTAGGCATGCCAGTTCAGTTTGATATTAGGTACTTAAAAGGAGGATCAGAGACTGCACATTGGATGTATAGACCAGATAGAAAAAAGAAATGGCACCAAGTCCCAGAGCCCTGGTTCCCAGGTTGAAGATTCACTCAAGTTCTGACATTCTTCCTCCTGGGGATGGATATGGCTTGTAGTTGTCAGGGTGATATTGCTACATAAGCTCCCATCTTTCTCTTCCTATAAAGAGCCAGAGGTTAGGGTTTTAAGACTCAAAGCATGAGCCTAACTAACTGAAAGGCTGAAAAACTCATTATGGCTCCCCAGTTTATGACAAGGACTCAGACCTTTGGTAGTGTACAAAACTGCCAACACCTTGTTCATTTAGAGCAAAGCTAGTTTTTCCTTAGTCCCTTTCTCACAAGGCTGTTAAGAACGAGGGAGCTCAACTCTTCTTGGCTTAGTTTATTCTAAGATCCAGTAAGAGAAATGTGGGTTGAAGGATCTCAACTGCTTACTCTGTCTTACTTAAGGGGTTACACTTAAGAAATCAAGACATTTTTTAGACTGAGCATTGCTGATCAAAATTATCTTTAATGCATAATACATTTTTTAAATCAAAGCATATTTACCATCTGAAACCTAAACATTAATATGGCTTTTGCTATAAACATTAATATTGCCCTTTGGCTATAAGATAAATTTCAAACATATTGCAAAATGGCTTACTGGCTAACTTCAATAATTTACAGGCAGCCTAATATTTCAATTCTCCCTAGCTATACCAGCTCTCTTTCAAAAGGAAAATAACCTTAATAATATTCTGCCAAGGAAAATTCTAATTTTCACATAGATGATGGCATTATCTGATTTTTAAATTTGAGGAAACTTAGAGGACTTCCAGAAGTATCTGTTTCAAATCTTCCTTTACCAATCTGGCCCTAACACACTTCAAATTTTTTTATCCAGCATTCCCTCAGTTTACTTTAAATGAGCTAGCCTATGCACAGGGCTTAGAACTATATCTGGCACACAGGAGCCCTATTCAAGTATTTACTATGATTAATATATAATTATTAATGGAAAGGGTACAGTTTTGGATGAAGACAGACCTGAAGTATAGATTCTATGTCTGGACTCACTAGCTGGGTGATCATGGGTGTATCATTTAATCCTTCTAGGCCTTGGTTTTTTCTTTTCCAAATTAGAGATAATAATAACTACCATTAAGAGTTGTAGAATAAAAGATAATGAAGCCAAAATGCCTAGCACAGGAACTGGTATATAGCAGGTGCGCCATAAGAGGAGGTTTTTACTGTTGTTATTCATTGCTGTACTTTGCCCTCTCTGCTGTCCTGACTGAAATGCCCTTGACCCTTACTTCTCTGTCCTTATCTGAATCCTATTCACCTTTTCCTGATAAGCCAGACCATGGGATTCATCTCTTCCTGAGAAAGCAGACACAAAGGATTCATCCTTCCTCCTCCCTACCTCCCTTACCATTTACCTATACAGCTCATTTGGCTCATACATGGCAAGTATATGGCATTGTAAGGACTCAATTCCAAATTTGCCAGATATAAAAGCATTTTTTTCCAAATACTGTTAATGAAATATAATTCACATGCCACATAATTTACCCACTTAAAGTGTGCAATTCAACGGCTTTTAACATATCAATAGAGTTGCCCATTCATTGCTATATTCCTTAGAACATTTTCTTTACCCCAAAAAACAAATCAACTCCCACTTTCCCCATCCCCCTGCAAAGTCCTAGGCAACAACCAATCTACTTTCTGTCTCTACGGATTTCCTTATTCTGAACATTTCATATAAATTAATTCATACAATATGTGATTTTCTGTGACTGGCTTCTTTCATTTAGCATAATATTTTCAAGGTTAACTCAAGCTGTAACATGTATTTTGTAGTTCATTTCTATTCATTGTTGAATAATACTCCCGTGTATTAATGCAACATCATAGTCTTTTTAACTGTGCTCTTCAATTCTATGTGCTATGCCTCCAAACATACACTCTAGATCTGAAAGTTTCAGTGGGAATGCCTATAGCATGTGGATGTCAATAAAATGCCACATGTGTACAGATATTCAAATATTGCCACCCAGCAAAATACATCTTCAGGCAAACTTCATCCACAGTCCATTAGTTTGCTGCCTACTCCAATAGGCATAAAAGGTAGTATATCACTAATTAATTAAAAAATCATTAATTAACTCGAACATTTGTTGAATACTTCCTTAGTTTGAATTCCCCTAGAAATAGCCCTTGAGACAAGAATTTGAGTGCAAATGGTTTATTTAGGAAGTGGTCCCAGGAAACACTAATGGGGGCATGGGGAAATGGGTAGTGAGCCAGGGAAAGACAGGTGGCTAATATAAGATATGTGTTTCATTAAGTGGCACTGCGCAACTAGAACTTAATTGCACTGAGGAAATCTGAGAGTTAGTGTACACCATGCACCTCAGAGTAATACCAACTGAAGGGGGAAGCAAGCTGGGGTTGCAATCCATTAACTCCATCATTCAGCCACTAGTTGTGGGTTTCTCACATAAAGGACTAATTCTCTGCCCTTCTGGCCTGTCATGTGCTTCAGAGTAGAACAGGCTCTGATGACCACAGAAATCCCTTAGACAAAGACATACAAGTGCTGGCAGTTGGGGGTCAGGTTGGTGTGCTTGGAAGGGGTAGGGGCTGAGGGGATAGATGGTGTGAACACTGTCTCCTATACTTCCTAACTGGGCTTCCATATAAAATGGAACAAATATAACAAATATTAATAAAATTTTCCTATGTGCCAGACAGTGTTCTAGGCACTGAGAATACAGCTGTGAACAAAACAGGAAAATCCTCGCCCTTAGGTAATTTATATTTAGGAGAGAGAGAAACAGTAAACAACATAAATAAGTTATAGAGTCTATTGGAAAAGGATAAGTACTAGAGTAGGTAGTTAGATAAGGAATCTAGGGAGTGCCCTGCCAAATAAGGTGGTCACTGAAAATGTGACATGTGAGCAGAGCTCAGGGGTCTTGTTTTACTCTCCATTATCCTCTTAAAAATGCTTTAAGATAATCAAGTTTAAAAATCAATTCCAAATCCAATATTCCAGAGGAAGAGGCTTTTGTTAATGCTCAAGGACTCAGCAATGTTGCCTACGAATGAAGCTATCAGGTAGAGGCAGCTAGGAAAACACTAGAAAGGGAAAAGGGAAGTCAACTGTGGCTGAGTCATGAAGCTAGAAAGCAACTTCCACCCCCAGTCCTTACCCCCCATCCAATATAGCTAAAAGTGCATCTTCAGTGCAGCCTCCCCACATACATTGCTCTCATTTCAGAGCTCCTCCTCGTACCAGCAGCAGGCACCCATCAAGAGAACAACCAGCAGGCACCTCCAAGGAAAGCCTCTGTTAGTGGAGAAATCCTTACCCATGTACAGACAATAGCAAAGCGGCCTCTCTTCCTCTTCAAAGAACTCCTTCCATGTAAGGTCAGATTTCAAATGGTGTGTTTGTTCCCAGCCCTGGGGGACACATTCTCAAGGCTCATGAATCTACTGTGCTGCAATGTTTGAATTTTACAATGAAACAAACTCTAGGGGCCTCCTCCTGCCTCCAGAACCTAATGCAAATTCCTTAGCACTATCTTCTGCCTCCTTTTTCAGTCTCATTTCTTTCAAGTAGCTGCTGGGTGGAAGATGCGGGGGATGCTGCTGACACACAGGACCGTCCTTAGCTTTTGGAATTCACAACCTCTATAAACCCTTCCAAGATTATCCTACCCTCCTCCTCTTGCATCTTTCCTCTTCTCAAGCAGAATTAGCCTCTCCCATTCTTTGAAAGTGTCTTTAAAATAGTGTTTAGCATTTAGCTCATTGTGTTGAAATTAATTTTACACCTCTCTTATAGCAGGTTGTGAACATTCTCAACTCTATTTTGGTAACCAAGGCCTTCTATAGTCTACCCCTTCCTTCTTATCCCAGGTCATTACTTACTTTTTTCTACCATAAGCCCTCTGGCTGGCCAATCATTTATTTTCATTGTCCACTTTAGTTCTACCCACCTCAAGCATGCTATGTTCATTAAAGCCTTATATTGTGGTCCACAGTGATCATTATTCATACTCCATCCTTCTGAATTTTGAACCAGTTGATAAATGGTTCAAACTGCCTTGGAGAATGTAGCTTAGATCTGAAGCTAAAATGGCCTTTCCATTTCTTTACCCCAAGTCCAGACCTTGGTACCCACACAAGGGGAACTGGATCTGCAGAGATCCTTAGCTAGATATTTAGGGGAACTTGGACTTCCTCACAGCGTAGCAAGCACAGATGGGCCAAGAGAAAAATGTCAGAGATCTCTAATCTACAAACACAGTCTTGTAGAGAAGCATGTATGTCATAGTCTGACCATTCTATCACTCAGGTAGCTAATTTCTGTTCCCACAGAGAACATTGTGTGAGAGGAGTAAAGAATAACAGAAACATTCTCTTCAATACTCCCAACAGAGTAGAAGTTACCATTTTATGGGCTGAGGCAAGCATGTAAAGAGACAAAATGATTCCCCTTCAACTGTATATTTCTTTACTCATTACTTCCCTTATCTAGAAAATCCTCCTTCTTCCCTTCTGGTTTTACAAAAGCTCTTCAACCATCAAGTTTGAGTTCAAGGCCATCTTTTCCTTGAAGCTATCTCTGATCACTTAAGTCTACATTTTCCTTCTCTTAAATACTAAATACATGTTCACAATCAGTCACTTAGTTTCATGTGGTTCTGTGTTGTTTACCATTTGTTTCATGTATAAGTTGATCTCTCCAATGGGAGAGATCCTATGCTCCTTGAAGACTGTTAAAATGTCTAATTCACCTTCAATTTCAAAGGATCTAACAATACTTTGTATAGGGTAGATGTTTAACAGTTAGTTGTGGAAAGTGGTGGAATGAAATGGGATTGAATGGAATGTAAAGGAATGGAATATGATAGGATAGGATGGCATGGCATGGCATGAAATTGCATGGAGACTGGGAATGGAAAACTGGATGAAAACATGAAAAGCCTGGAAGTCAGTCAAGTATATACTGAATGTTTATTATGAAAACGTAATCACATAGACATTGAAAACTGATTTCATGGAGTCCTTTAGGAGCCCAAACATCATGTCTTTACCAGCATTCATCCAGAGGCTGCAGAATGCCCATTTGAAGTCTACCAAGCCCACTTCTTTTCATTTGGTGAAGGCTTCACCCTGTTATCCCAAGACAAAAAAAAAATTTCCACCCTGATGTCAAAGGTGTTTGAGTACTGAGAATCTTCCTCCTGCTTTCTTCCCAGAGAACTCAAGCCCACCTCAAAAACAATACCTTATTCTCCAAGGAGTAAGTTTAAAGGCAAGTTTTTACATCCACTCCTCCTAACCCCTGAAACTGACTCCTTAAGAAACTGGAGACATTTTTCCAATCCTCTAAAAAAGCTTCTTTCTTTCTCCCAAATACTATCTCCACTTCAAGTACCCAGTTGATTAGTTCTTTTGAGTTAATGGAGCCTTTCTTGGTATCCCTCATATCATCTCACAAAGGCTTTTAGTTAGATCTTACAAGAAAACACAGGTTAACTAACTTAACTGAGGTGATAAGAGCTGCAGAGACAAGGCTACAACACGATTCAAAGCTTTTCGTAAATGTCACCAGCCTCAACCTGACAAAAGACACATTTGACTCTAAGATTATTATACCCATACAGCCTGTTTTTAAATATATATATTGTTTTCATGTCAGTAACTATTTTGCAGTTTCCTTCTGTTCTTAAAAAATAATTAGAATGCAACTCCAAATTGTAAGCATATAGCTCCAGATTTTTTAAAAAGTTCAGAAAATTTTTAAGGCTCAAATGCTTTATTGGCAACACTGTAGTATCAGTAAAGGTTAGACTAAGGTATAAAACAACAGTAATGGAAGACCTCCTATGCAGAGGGAGGCAGACAACTAGATGTATGACCCAGAAAACCTACTCTCTAGCTTTTCTGTAAGGGACAATGATTTTCTGGGCACTATACACACACACACACACACACACACACACACACACACACACACACACACAACCAATGCAAATTCTTTCACAATTAGGAATTTGATTTGCAGGCTTTTTTTCAAATTACATGCAAATAAAATAATATGTTATAAAACATAATCAAGATAAGTTAGATTTTTTAATAAAGGAACTACCTAGTGTTGCAACACTCACTTGCACCCCTGTGCATATTTTCATAAGAGGAAGTACCAAAGGTAGCTTAGAATCTGAATTTTTTTTGTCTGGAAAAGCAATGTTGGTCTATATTGTATAAGCACTGTAATTAATGGCCCATGTCCTTCCAAGATCTTTCTGTACTAACAGAGTGGTAGTAAACAGAGAACTGTTTTGCCACCTAACATGGACATCTGGATATGGGCAGTAGCAACTTTTCATTGCCAGCTGTTGTGTGGCTCTATTAATGTGATGCTGCTTATTAAATGTCTCTGCTTCACTTCTCACTGCTTTTACCTGTTCATTCAACAGTGTCTACCAAAGCTAATCAAACAAGCTTGCAGGAGCTGCACATACTAGCACATACCAGTCTGCTATAGAGCACTTCTGTATGACGCTTTCCCAGGAGCCCACTGTCTAATGAGACCAGTACTACCCATGTAGAATAAGGAACACCAAATGTATAACTGAAAGAGGAAAGAAGTAGGAAGGGCTTAGGAATCATTCTTCACTAAATGTAGTGAAACAGAAAGGCTGTGAATTGCTATTGGACCTGCAGAAATTATTTCTAATTTATAAGGTCTTCGCTAGTATTTTCCCTGGTTACCTATGTGAATAGTGCTGCCTCCTTTTAGCCAGTAGTCGTTTATGTCCAAGGACTACAGAAATGCAAGCCTGGTGGTATTCACCCTTACAATCTCTTGCTCCTCTCCACACACTGCCTCCTCAAAAAGTGCTGCAGTCTTCTACTCACTCAACAACATACAAAATGTAGCTGGGAAAGCCATCCAGACAGGGTTATAGTGAGCACAAGAATGTCTTTTCCTTTGCCATGGCTATGATACAAATTTCTCTTTTCTGTTCCTTACCTTTTACTCTAGACCAAGGACCAGCACACGTTTTCTGTAAAGGGCCAGATATTATTTAGGGCTTTATTGCATATTCTTACTTAAAAATTTTTTAAAACAACCTTTTAAAAATATAAAAATCATTCTCAGCTCATGAACCATACAAAAATAGGCAAGGACCAGAATAGGCCCCCTGATCATAGTTTACCAGCCTCTGCTCTAGACTATCAGCTACCTAATGTATGAGTTAGCTATTGACACATAACACTATATAAGAAATCACCCCAAAATTCAGTGATATACAACAATAAGCATTTATTCTCCTACTCACAGGTCTGTAGATCAACTAGAGTAGCTCTGTTCAGTTCTCAACCTTACATAACACACATGTGTGTCCTAGTATTATTATACCCATAGTTTCTGTTTTTAAAGGCATTTTGACCTGAGAATATTTCTGTTTTGGAAAAATGCATCCTTATGAACAAAGGAAAGTCACTAAAGTTGAGAGTTTTCTGTATTGGAAATGAGACATCATGCTAGTTGAATTTCTTCTATACTTGCCATCTGGTTTCTTTTAAATGATCACTTATTAGCATATACTCTGTGCCAGGTACTATTCGAAGCCCTATAAACTCATTAATTTATTTAATCCTCTTAACTCTTATTCCCAAACTAACAACTAAGGCCATCATCCAAGGTCATACTCCTAGGAAACAGAGAAATCTGTGAATCACCAGACTGTACTGCCTCCCAAGATTTCTTTAAGGTCTATGATAACCTTTCATTGTACTTCTGCTATGTAGAATAAGAAGATAAATAAAAACAGAAGACTGTAGTCAGATTTTAAGTCTTAAAATTAATTTTTTCATAAATCTAACCCTCCTGGGATGTATATAGGTGTTCTTATGAATGAGACTCACTGTGTTTATAATACATCATGAGATCAGTTTAAAAAGCCTTTGAGCTACTTGAACAAAAGAATGAGTGTATAATCTCACCCGCTATGTTTGTTATGCCAACCAATCAGGTCTGCCAAAGGCTGATTATTTTATATACACACATGTGTTGAACATTGAAACACATCTGGCTTTAGCCATTTGAATGTAAATGGCTTAAGGAAAATTGCTTCTATGTTTTTATGAGTCTATGTTGGAGTTAATTTTCTTTAAGATATAGTAGACACAGAGTAAACTATGTAAAATGTACTAATCTCAAATACACAGCTTTGAATTTTTACTCTATAAGCACACCTTCCCCCCAACACTCCTTCCTTCCTTCTCCCCTCCCTATAAGCACCACCAGATCAAGATATAGAAAATTACCAGTACTTTCCAAAGTTCCCTCCTTCTTTTACCCAGTCTATACTACCATACATATTCACCTCCAGGTAACCAATATTCGGTCTCTTATCTTCTTCAGCCAGTTTGTCTCTTCTTGAATTTGATATAAAAGGAATCATAACATGTACTACTTTGCATCTGGCTTCTTTCACTCAACATAATGTATGTGGATTTCCTCCATGTTGTTATGTGTACCAGTAGCTTGTTCTCTTTTTTTGCTGTGTAGTTTTCCATTATATGAATATACTACAATTTTTTATCAATTCTGCTGACAAGGATTTGGCTATTATGAATGAAGCTCTTCTGACTATTCTTACATATGTCTTTTTGTGGACATGTGCACTCATTTTTCTTGGGTATGCTTAAAAGTGGAATTATTGGGTCACAGGGTAGGTGTGTGTTTAGCTTTAGTAGAGTTTTCCAAATGATTATGTGGAGTTACATATTGAAATACCTAAGTAAGATCTGTAACACTTCTTAATGATAATACGCTGTTTAATGGTTCAGTTGTAAATAAAGTTTTTACATTACACACACAGTCATATTGAAATGCAATCTTTTGATGCAATAGAATTTTCAGTTTCAGTGTGATTACTAAGTTTGGCAAATAAGCTTGGTTACTCCATATAACATGTCTTCATCCTCTACTTATGTGTGTGATTTGAAATGAACCTCTCAAAACGTGTGTTTATTTATTGATTCTGGCTATAACTGCATAACAATCAGCTTTCTGAGCCCAAGAGCTAATGCCACTAGAACTTTTCAGTCAGATAAAGCATATCCCTGTGTTCTAGAGCCACTGTGCAAATGTAAGAGGGGAGACACCAGGAATTTACAGTATGAGGGTGTTACATTTAGCTGGAGAAAAAAATTCTGTGCTCTTGCTGAGTTAGGCCTGGAGACTGTGAAGAGAGTTGTCAGATTCTTGGCTTTCCCATGTTGTTTTTCAGGACAGGCTGTTTGGCTTATGGCATGCCAAGTTAGAATAAGCAAGAGGTGGGCAAAAGTTAGGCCCTGGAAGGAGATTCATGCTAGAGAGGAAAAGAAGGCTGCGGTGGAAGGGTAACCAGGAAGGCCTGACATTGTGTAAAAAATTGTGCCAAACTCTGTATTAATGACCACTGTCATTTAGAGTGTCAGTCACTATTGGAGACCACCCTTTAACCAAAGTTATTTGGTTTAGCCTTGGTCCTTCTCTCATAAACTTTCTGTTGCTGAAGTCCTAGCCTGTTTTAGAGTTAAGCCCACATAGGTCATTAGGAGCTACATATGAGTTGTTCTTGAAAGAATCACATTCTAGGCTCAGTAGGGAGCCAAGATCCTTGGAAAACAATGTGGAAGCCCAGTTCTCTTTTTTCTTTCAGGTCCAGCTTATTAGATAGCTTTAATCTAAGATCTGTTAGTACTATGACTTCCTCCCCTTTTCTACTTGATGCTTTGACTGACACAACTTTTACAACTAGAATTCGCTCAAAAATAGGAGGGGGTGATTATGAAGTTGAGGAGCATCAGTTTAATTCATTCAGAAGCTTGGGAAGGCTGAATATGAAGAACAAGACCGATGATAACACTTAGAGTTAAAGAACAAAGGGATACATTCTTAGTCTGCAAACTAGGAAAACATGCAGATCAAATCAGGACATATTTCAGGAGAGCAGCTGACAAGGGAAGATAACTTAGCTCAGGCCAATACATGAAGCAGTGGCCTCATCCAATTAAATTTGTAATAGCAAAAGTGAGGCTGGAAATTTCTACACACAATAGTGCCCTCAAAATATATTATATAATGGCAAGGGGTACAAAAATGAGAATGCCAAAAAAAGTAAGGTACCGCAAAAGTATCAATGAAGTTCAAATAAATATCAAAGCGAAGGAAGATGACAAACATTCATAGCAGGAAGGAAAATTGACCACTCTCTCTTGAATGTTTTTGCTTATATTTCCCTGTTAACTACCTAAAAGCAAATGAAAAAACCAAGCTCCCTAGTGAGAAGTAAAGACTCATGCAAGAGAATAACACTTCCTAAATACAAACAAGTTTTTTACCAACCAAGGAGAAATGTTATTTAAAGTAGGTAAGTAAGTAATTCTAGGAAATAGATGTAAAAGTATACATAATTTATGTATTTGCTGATTGTTCTTCTTTAATTCAAAGGTAATATACCTTTATCTGTGACATCTATGTATCCTATATCAGTGATCCTAGATCTCAAGTCTGGCTGCATATTAGAATTTTGGGTGTGTGAGTAGAAGGTAGTCCAAGTGACTCAGACTGGGGATGTAGCCTCATCAGAATCCAGTCAAGTATTTGCTTATACATGGTCTGCTTTGTTCCTTAAAGGGTTTGAAGTGCTTCATAATCCTTAGGATAGAATTTAATCTAACACGAATTTACCTTACTTGGCTTAATTATTACCAAAATTTAGGCTGTATATGGCATGCACTAAAGTTGATGCTTAAAGAATTGATTGAACACAATAATGAATATACAAATGCTTTAGATCTTCCTGCTTTCATGAACCTCACAATCTAGTAGAAGGAGAAGAAACGTGCTTAGTATTCATAATGTAATGGTGAATATGACATGTAGCCATGGAAAAGGTACTTCAAAGGATAAATATATTACATACACTTGCAGGGATCAGAGAAAGCTCCATAAAACAGGTGAACTGTAATATAAATCTAAAAGCATAGCTAGCTTTTGACAAGCAGAGATAGAGGGAGGGGTGTTCCAGAATGCAGGAACAGCATAGTCAAAAAAGCAAAGACAATAAAGTGTGGGGTGTTTCCCAAAAGCAGTTGAGTAATACATTTCAGCGTCTGCAGGTAGACAGAAGTAAAGAACACACACAGAATAGTAATAGAAGCAACAGTTAGAAATATAAGATATAGTCATATTATGCAGGATTTCTAATGCTAAGATTAAGAATCTGAACTTCAAAAGACAAGTATCAAATGATTTCACTCATATGTGGAGTTTAAGAACAACAACAAAAAAAACTGAAGGAACAAAACAGCAGCAGACTCACAGAACCTAAGAATGGACTAATAGTTACCAAAGGGAAAGGGACTGGGGAAGATGGGTGGGAAGGGAGGGATAAGAGGTAAAAGGGGCATTACGATTAGCAGACGTAAGGTGGGGCGGGCACGGGGAGGGCTGTACAATTCAGAGAAGACAAGTAGTGATTCTATAGCATCTCAGTATGCTGATGGACAGTGACTGTAATAGGGTTGGTGGGGGGGACCTGATGAAGGGGGTAGTTTAATCACCATAATATTGCACATGTAATTGTAGATTAATGATACCAAAATAAATTATTTAAAAAAAAAAAGAATCTGAACTTCATTCTTAAGTAGGAAAGGGAGATATTTTTTAAGCAAGGGAGGCCAAGATCAAAGGAGTCCTTTGGGAAACTAATTTGGACATTGGCTTATAAAATTGTTTGGAAGAGAAAGAATTTGGAAGTGGGATGAACGCAAGGAAGAGAATATTACAAAAATTTGGGTAACTAATAATGGCAAAAATGATCTCAGTGGCAGTAGGCCTGAAAAAGGAATAATTAATTTGAGAGTAACTATGAAGGCAGTTTTGACAAAATAAGGAAGTTGCCTAGATATATACATAAGATAAGGCTGAGGGAGAGGCCAAAAAATGAGTTTGTGGTTTTAAACCAAATGGATGATATCATTTATAGGGAGTCAGAATAATAACATTAGCCAGCATTTATTGAACACCTACTATATTTCAGGCTAAGTGTTTTACTTACATTATCATATTTAATTGTCTAACAATTTTTGAGGATTAAGTTGTGCAGATAAAGAAACTGAAGTGTAGAGAGCTTAAAAATTTGTTCAAGATCACCTAGCTAGCAAATGGTAAAGAAGAATAGTATAGGAGATGTAAGTAACTAGTTTATTAAACAGTCTGACCTCAAGAGACTACAAACAAAAAATGTCTTTACTTTTCTTATCTACTGACTTAAGGTATTTGGCCAAGATCTCATTCTCTACCCCCTTTTGACATGTCTGGCCAATTCTAAGTTTTCCAGTCCCTTTCAATTTTAAAAACAAGTCCAGTAACTATAAATTATTTTAGAATCTCAAAAGGCCTAAATCAAGTCTAAGCCAGTATAAATCAAAACTGTAATATCATGTTCATATTAAGCCTCCTCTTTTCCTCCGATTGAGGCCTAATCCATGGCCTACAGTGCGGATGGGGGAGAACTTGGTCCATTCCATTCTTAACTTCTCTGCTAGCTTTCTTCTTTTCTCCCAGGCATCATAGATTACTCTAGAGAGTGTCTTGCTTTTGGAAGCTGCCAAGTGAGAAACATATTACCATCTTTTTGGTAATAAATGCCCTCAAATCATAGGGCATTTATTACCAAATACTTATCAAATCAAAACCAATATCAAACACCCCTAAGCAATAACCATATTCTATGCTATTAGAGGTCTGTGAATTTTGCAGCTCAGCAACCACCCAGTTGGGAGTGTGATGCCAATCTCCATTTTTTCCTGACAAGTTCAATGTCTTAGGCATAGTTCTCTCAAAGAAAACCCTGAGATAAGGATTCAAGTGCAACGAGTTTATTGGAAGGTGATACTAGGAAACTATAGCAGGGGAGAGGGGAAGTGAGGCTGAGAAAGGAACTCAATATATGGTGTGTTATTAAGAAAGCTCTATCAGTGTGCAAGTGGGGCTGGGAAAACTCAGGAGCTGGTGTAAAACATCTCCCAAGTTCTACATGAGGTGCAAGGGAGCTAAGGTATTTATACACAGATGCCAGAGAATCTTTGGTTGAGGAACATTACTGGGTGTTAGTTTCCTAACATTTTCAGATTGCCCTGTGCTGAGGCACAGAAGTCATCTGCAGCTTCAGAAAAATCATCCAGGTGAAGAATACCAGATTTTGGAAGTCGAAAACACAAGGGAGAGAAAACTGCTGAATATACCTAAGTCAACAATTCACTAAAATCTTACAAATTCCCTACACAGAACACTTTCTTTAGTAAGCACTCCTCAAATTGCTTAGCTTTCTTTATTATTTGCTTGGGGTCATGAGGGTAAGGGTCTACCTCTTGTTAAACACTGAGAGGATGCCTGGCAGTATCTTTGACCTGATGTTAGAATGGGGGTTATTTAAGACCTGTTGTCCTCAGTTTTGGAACTTTAATGGAAATTCATTAAACAACAGAAGTATTTTTCAACCTTGTATTACAAAGACTTTCATATAGAAGCAGTAGGAGGACAAACTGGTCAGTGTTTCAGAAGAAGAGAGAGCCAAAACATATGCATCATGAAGTAACACTGTTTATAAATGTGAAAAAATGAAAGAAAAAACCCCTAAATGTCCACCAATAAGGAAAACTTTAAATAATCAGGGTGCCTCTACATATGGTAATATATCAAGTATGTAATAGTTTTCACAAAATAAGGCTAACGAATATGTCTATGCTAATTTGGGAAGGCTGCCAATAAGCAAAACATCAAATACCAAGTTACAAAATACAGAGTAATCTAAATTATTATATATATGTGTATACACATACACACAAGGCACAGACATATAGTTACACTTCAATATATATATTAAAATCTAAATATATAACCCATCTCTACTCCTCTCCAGCAATCATTTCCCCCTTCTAAGGAGGACTTTGTGTCTCTCAGATCCAGAGTCTTTGTAGTGCTATTTAGAGATAGTAGGTGGAAATACTAACAAACAGAAGCTTAGAGACTCTAATTTGATTCACATCAGGTGGAATGTGGAACTACTTGGGGAAAAAAGAAATAGGCGGGCTGTAGTTAGTTGGAGAGAGGGAAAAAAAAGAGAGAGAGAGACATCATGCTTACTTTAAGGTAGAGAATTGTTTAAAGAGGAAGTTTTGCAAATTTTGCTGTTTGTGTATGTTTTTACAGGGGTTTTATTCCCCACTCCCCATTCTCTATTCAAGAGGTCTTAGTAAAAGCATATATTAGTTAAATGTTTCAGGAAGTTAAATTTGGAGTCTTTTGAATGTGACATTGTGATGAGATAAGTTTAAGGTAGTAAAAAAAAAAGCCTTGTTTTACTTGAAGATATATATATTACATATATTTCATATATACATATTTCATGTGTATATGAAATATCTATTATGTATGAAGTATATATTATATTCACATTACATATGCACTGAAATGTCTTATATATGCATAGAAAATGTCTTTTAAAAAAATCCAGCGAACTGTTAGCCAGGATGGTTATTTCTGGATAATTAGTTTGGATGGGGATGTTCGAGAGAAATGGAAATTTATACTTTCATATTATATATTTCTTACATACAATGTGAATTTTTCACAAGACTATATTCTTTTTATAATAAAAAAGTAACAAAGAAAACAGAAAAAGCATGACCTATTTTGTGATCAATTGGTAGAGCAGTTTTGTGGGTGGATGTTAGGTTCTTGAGATGGGAGGATAAGATTAAAATGGTAAAGTGAAAATAGATTGTGTACATTTATCTGCCTCACCAAGACTTTGAACTTAACCCTATTGGCAATAGAGCGCCTTCAGAGGATATTTTGCCCTGAAATGACTTGATCAGAGCTGTAATTTAGATAGAGGACACAATTTTTCTTCTCATAATGATTTTCTAACATCATTTAACTTAATACCTTTCCAACTCTACTTCTTTCATTTTGGGTTTATTCTAGGTTTTCTAATTATCTCATAGATACATTAACATGTTGAACACTTGAATAAATTAATATGTATAGTAAATTCTTTGGAAACTATAAATAACATGTTAGTTATTTTATTATTAAGATTTTTATATCATCCAGCCTTAATTCATGATTTATGTGTTTGAATAATCATAATTTATTTATTTATTTATTTCCAGGTTAACAATTATGTAATGTATTCTTTTTTAGTATCTCCCAGTTTAATCTTTTATTCTGATTAAAGTTGTCTGGAGTTTTAAATAACATTTCCACCACCATTTACTTATTCTTTCAAAATCTATGTATGCATTCCCTTTCTGCTTTATGTACTGTTATTTGCAAAACCCTACTATTTTTTGTTATCATTGTCTGTTATTGAACAAATGCTCATTTTGTCAGAGAGAGAGGCGATTCACAAATGCCAGAAAGTGCCCTCTGATATGTGCTATCAGAGACCTGCACCAGGAAGAACAGGGAATCCAGGGTAAGAGCAAATTTGTGATTAGAAGTCATGTAATTAAAAGGCCTATGTAATGTTGATATGTATTTTCTAATCAGGTAAACCCTACAAACCTTCCCAGACCTTCTAAAACTCAAAGAAAAGAGAATATTTAGCATTAAGCAAACAACAGTAGATAGTAAAAGGTAGCTATGCACCTAAGGCAAAAGGAAGAAAGCAAAAGGAGGATTTTAATCTTTGTTTTGTTTTGAAACATGCAGACTCCTTTTTCTTGCAAGAATAGTAGACCATTTTAATCAAGACATTAATCAAACTCCCACTAACTCTTAAGAAAAGAAAGATTTACAGAAGCCAAGAACTTGAGCTGCTTAAGAAGAACCCCTTTTGAAGGGCTTAATGGGAATTCATTTTTACCTTCAATTAAACCCAACCTCAGTGCTCATTGCGGGCCAGAGGCTTATCTTAGATAATGATTCAGGGAGGCAAACAAATTTGCTGGATTCTTCTGGTAAGAAATTTCATTTCATATTAGTCTCCCAGAGAAATCACCGGTAGAATTCTCCCAGAGAGATATAAATGGTGGCACTTTGGTCTTCATTTACCTTCCCAGCCATGGTGAAACCAGAGATTATGTTTTGCCTCATTCTGTTGCCTATGCAAATTGATCTCTGAGCCTGTTTGAAAGCTAGCAAAGGTTTCTTATTCAGATTTGCCTGTCATGAACTCTGTTTATGTTCATATCAACCTCTTTAAAAGTCTTTTCAGAATTGTCATTGTGATATTTAAGACATTGCTCATGGATATCCATTTCCTCTTCAGCTGAAACATCTAGCTTAAGTTTTTAGGGGCACACAATTCAAACAGAGTAGTTAGTATTTAAAACAAAACTGAATAGAACAAAAGCACTGCTTTGTGACTCATGGGGTGTGTGTGTGGGTTTACAGGTGTGGTGTTTTCCAGAAGGCTAGAGATTACAAAACAGGGAGTTTAAGAACATATATAAGAAAAGAAAATTTGGCAGATTTCTATTTCAGACTGTGTATGTCAGTTTATATAGCATGAATTACCCTCTCTACTGAAACACTAAAATGCTGGAAGATAAAAAGGGCATCATCATTATTGACTTCATATAAAAGCAGAGAATCAATGAAACCAAACATTTTAAGTGAAGCCAAGAACCCAAACTGGGGGGTGGGGGCTGTTGCCAAGACTTAGAGATTTTGAGCATCTTCGTCTCACAACTGCACAAGGTGTGGAAGATAGGACCAGGACCATTCTAAGTGGAGTCTGCAGTAAGTTAACCCCCATATACACATGGGGCCCCAAAGAACCACACCCTCCATACCCATGGAGTAAGAGTGAATGGAAAATCAAACCCCACCACAGAAGGAGACAGAAATAATACTTGCATATCTTGACCCTGCTACTAGATGACTATACATGAAATATCCCCTGAGATTCCACAATCATAAGAAACCCCTCTCTACAGTTTACAGTTCAAATTCACACTACTTATATGGTCTAGAAACCTCAAGTGGAAAATTAAATTTAACATAGTCCAGGTTTGGCACCACTTCTAGAAGACTTCAGTAGCAAATAGAAATTTGTACTCAAGAACTTAATTTCAATAGAGACTTTGAAGAATTAACAAAAATAAAGTTGAAAGGAAAATAAACATCTAAGAATTAAACATCACAAAATATATCAGAAGCAAAGCACCATGTGTAAGAACCAGGAAAACAAATAAGGTAATAGAAAGAGACAGGTAAAACTTGAGATATTAGAATTACCAGGTACAGAATAGAAAAGAGTTACATTTATAGAAATAAAAAAAAAACAGGGTGAAAGCAGATATGAAAAGAACCAACTAGAACTTCTAGAAAGGAAAAATAAGTATTTTTGTAACCTTTCATTTTAAAGAATTATAGATTCATAGGGAGTTGCAAAGGTAGTACAGAGAGGTCTGTCCTTCACCCAATTTTACCCAATGGTTACTTCTTATATAACTATAGTACAATGTCAAAATCAGTATAAAGTATGTATATACTTCTGTGACATATCATCAAATAGATAGATTCTGTAACCACTGTGGCAATCAAGATAACAGAACTATTCCATCAGTACAAAGATCTTCCTTTACATCCATCTCTACAATTTCCACCATCCCTAATACCTGGAAACCACTCATCTGTTCTTCTCTATAATACTGTCATTTCAAGAATGTAATAAAAATGGAATCATACAATGTATGACCTTTTTAGTGTGGTTTTTTTCACTTAATATAATGCCCTTGAGATCCATCCAAGTTGCTGTGTACATAAACAGTTCATTCCTTTTTATTGCCGAGTAGCATTCAATAGTATGAATGTACCACAGTTTGACCATTCAGTAACTGTAGGACAATTTGGTAGTTCCTAGTTTTTCACTACTGGAAATAAGCTGCCATAAACAACCATATACAGATTTTATGTGTGTTTCTGTATATAGGATTTCATTTTTCTAATACAAATGCACAGGAGTGTGATTCCTGGGTCATACGGTGAACGTATGTTTCATTTTTTAAAGAAACTGTCAAACATTTTTCAGAATGGCTGTACCATTTTATATACCATATTTCCTCCACCTCCTTACCAACTTTTGGAGTTGTCACTATATTTTCATGAAAATTAAAATTAAGCATTTATTTTAAGTACATTTGCAAGGAAATGTTATCTTCAATGTCTGTCCAGTGAATCAATACCCATGGGAAACAGCACAACTGCAAGGTAAAATGGGATCACAGATTCTAGAGGCAGGAAACCAAGAGTTCAGATTCTGGCTTTGCCAGTTAGCACTAAGTGAACTTAACCTCATCAATCCACATCCATTTCTCATTTACAAAATATAATAGCTTTTTCTATGCTAAGCACAGGAAGTTTTGAATATTTTATTTATTCCACATTCTTACAACATGGATGTCAGACAGGAATTATACCTTCTATTTTACAAGGAGATCTCTTAGTTTTCTATTTAAACAATAACCTCCCCTTACCCCACACTTCCTTTCCCCCATTCTTCACTGTTCATAGTGCAACTCATCATCTGATAAACTATTTAACAACTTGGTTTTTTAAAGTAAAATTATTGTTCAATTAATTGAGATACAACATTATATTAGCTTCAGATGTACAACATAATTCAACATTTGTATACATTGTGAAATGATTACTACATTAGGTCTATTTACCATCTGCCACCATGAAAATTTACATTTTTTCTTGTGATGAAAACTTTTAAGATTTACTGGCAAATTTTCAATACAATATTACTGACTACAGTACCCATGCTGTACATTACATCCCCAACACTGTATATATATTTATAACTGCAAGTTTATAGCTCCTGATCTGCTTCACCCATTTGCCCTCCCCTAACGCCCCATACTCTGGCAACCACCAATGTTCTCTTTATCTATGAGTTTTCTTTTGTTTTGTTTGTTCATTTGTTTTATTTTTTAGATTCTAGAAATGAGAGAAATCATATGATATTTTTCTTCTTCTGTCTGACTTACTTCACTTAGCATAATACTCTTCAGGTCCATTCTTGTTGTTGCAAAGGGCAATATTTCATTCTTTCTTATAACAGAATAGTATTCCATTATGTTTATAACACATCTTCTTTATCCATTCATCCATAGATGGGCATTTAGGTTGTTTCCATATCTTGGTTATTGTAAATAATGCTGTAATGAACATAGGATTCATATATCTTTTCAAATTAGTGTTTTAATTTTATTCAGATAAATACCCAGAAGTGAAATTACTGGATCATATGGTAGTTCTATTTCTAATTTTTTGAGGAACCTCTGTACCATTTTCCAGAGTGGCTGTACCAGTTTACAGTCCCACCATCAGTGTACAAGGGTTCCCTTTTCTCCACATCCTCACCAATATTTGTTATTTTTTTTTCTTTTTGACAAGAGCCATTCAGACAGAGGTGATATCTCATTGTGGTTTTGATTTGCATTTCCCTGATGATTAGTGATGCGGAGCATATTTTCATGTACCTGTTGGACATCTGGATGTCTGCCCATTTTTTTAATTGGGTTCTTTTTGTTACTGAATTGTATAAGTGCTTTATATATTTTGGATATTAACCTCTTACTGGATATATATTTTCAAATATCTTATCCCCTTTAGTAGGTTGCCTTTTCATTTTTTGATGGTTTCCTTTGCTGTGCAGAAGATTTTTAGTTTGATGTAGTCCTTCTTGTTTATTTTTGCTTTTGTTGCCTTTGCAACAAAAAATCATCACCACGACTGATGTCATAGAGCTTATACTGCCTGTGTTTTCTTCAAGGACTTTTATGATTTCAGGTCTTACATTAATGTCTTCAACGCATTTTGAGTTGATTTTTATGTATGGTATAAGATAGTGGTCCAGTTTCATTCTTTTGCACATGGCTGTCCAGTGCTCCCAACACCATTTATTGAAGAGACTATCCTTTCCCCATTATATATTGTTGCCTCTTTTGTCATAAATTAATTGCCCAAACATGGGTGGGTTTATTTCTGGGCTCTCTATTCTGTTCCATTCATGTATGTGTCTATTTTTGTGCCAGTACCATATTGTTTGATTATTATATCTTTGTAATATAGTTTGAAATCTGGGAATGTAATACCCCAAGCTTTGTTCTTTCTTAGGATTGCCTTGGCTATTCAGGATCTTTTGTGGTTCCATACAAATTTTAAGATTGTTTGTTCTACTTCTGTGAAAGAAGCCATTTAAATTTTGATAGGGATTGCATTGAATCTGTAGATGACTTTGAGTACTATGGACATTTTAACAATATTAATTCCTCCTATCCATAAGCATGTTGTTGCAGGAACTGCAGGAACTATGAAAAAGGAGTCAGGACACCAAGACATTTGGTGAGAAGCAGCATTTATTAGTGCCGGCACTGGCTCAGCAGATTCCTATCCAAAGGTTGAGCCCCGAGTACAGCAGGGCCATGCCTTTTATACATTTTCTACAAAGTTAGGGGGGAGTCAGCACCCAGGAACCATTGCAGTGAGAGCTATTAGATCACTACAGGTGTATTCAGGATGCTGGATATATTTTAATCTATTTCTGTAAAGGTTACCCAGATACCGTATTATAAACTAATGGGCTTCCATGACTATGATCAACAAGCTGTTCCATACCAGAGTCCTGGTGGGGGGGAATATATTGTTACTTTGTTTCAATCTCAAGCACCCAGGCACCTTGTGATTCCTCTACATTCCTGAAGCCTCAACAGAAGAAACTTTGTGTCCTTGGCTTCCTACCTTAATGTAGTATCTTTCCATTTATTTGTATCATCTTCAGTTTCTTTCATCAATGTCTTATAGTTTTCAGTGTTTTCAGGTCTTTCACCTCCCTGGTTAGGTTTATTCCTAGATATTTTGTTCTTTTTGATGCACTTGCAAATGGGATTTTTAAAAAGTTCTGTTTCTGGTAGTTTCTTGTTAGTGCATAAAAATACAAAAGATGTATGTATATTGATTTTGTACCTTACAAATTTACTGAATATATTTATTAGTTCAAACAGGTTTTTTTGGTGGAATCTTTTGGGTTTTTTATATAAAAAATCCTGTCATCCACAATTTGGATGCCTTTTATTTCTTTTTTCTGCCTAATTGCTCTGGCTAGGATTTCCAAGACTATGTTGAATAAAAGGGACAAGAGTGGGAATCCTTGTCTCATTTTTTATCTTAAGGGAAAAGCTTTAAGCTTTTCACTTTGAGTATAATGTTTGCTGTGGACTTGTCATATATAGTGTTTATTATACACATTTTATTGAGAGTTTTTATCATGAATGTATGTTGAATTTTGTCAAATGCTTTTTCTGCATCTATTGAGATGATCATATGATATTTTTATACTTCATTTTGTTAATGTGATGTATCATGTTAATTGATTTGTAGATGTTAAACCATGCTTGCATCACTGAAATGAATCCCACTTGATCATGGTATATGATCCTTTTAATATATTGATGAATTCAGTTTGCTAGTATTATGTTGAGGATTTTTGCATCTATGTTCATCAGGGATACTGGTCTGTGGTTTTCTTTTTTTGTGGTGTCCTTGTCTGGTTTTAGTATCAGGGTGATGCTGGCCTCATAAATGAGTTTCGAAGCATTTCCTCCTCTTCAAATTTTTTGAAGAGTTTGAGAAGGAGAAGTGTTAATTCTTCTTCGAATGTTTGATAGAATTAACCTCTGAAGCCATCTGGTCCTGGAATTTTGTTTGTTGGGGGTTATTTTATTACTGATTCAATTTCATTAGTAGCAATCAGTCTGTTCAGACTTTCCATTTCTTCATGATTCAATCTTGTATTGTATGTTTCTAAGATTTATTTATTTATTTTAGGTTGTCCAGTTTGTTGGCATATAATTGCTCACAGTTTATGATCCTTTGACTTTATGCATACATATTATATGTTATACACACCATATCTAGGTGATTCCATAACCATGATCTTAATCACTTGAGTACCCAAATGCTACATATTATCATGAGAAAAACATACAACATTGGACCTTTACATAATGGATGCAAGTTGGTTCTGTTGTCATTCAAGAGAGGTGGCATGGGACCACCCCCACCCCGCACCTAAAAGTGGTTTGGATATTGTGACTGATGTTACTACATATACACCAAGTGGGTTTGAAAGATTTATTATTTAGTTAATGAGAGAGAAGGGTGGGTTCCCAAGCAGGCCCAAAAATATCTTGAGAGAGGAGGAAATGCTTCAAAACTCATTTATGATCCTTTTAATATATTGATTAATTCAGTTTGCTAGTATTATGTTGAGGATTTTTGCATCTATGTTCATCAGGGATATTGGTCTGTGGTTTCTAATGGTCATATTTGATTAAAGCTGAAATAACTTAAACACCAGAAAATTTTAATAAAGGCTGAAACTTTTAGAGGAGTTCAAAATTGTTTTACAAATCATTTCTTGCAATGAAATTGTTATATTCTAAAGCCTTGGAGTTTCCTGGGGTTTTTTTCTGATTCCTTATGAATTTCCACATTCTGATTTTTCATTTTATTCCATATCATATAATGTCATTATTCTGCTTTTTCACTTACTATGAGAACATTTATGCCATAAAATTACATGAATGATTCATACTCTAAACACCAGGGAATTATCTTGAGGTTTGATGATGACCTTGGGTCATCTTTTAATCACTTGCAAGCCAGTTAGTAGATGGATTGCTGGGAGTTTTGCCAATGGAATGATTTAAAATTCTGGACTATCACACAAACTTTTCTTAAAGGCTCCTTTTACTATTGAATGATCATTAAATAAATAAATCTCTGAAGGTGTGGACTCCTGTCAAATCCTGAATCAGTCTTCAGTTTTGGAGCTGCTTGAGTTGCATTCACATCTATGTGTGTCAGGGAACTTATAGCTGCAAATAACAGAACACCTGAAACAAACTAGTCTATGCAAAAAAGGAATTAAAGGAAATGTACTAATTTACATAACTGAAATCCAGAAGCAGCCTGATTCAGAGACAGGGCTGGCTACAGGCATAGTCAATGCTAAAAAGGCATCATCAAGACTTGGTTTCTCACCATCTCATTATCTCTGATCCCTTATTTTATTTTATTCAGTCTCAGGGTCCATGTTAGCAGTATGAGGGTAGTAATACAGCCCCCAGAATCCCTTACATTCAAGTAAACCAGGAAAGAATGAATGTCTTTTCCCCAGATACCCTGGGAAAGCCTCAGTGTGTTCATAGACTCTTCCAGGATCAAGAGACCATCACTGAAACAATCGCTGTGTCCTGGGAAATGCAATATGCTGATTTTCTTTGTCTTAGTTCATTTGGGCTGCTATAACAAAGTGTCACTGACTGGGTGGCTTATAAACAACAGAAACTTATTTCTCACAGTTCTGGAGGTTGGGAAGTCCAAGATCCAGGTGGCAGTATGGTCATGTTCTGGTGGGGGCCCTCTTCCTGGCTCAAAGCTAGTGCCTTCTCACAGTGTCCTCACATGGTGGAAAGAGTGAGGGATCTTGTGGGATCTCTTTTTAATACTAATCCCATTCATAAGGACTCTTCCCTCATGACCCTAGCACCTCCCAAAGGCCTCACCTCCTTAATACCATCACACTGGGCATTAGCATTCGACATTGAATTTTGAGGGGACACAAACATTTTGACTATAGCAGGTTTAATTTGGCCTTGTTTTCCATCCTGGTGTCCTACTCAGATGCATGGGCTATAAAGAGGAGATAGGTGAATCCCCAGGTACTTTTACATATAGGATGAATAGATGCCCAGTCACAGCAAAGTAACATCTGTATCCTCACTTCTTTATGCTTTCTCATAAGTACATTTAATGTATCTTTCCCCCTATAGGGAGGTCATGAGGTAAAGAATATCATTTCTATATTTAATTTGTGCTAACAGGTACTCTTTAAGGGGAAAAAAATGCTCAAGTAACAGCTCCCAAAATATATATTATAGGAGTTGGCTAATAAGACTCTTCTGTATTCTTCTGCCACCTTTCATCTTGGGATCTCTCACCATTCATTATCTGGTAGTAGGCCTTCAGTGTACAGATGGAAAAGTTACCCCAGAGGGAAGAGAGCTGATGGAAAAGTTACCCCAGAGGGAAGAGAGCTGTTACGCTCTACCCCCCTTCTGGTTACACTTCTGCGAAATGCTAATTTAATCAGGCACATGATTCACTCACTCGCCTTAAACTCCAGCCAGACCTCATTCGATTTTGAATGTTTTAATTTTATTATTCACCCACAAATGTATCCATCTCAGCTTAGGTATATTTTTAAACAGTCAGAATTATAAGCTGAAGGAAAAGGTCTTCTCTGTGGACTCTTAATTTTAGTCCTGCCCAAATACTTTGTTCTAAGCCATGTATAAGATAAACGCTTTAAAAGCAACATTACTCTGAATCCAGTATTGGAGTGAGTGAATAGCATACTGATTATAAATAAAAGTAAACATCCAAAATGGCCCTTTCTAGCAACACCACTGGAAACAAGGAAACAAGGGCCAAACTAGTGGGGAAACTTGAGCAGATTCACATGGAACCAGGTTGGCATGTTTGGGTTATCATTCAGAAACTAAAAGCCTTTGGTCCCATTATCAGATTTGTTATGATCAACCTCACAGTTTACAAAAGATCATGTATGTAGAGAAGTGGGAGCATGAGAAAGGAAGGTGGTAAAAGCTCAAGGAAGTCGTAATCACTACCTTTGTGAGACATTCCAAAGCAAGAACCTAGAAGAGCTTTGAAAAATAAAGTGAGCTGGCTTGCAGGTGTATTTGACTAAGGTCTCACACAGCTAATTAAAATTCCTTTGGCCACAAAGTGACTATGGATGGGTGGGGATTATAATATATTGCTGCTAATTAACCATTAGAACTTGGTCACTAGCTCATGAGTCACCCCATCTCATTTAATAATATCAAATTATATTTGATTCACCTGTAAAGAAATGTTTAGCTGCACTGGTGTAATCCACAGTATATACTTAAATGCTTCAATTTGATTTTTAACTTGAAGATAGAGGTATGGAAAAAATCTGATATTATTTCCTGTCAAATATTTGCATAGTGAAGTGTTTTCTGATTATCTTTATGATATTTTGATTTATGGGAGGAAGAGAAAAAGGGTAAACTATAGAAGATTGTCATGGCTAGCAGCAAAATATACATGAAACACCTTCATGTAAACATTCTGAAAACATCACTCTTCACAGATAATCTTCTGCATGATTAATAGTTCAATGCAGAATGAATAATTACTTGAAACCCTAAAAATTATTTCAGACATATTCTAAAATTCCATTAGAGCCTGTGAAATATCCAATAATGCAATTTATATTTTAATGTCTTTTAGTGTATGCATTATAAATTAGCTAACTGAGAACATTATTTCAAGAAGAAAAATAGAATACTGGGTGGATTTTTAAGAAACTAATAATTTTTAAATATCCCATAAATTTTCACATCTGATAACAACAGTTTTTAAGTCTTGCTTTCTATTCACAATGAAGATATTAAAATTTCCTTTCTGTGAAATTTTTAATAGTCATGGAAAATATGATTGAAAAATTTTAGCATCTAAAACTGCTCTCCATGTATCTTTGATTTAATGAGAAACGTTTTTGTACAACATTTTTTCCCACTCAATTAAACCAAGTTATTGAATGCCTAGTATTTGGAAAGAAAATTACTAGGGGCTTTGGGACAGACAAGAGCATTTTGGATGCTTAGAAATTAGTGTGAGAAGAATAGACAATTGCAAAAATAACACTTCAGGCAATGCTATAATAGGAATAGCATTATTTTAAAATCTAAAGCATAGCAAATAATATTCCTGTATGTGAAGTAAAAAAATATATTCATTTTTCTAGTTGGCTTTTAATACTGTTAGACATTCCTCTACACGATGGACAATACTTAGTGGCCAAGTAGAAAAATACTCTGGAAGCTCTTACACGAAAGGTAATATAGTAAGGTACAATGCTTGTTAAATGTGATTAGGTGTCAGAATCAGACAAAGCCTGTTAAAACCCAAGTGCTGGGCCCAACTCAGTGTCTAAGTCAGTAGGCCTGGGGTGAGGCCCAATAATGTTTATGTCTAACAAATTCTCAGGTGATGCTGATACTGCTGGTCTGGGAGCCACACATTAAGAACCCCTGGAGAGCTCTAATGCCAGATCACCCAAGTCTGAATTCTGGCTCACTATTTATACCTGCATGATCTTTGGAGCGTGCCATCATCACCTCATCCAAAAATGTGCATAAGGAAAACACTGTAAGAGAAACTGCTAGCCAATGACCAAACCTTTGTTATCTTCTTCTTCCTGGGCCTACAACTAACTATTCCCAGCTTCCCTTGATGTTAGATGTGGACCTGTGACTGAGATCTGGCCAAGGAATATGAGCAGAAGTGATGAGTATCACTTCCAGGACTGACTCCTAATAATACTCACACACATCCTTCATGCCCTTCCTAACACTTCTGGCATGCAGCAAATGAGCATGGAAAACTTGGAAGCTGCAAGCTAAACCCAGCAGAGCCACACAACGGAAGGAGACTGCATTCATGAACTAACTCCCACCAAACAGTGACACCAATTTGAGCTCTACATGAGGGGGAACATGACTTATTCTTCTTGGTATCCCTGATAGATAGAATGCCATCTAGGACATGGTTGCTCAATAAATGAGTGCTGAACTGATAAAGGAAAACTTAAGGAATGGATTAGACTAACAGCAGATATAATTGGAAATAAGCTCCACAAGAGTGCATATATTTAAGTAAAACTAGATGGCTGCTATTGAAAGGTTCTAGAAGATATTCCTCAATAGGTAGAAGGTTAGGTAAAATCACCTCAAAGGACCTTCCAAACATAATAACCTATGATATTGTGCTTTAATTTTAATTAGTAGGATGCAACTTTTGAGAAATACTATCTTTCTCCCAGCCCAGTTATGTTCCACTCCTTTTGTTTTATTCATTGCCAAATGTTTCACCTTTCCTTGTTAATTAGCATTCATTGAACACATAAAATATACCCAGGCCTGTCCACAAGGTACTTGGCTTCTAGCTAGGGAGAGTGCTTATGAAGTAACACATTTGAAACAATTAGTAAACAATGTCAAAGAGATCATTAAATGCTACAATAAGAAGCTGTTGAGGGAGTTGCTTCAAATGTGTTACTGTGCACATTAGAAGAATATCAGCCCACTGGACAGGCAATCAAAAAGCTCAAATTCAACTTTCTTTTCTGTAGACAAGCTATGCAAATGTGAGAAAATCATTTAACCTCTCTTCTCCTTTCAATAAAATTAAAATTAAAATTCTGTCCAATTTACTAAGGAGTAGAATGAAAAAATACCCAGTGATTTTTGAATTAGAAAGTGTGATCCTTTGAAATTGAGTACTGTATTTTGGAAGATTATGTTTCAATTCAGTTTTATTTGCATTGCTTGTTTTCTTTCTATAGGTAATCAGGATTTTTGTTGTTAGTGATGGTTCCTCTAAGAGTCCTTCATTCCACCTGCTCTCAGTACTAGAAAGTTGCCTCTTTTTTTCTGTGTTGCAAACCCACAATAGCCCTCTCTGGTCCTCCACAGCAAGGAATGTGATTGGGGTTCCTCAGTTTGGACTTATGCTCCCTTCAGTAACCAGTTGTCACCACTGCTGTTGACCTGCCACCTGCTTGAATTCAGGGTGGAGACAGGAAACTCAAATGCTTTAGCAGGATTTATTAGGCCAGCTGCCGATGACCAACTTGGAGATTACATTTCATGAGCATTATTTCATGTTCCAGTAGATACACTAAATATCCTTTCATATCTAAAGCAATGGCAAAGAAAAGTTACAATGAAGAACAATTTAATATTTTTCTAAAAGAACATAATATAATAATAATTGAAGTAAAATTGGGCAAGTTAGCCCTGATAGCTAAACTTCTTCCCTGACAGCTGTAAATCTGCCTCCAGCTGCATTCTTTTCATGGGGAAAAGTTCAAGTTGTGTACATTTCTTCACTCATTTTAAAACCATTTCTAAAGTGTTTTCCTCTGCTTCTGTTTTGAATATTTTTGCATCTGTAATATAGTTCTTAGATATTTTTCTCTAATTAAACCCTTTAAAAAAGAAATGAATGAGAACTTCTACTTGAGCTCTTCCAAATTTTGACTCCATTTGATGGCCCCTTTGACCTCTGTGAGCTGTATTTATGAGCAGTCCCTTGTCTGATAATTGTCTTTTGTATCCCAAAATGGTTACAATGCATTAGCCCAAGAACAGAGACTCAGGGAAGAAAATTAAGTATCTTAAGTTTCTAGTCTATGTTTTTAATTTAGCTATAGAGGAGGGACTTTCCCACAAATGCTATAAATAAGTGACCCCTAGGCTTTATTTAATGTGCATATGATTCACCTTAGGATCTTGTTATAATGCAGACTGAGGAGTTCTGGGGTAAGGCCTGAGATTCTGCACTTCTAACAAGTTCACAGATGATGCTGATGCTGCTGGTCCAAGGTTCTAAATTTTTAGTCAACTTTAATCTTATTATTGCTTAACCACCAGAGCTTCCACCTGTGTCTCAACAGATCTTGGGAAGATAATCAGTTGAACTAGTTTTTCACAACTCTTTAAAAGGTAAGGGAATTTACTTTGAAATTACTTTTAAAATTCAATAAAAATAAAAGCAGGGTAATAACCAAATAGAAAGATGTCCTGGTAAGAATGGGTCAAAGGTGCATGAGATTCAATTAAGGAAAGAAAACAAATCTATTCTGTATGGCATTCAGAACTAGAGTAAATAAAGTATTATTAGTTGTTTTGTAAAGATCTATTCTGTTTCGGTTGGTACAACCTCTGGGTGAAATCTCCCCATGATACCAAGAAATATCCTCCACTTAGGATGTCTTGCTTCCTATTGAATATACTTGCTTGCTTAAGGGTGTAAACATAAGCAGACAATGGTACCCTGACTCTCTAACCCAAAAAGCTGTCTGGCCTCTGTCCCTCAATTTAGGAATGTCTTTCAGCAAAATACTCAGATTGCAGAAGAGGAAGGTACTTACTTGGTCTTTCCAAATTGTTATATCTACAGTGAAAGAAGAATGTACTGTTGTCCAATCTCTGCTGCTGGTGTCTTTAGATGTCCATTTTTAATTATTGTCTAGTGCATTAATAACCTTCAGTTATTTTGTAGGCAGATTTAAGTTTATTAATTATGGAAGTAACATTCCACAAACCTAGAAGAAACTTGTGAAGTCTATTAACCCCAGAGGGAAGGACAGTCATCTAAAAAAGTAAACAAAATGATAGAAGGGATACAATAAAGACTTGACAGAAAATAAAGTTGATGGTTGTTTTTTTACTTAGCCTTATCTGCTGAGACTGTTCATGCCCATCTCTTCTTTACCAAATGGCAGGTAGAAAAGGAAAATTGAAAGAAGCAAATGCTTCTTCCTACCTGTGTTTTCTACCCACTTCTATGCCTCCTGCTACTCTTTTATTCTTTCAGAGTTTGTTTTAGCATAATTATTCTATCATCAGGTTCTATGCTATGACCAATTTTATAGACCCAATGGCTAGTGCAGTGCCGTGACATATAATGGATACTAACTAAATATTTGTTAAAGGAATGAATGAGTATATTACACATATGGTAATTCATTATTTAAACCTTTTTGCACCTTTCCCTGACTCACTAAGAGAATGGAAAAAATACACATTGACATTTAAACACATATGTACACTATAAAACTGGAATGAGTAATCTGTTTGGTTTTATTCAGAGTAAGGGATAAAAATGCATTTATTTTTATTAGTTTTATGAATACCAAGACCACTGAAATGACATCTCATACTAAGCAGAATCTCTTAAATGTTTGCCTCAGGAAGTGGTTTAGAAATCAGAAAGAAGTTTTCCTAATTTAAAAATAAAAATCAAATCTCACTTAATCTGATTTTGGAGTTCTTGGTGCTTTGAAGCCATTACTATTTGTGGTGGACATTGTTTTGTGCCACCCTGATATCCTTTCAGATAACAGCTGTGGCCTCAGCTGTCGGGAGTACCATTGGCAGGTAGCCTTCAGTTGTCAGCACCTTTGTGGTTGCCTCAGCTGCAAAAAGCTATTTGGTCCAGTATCACTTCCCTTACCCAGTGACCCACATCCAATGACAAATCAATGTAAGGGTAAAAAGACATGGCCATCTTGATCTAACAAACAATTCTGAAGGGCCATTCTACAGGGTCAGCCATGGCTGTTTGGCCTACCCTGTACCTCAACTTCTCCCTCTTTCCAACCCCTGCTTCCTTCCCCTAGGGCCCCAAGGGCACTCCCGAACAAATATTTTGCATGTTAAATGTCATCTCAAAGTCTACTTCCTGGGGAGCTCAACCTATGATAATATTACATCCATGCTCTTTTTATACAAAATACAGAAAATGTTTGTAGTTATCCACAGAGGACAAATTGTTGCACTTTGTAGAGTTTACTCTCTGAAAGGACACTTATTCTGGGTCAGAGCTGCTTGACAAAAATGCACATTGCCAAGGTGTATTAGTCCCTAATGGTTTTTGATTTCATCATTGTGTTGATGACACAGGGAGTGGACCAGGAATCATATTGCCATGGTGATTCCCTGCAATGAAAAGAGCCTCATTTGAGGTGCTTTCTTTGTACTATAGGGTTAGAGTTGGTGCCGTGGTTTCTAAGTGGAGTCTCCTCCAGTCAGACCACGCTGACATTAACTGAGCTCTGGAAATTTCTCTTCTTCCCCGAGAAATCATGCGGCATTCAGAAACATGTTACTTTGGAAGACTAACCTTAGATATTCTCTGGATGGTTAAGTTACCCCATTGCCAGTCCTTCTGGAGCTCTAGCCTGCTTGCTTTGTAATCTTCCCTCCCAAATTGATGTCTGTATCTGTTTATATAATGTACTGATAACTTAAGGCCAAAGGGTAAGGAGAGGTCTCCATGGTGAGAGTTCTTTTGGTTGTCTCCAACTGAAAGGATCACACTGGTGATACTTGCCTTGCTAATAAACCAACTTAATTTTATTTCTTATCTTGAAATTACCAGTGGCTTCAGCTTTGGAATATGTGTTGGAGAAACTGTCAGGGTTCATACTGCCACTTGTAAAGCAGGTGGTGCCAAGCTTCACTGGAGATTCAGTCTCTCTTTTCCATGTCTTTTTCTCTTCTTTAGGAACCTAGGCTCCTCATACGTTTTGTACCGTTTCCTCCACATTCCTTCATTATAATAAAGGGACTAAGATATAAATAAATGATAAAGCAGTGGATTACCTTTCCCGGCAGGATTACTTTTTAAATGGAAATAAGGGAATGAATCTCTAACTAATGAATTTCAGAGAATGACAAATTATGCAAATGTAGGAAGAACAGGAAGAGGTTGGGGAACAAAGCCTAAGCACAGATTATTCTGTGCCCTTTTTCCCCATTTATAGAAGGGTACTGAACTAATACTCATCCTCATTCAAGTTTTCCAAAAAGTAGAAGAGGAGGGAATACTCCCAAACTCATTCTATGAGGCCAACATCACTCTAATACCAAAACCAGGCAAAGACACCATAAAAAAAGAAAATTACAGACCAATATCCCTGATGAACATAGATGCAAAAATACTCAACAAAATATTAGCAAACCAAATTCAAAAATACATCAAAAAGATCATCCATCATGATCAAGTGAGGTTCATCCCAGGGATGCAAGGATGGTACAACATTAGAAAATCCATCAACATCATCCACTACATCAACAACAAGAAGGACAAAAACCACATGATCATCTCTATAGATGCTGAAAAAGCATTTGACAAAATTCAACATCCATTCATGATAAAAACTCTCAACAAAATGGGTATAGAGGGCAAGTACCTCAACATAATAAAGGCCATATATAACAAACCCACAGCCAACATGATACTTAACAGCAAGAAGCTGTAAGCTTTTCCTTTAAGATCAGGAACAAGACAAGGATGCCCACTCTCCCCACTTTTATTCAACATAGTACTGGAGGTCCTAGCCACGGCAGTCAGACAACACAAAGAAATAAAATGCATCCAGATCGGCAAGGAAGAACTCAAACTTTCCTTGTTTGCAGATGATATGATATTGTACACAAAAATCCCTAAAGAATCCACTCCAAAACTATTAGATCTAATATCTGAATTCAGTAAAGTTGCAGGATACAAAATTAATACACAGAAATCTGTTGCATTCCTATACACTAATGATGAACTAGCAGAAAGAGAAACCAGGAAAACAATTCCATTCACAATTGCATAAAAAAGAATAAAATACCTAGGAATAAACATAACCAAGGAAGTGAAAGACCTATACCCTGAAAACTACAAGACACTCCTAAGAGAAATTAAAGAGGACACTAATAAATGGAAATTCATCCCATGCTCTTGGCTAGGAAGAATTGATATTGTCAAAATGACCATCCTGCCTAAAGCAATCTACAGATTCAATACAATCCCTATCAAAATACCAACAGCATTCTTCAATGAACTAGAGCAAATAGTTCTAAAATTCATATGGAACCACAAAAGACCCCAAACAGCCAAAGGAATCCTGATAAGGAAGAATAAAGCAGGGGGGATTACGCTCCCTGACTTCAAGCTCTACTACAAAGCTACAGTAATCAAGACAATTTGGTACTGGCACAAAAACAGATCCATAGACCAGTGGAACAGAATAGAGAGCCCAGATATAAACCCAAGCATATATGGTCAATTAATATACGATAAAGGAGCCATGGATATACAATGGGGAAATGACAGCCTCTTCAGCAGACAGCTACATGTAAGAGAATGAAACTGGATTACTGTCGAACCCCATACACAAAAGTAAACTCAGAATGGATCAAAAACCTGAATATAAGTCATGAAACCATAAAACTCTTAGAAAAAAACATAGGCAAAAATCTCTTGAACATAAACATGAGCAACTTCTTCATGAACATGTCTCCCAGGCAAGGGAAACAAAAGCAAAAATGAACAAATGGGACTATATCAAGCTGTAAAGCTTCTGTACAGTAAGGGATACCATCAGTAGAACAAAAAGATATCCTACAGTATGGGAGAATATATTCATAAATGACATATCCGATAAGGGGTTGACATCCAAATTATATAAAGAGCTCATGCACCTCAACAAACAAAAACCAAATAAGCCAATTAAAAAAATGGGCAGAGGAGCTAAAACAGACACTTCTCTAAAGAAGAAATTCAGATGACCAACAGGCACATGAAAAGATGCTCCACATCACTAGTCATCAGAAAAATGAAAATTAAAACCACAATGAGATATCACCTCACACCAGTTAGGATGGCCACCATCCAAAAGACAAACAACAACAAATGTTGGCAAGGATGTGGAGAAAGGGGAACCCTCCTAAACTGCTGGTGGGAATGTAAATTGGTGCAACCATTGCAGAAAGCAGTATGGAGGTTCCTCAAAAAACTCAAAATAGAAATACCATTTGACCCAGGAATTCCTCTCCTAGGAATTTACCCTAAGAATGCAGCAGCCCAGTTTGAAAAAGATATATGCACCCCTATGTTTATCGCAGCACTATTTACAATAGCCAAGAAATGGAAGCAACCTAAGTGTCCATCAGTAGATGAATGGATAAAGAAGAGGTGGTATATATACACAATGGAATATTATTCAGCCATAAGAAGAAAACAAATTCTACCATTTGCAAAAACATGGATGGAGCTAGAGGGTATTATGCTCAGTGAAATAAGGCAGGTGGAGAAAGACAAGTATGAGATGATTTCACTCATATGTGGAGTATAAGAACAAAGAAAAAACTGAAGGAACAAAACAGCAGCAGACTCACAGAATCCAAGAATGGACTAACAGTTACCAAAGGGAAAGGGACTGGGGAAGGTGGGTGGGAAGGGAGGGATAAGGGGGGAAAAGGGCTATTACAATTAGCACACATAAAGTAGCGGGGGTGGGGGTGGGGTAGGGGGATACGGGGAAGGCAGTATAACACAGAGAAGACAAGTAGTGATTCTATAACATCCTTCTACGCTGATGGACAGTGACTGCAATGCGGGTATGTGGTGGGGACTTGATAATAGGGGGAGTCTTGTAACCATAATGTTGCTCATGTAATTGTATATTAATAATAGCAAAATAAAAAATATATATATTTTTTAAATTTAAAAAAAGGGTACTGAAATATTATCCTACCTCCAAGGGTCATTGTGTGGATGAAATATGATATGACATGTAAAGTGCTTAAAACAGTGTTTGGCTTGTTCAGCTATTGCTATTTTTATGTTAATCTTTATTTTTACTCTGAAGAACAAATTAGGAAAAGTCCCGTGCTGTACCTTTAACCTGAAGTACTAAATTACCAAAAGTCTGGTCTTTCCCTTTATGGAGAAGCTGTAAAGCTTTGTTATTTATACAGTGGTCCAAGGACCAGAAGCATCAGCCACAGCAGGGAGCTTGTTAGTTCAAAATCTCAAGCTGCAATCCAGACCTACTAAAGCACAAACTTCATTTTAATAATATTCCTGGATGATTCCTACAGACATTAAAGTTTGATGAGTCTTGAATTAGGTATAGTGGCCCCACATAGGCATTTTGGATTCAAAGAGACCCAGTTCCAATTTACTATCTGTGGGACCCTTGGCAAGTTACTTAACCACTCTGAGTCTCAGGTCCCTCATGTGTAAAATATGGGATAAACACAACTATTTAGTATGGTTGTTGTTAGGATTAAATGTGAAAATATGTAAAGCACTTACTGATGTTTATGCTTGGCAACTACCAAGTACCTTATAAATGGTGGCTATAACTACTCTCAAAACAATCTCCTGGCTTTTGAAACATGTAGTTTCAAGCTCTCAGGGACAGATAACTTCATCAATGCCAAACTGTTCAAATATTCACATGATTCTAAAGACACACAGGAATGTTAAGTATCATCTTAGATAAATAAAAAGAAAAAATGGTTAGGTATATTTTGTATTGGAAGGTTTGGTTTGTGGGGAAAAGATTTTCCTTTGTGTTTCTCCAAGTCTTCCACTGCCTGGCTGGGTAATACATGTTCAGGTTAGACACAGAGGTTATCAGTTGACCACAATAGGTAGAGGAATACTATCAGGTCTGGCCAAGCACTTGAATCTTTTAAACATGATTCTCCCTGCCAGAGAAGGTGACCAGCTTGTTCTATGATCCTAATGTAGTGCTTCCAGAAACTCTGAACAATGGAATCTGAATAGGCAATGAACAGGTCCTACATTCTCAAAGGCATTTTGCATTCATCTCATGGTTAAAAGAAGTGTCTCAGGGACCAAATTACTGGGTTTCAAATTTCTCATTTATAAATTCTGGATCATTACAGCTCTTCCCACTAAGGATGTTTAGAAGAATTGAATGAGATAATCTATGTAAAATGTTAGCACCTTATAGTGAGCATTTAGTACATGTAAGTTATTGTTGCTCTTCTAATTACAGACATATCTCGAAGATATTGTGGGTTCAGTTCCAGAATACCTCAATAAAGCAAATATCACAATAAAGTGAATCAAATTAACTTTTTGTTTTCCCAGTATATATAAAAGTTGTGTTTATACTATACTGTAGTCTATTAAGTGTGCAATAGTATTATGTCTAAAAAAATGTATTTACCATACCTAAAAAATACTTTATTGCTAAAACATGCTAACCATCATCTGAGATTTCACTGATTTGTAATCTTTCTGCTGGTGGAGGGATTTGCCTCTATGTGGATGGCTACTGACTGATCAGGTTGGTGGTTGCTGAAGGCTGGGGTGGCTGTAGTAATTTCTTAAAATGAAACAACAAAGTTTGCAACATCAGTTGATTCTTTCTTTCATGAATTTCTCTGTAGCATGTGATGTTGTTTGATAGCATTTTAACCACAGTAGAACTTCTTTCAAAATTGAAGTCAATCTTCTCAAACCCTGCTACTGCTTTATTAGCTAAGTTTATAGAATATTCCAAGTCCTTTGTTGTTTACCAGAAGTAGATTCAAGAAACCACTTTCTCTGTTTATCCATAAGAAGCAACTCCTCATCCATTCAAGTTTTATCATGAGATGTCAGCAATTCAGTCACATCATCAGGCTCCACTTCTAGTTCTAGTTCTTTTGCTATTTCTACTATATCTGCAGTTATTTCCTCTCTGAAGTCTTGAAGCCCTCAAAACCAACTATGAGCATTGGAATCAATGTCTTCCAAACTCATGTTCATGTTATTTTGACCTCTTTCCATGACTTACAAATGTCCTTAATGTCATCTAGAAGGGTGAATCCTTCCCATAAGCTTTCCAATTTACTTTGCACAGATACACCAGCAGAATCACTATCTATGGCAGCTATAGCCTTACAAAATGTATTCCTGAATAATAAGACTTAAAAGTTGAAATGATTCCTTGATCCATGGGCTACAGAATAGATGCTGTGTTACCAGGCATGGAAAGAACATTAATCTCATTGTCCATATCCATCAGAGCTCTTGGGGGACCAGGTGTGTTGTCAATGAGCAGTCATATTTTAAAAGGAATCTTTTTTCTGAACAGTAGGTGGTCTCAACAGTGGGCTTAAAATAGTTGGTAAACCATGTTTTAAACAGATGTGCTGTCATCCAGGTTTGTTTTTACATTTCTACAGCACAGGCAGAGTTGATTTAGCATAATTCTTAGGGGTTCTAGTATTTTCAGAATGGTCAATGAGCATTGGGTTAGACTTAAATGCTGCATTACCCCTAACAAGAGAGTCAGCCTGTGCTTTGAAGTTTTGAAGCCAGGCATTGAGTTCTCCTCTCTAGCTGTCAAAGTCCTAGATGGCATCTTCTTCCAACAGAAGTCTGTTCTGTCTACACTGAAAATGTGTTGCTCAGCAGAGTCATCTTCATTAACAATCTCAGCTAGATTTTCTGAGTAACTTGCTGCAGCTTCTACATCAGCACTTGCTGCTTCACCTGCAGTTTTCTGTTATGGAGACGGCTTCTTTCCTTAAAGCTCATGAACCAACCCGTGCTAGTTTCAGACTTTTCTTCTGCAGTTTCTTTACTTCTCTCAACCTTCATAAAATTGAAGAGAGTTAGGGCCTTGATTAGGCATTAGCTTAAGGGAATGTTTTGGCTGGTTTGATCTTTCCAGACCACTAAAATTTTCTCCATCTCAGCAATAAGGCTGTTATGCTTTCTTATCATGTATGTATTCACTGGAGTAGCACTTCTCATTTCCTTCAAGAACCTCTCCTTTGCATTCACAACTTACCTAACTGTTTGGTGCAGGAGGTCTAGCTTTTGGCCTGCCTTGGCTTTCAACATGACTACCTCACTAAGCATAATCATTTCTAGCTTTTGATATAAAGTGAGATGTGAGACTCTTCCTTTAACAGGAATACTTAGAGGCCATTGTAGGGTTATTAACCGGCCTAATTTCAATACTGTTGTGTGTCAGGGAATAATGAGACCCGAGGAGAGGGAGAGAGAGATGCGAGAAGAGCCAGTTCATGGACAAGTCAGAACACATAGAACATTTATTGATTAAGTTCATAGTCTTATATGGATGGTACCCCAAAACAATTACAATAGTGACATCAAAGATCAATGATCACAGATCACCATAACAAATTTAATAATAATGCAAAAGTTTGAAATATTGTGAGAATTATCAAAATATGACAGAGACATGAAATGAGCAAATGCTCTTGGAAAAATGGTGCTGATAGACTTGCTTGACACAGGGTTGCCACAAACCTTCAATTTGTAAACAACAATATCTGAGAAGTGCAATAAAACAAGGTATGCCTGTGCCATACTTGCTGCATCTGCTTTTCCTAGAATCCTGCATTTAGTAGGTCTGACTCCACCCTATTTTCTTGACCTCAACACTGATTTGGAGGCTATGCCTATCCTCTAGATAGATCTATCATAATAGTTTGGTTGGAAGAATTAGAATTGAAGTCATGATACACCAATGGAAAGGTGACTACTTAGATTTCCACATAAGGGCATTTCCTAGTTGACTGAGCACTGGGACAACAAATTTCAGTGTTGTTGAAATGCTAGTGTAGTCAGGCTCTAAGAGACTGTCAGCCATTTTAAACCTTTTAATGAGTTCCCCAAGGAGAAGCAGAAGCTACCACCCCAGCAAGCCTTTCCCATGCCTGAATTGTTTGTCGTTCAGTTGCTGGTGCTCTGGAGACTAACATATTGGTAACTTTTGCTGCAGCATAGTGAAACAACAAAATTTGAGAAATTATTGATCAACCAGTGCTGGCAGCACAGACCTATTTGGAAGTGGAAAGGAGCAGACATCATGAAAACTTGGACTGTGTATCCATAGGACTTCCTGAAAGTGTATACAGTAAGGATTTGGGAGACTTCAGTCACCTGAACTAGTCAATTTAAACTGGGGCAAATGGCAAAGTTTTAAATGAGCTTCCACAGTGTGGTTGAAATATTACTTTGCATATAATTAGTGCTAGACATAAAGGAACCTCATCAAAGGATTTTCTGTGTTTTAGAAAGAAAGCTCCTCCATTTTCCACATTACAATTCATTAACATGCCACCACCATATTTCTGCAGAATGGCCTGTGTATTCCAACAAGAGAATCCACCTGATTTTTGGGTTAGAGTTGAGTCACAAAGATTAAAAAAGGCAGGGAAATGGGAAAGGGGGACATGAATCAGATTTCTGAAGAACTTGTTCAGATGGGCAGTATCAGTTTTAATAAAATTTATCAGATATTTTTAAAGTATGTATAAGTTTAATTTAAATAAAACATTTATAACAAAAGTAATATATACTCCTTGCTGAAAACAGAAGAGTATTCAGAAAAAAATTACTCAGAATTAAATCACTTGAAATTAACATTTTCATATATTTAATTCTGGGCAATTTTCTCTAAATGTTTATATTGATTCTAATTAACCTAACTGGGATTATTTGGAAAAATAACCCTGAATGGCTATGTAATAACCATATGTATCACAATTTCAACATCCTTGGGCATTTAAAATATTTCTCAAATTTGTGCTATTATAAATAATAATGTGACAAATATCTTCATTTGTGATACTTTGCCTGAATATCCAATGTTTTGTTACAATAGATTCTTAGAAGTTAAATGACTCAATCAAAAGGTTGGAACATATTTATGATTCTCAGTACATTTGTCAAACTGCTTTCCAAAAGCATTGTTCCAACATATCCTCTCATGAGCAGGGTATGAATATGCCCTTCTAAGAGCACCAGTGACTACTTAGAGTGTTCTCTTGGATCACTCTTCTCAAATTTCATGGACAACACTGCTTTTTTAAGTGTGGTTTATCATTTCACACATAAATATACTGACCATTTGTGGATTTTTCTTTTGTGATTTGTTCACAACCATAGCCCATATCTTCTGGGCAGTTAGTTTTTTCTCATAGTTTTATTACCATCTTTGTATATTAAAACATTTGAGCTTTTTAATACATTTTTCACACATATTTTACCATTACTTTTAATTTATGGTAGATTTTCATTGTTATAATGTATAGAAATTGAACTTTCATGCAGTCAAATCTACCTTTTCATGATTTTTCCATATTGCTTTTGTTCTTATAAATCTTCCCCCACTTGAAGAACAACTATTTACCCATATTTTCTGTTAGCCAGCAAAATTACTTTTATTAAGTGTGAAAATGCTTATTTGAAGGCAGAATGTGGCTAGAATGATTTCTCTTTGCTCACCATAACTAAACTCCTCATAAAGCACATGAATTTGGAAGCATTCATAAACTGAATATAGATATAATCATCTCAGAGCTTAAATGAAATTACCTTTAAGATGACTGTATAAAGTACTTGAGAAAAAGATGACAGGAATTATGTCAGAGAAGAATAGTAACTGTTATGAAAGTGAAGTTGACACTAGACCTTTTAGAGGAGTTTCTACTTCTGATTCATTGAAGGAAACAACCTTACCAACATTGTCTTCATTCCGTTAGTTTCATTTGCAACAAATTGTTAATAATTACTCAAGTATTCAGATAGCATTGTATTGTATTAGAAACATTGTCTAATACTTACTGACTTTACAAAGCCTTGCAATGCAACAAACATACTTCAAAATAATTGAAGAAATTATAAATGTAAATTTGTTAACATATTTTATCTTAATAATACATGTTTCCATCATGAATACACAAACAGAAGAATGTATGAACTCTCATATAAAATAAACACATGAAAGAAGAGAGGGATGGAGAGAGAAGGGGTGGTACAAAGACAGCTGAATTTCTTAGTTCCTATAAAAGTCTAAAATTATTTCTACCCAGTAAAATTTATTCTTTGAAAACTTGAAAGTAATCTGTAAGTCTGTGTCAACAGAGAAGCCACATCACAGAAAAGAGAAACTGCACTGGAAAGGGGGAAGGGGAAAGCATGGGTTGTCAGGAGCCACCACAGTCTCTGCCAACACCACATCAGTGACAGCTAGTTTTCCAAACGGTACCTTCAAGGAACCATTAATTGGAGAATAATGAGTATGACAAAAGGCAATGCTTCTCAATTATGTGGTATATTATTAGTAATAGATTCCTATGGTATATATACAGTTGACCCTAAACAACTCAGGAGTTGGGACACTGACTCTATGTAGTTGAAAATCGTGATAACTTTTGACTCCCCCCAATTTTAACTAATAGCTTACTAATTGACCAGGGCCTTACCAATAACATAAACAGAAGGTTAACACATATTTTGTATGTTATATGTATTATATACTGTATTATTATAAGAAAGCAAGCTATAAAAAAGAAAATATTTTTTTTAATTGTCACAAATCTCCAAAAAATTTTTCAGTGCATTTATTTTAAAAACTCTGTGTATAAGCAGACTTCGGTAGTTCAAACCTACATTACTGAAGAATCAACTGTACTATGTGATGAATAGTGTGTTGGACCACATGTTCTCAATAAACATATGGTATACTGATTACACTAATAGCCCCAATTTTTCATGTATCTTTGTATAGGGCCCTTTGACAGTGCCCTCTCACACTAACTTTGGGCCTGGCCATGTGACTTGTTTTGGCAAAAGGGATAATAACAAGCTTGATGCAAGCAGAATCTTGTAAAGGCACTTGTGTGGTTCTGATTTCTCTCTTGGATCCTGTGAATATCAGGAAACCAGTCCAAACTAGTCTGCTGAAAGATGAGATCATATGAAGCTGAACCAAGTTGTACGAATCAAGGCCATCTTAGGCCAGCTAGCCCCAGCCAACCTGTCTGCTGACTACAGACCCATGAGCCTGCTCAGGTTAGATCAGATGAGCTTGGTGCAGCTCATAAGATCCTTCCAGCTCACTCTAGACTCTTAAGAAATTATAAATTTTATAGTTTTAAGCCACAAAGTTTGGGTTGATTTGTTCCACATTAATAACTAACTGATACAATAACTAATAAGAGAGTAGGGGCTTAGAATTTAAAGGGCAAAACTGATTGCCAAAAGCCCTTCCAGTGAGAAATGCTGAAGCAGGGTAGGGTTGAGGTAAACAGCCACCATGAGTACCTACGTAACCTCTCCCTACCTGAATAAGGGGGGCTTCAGAATATGAATTCCATGGCTTCTATAGAATAGAAGCACAATCCACATGCATTCAGTCAACAAGTTGATTTTTAGAGGCAAATTTCTTGACTGTGGGAACCTCCAGGGGGAAATCAATAATCTATTAAGCCTACAGGTTGCACTGGGATGGTAGCTTTGACCTCTGTCTCAAAAGATTTCACAGAAACGTCAGCTAACACCAAATGCAGTGGTACAAACATCTGATCTGTTCTAACATTTACTCTTGTTTTGCTTCTGTTTTTAAATCAAGTTATTGAACTTAGTTACTAAAAACACTCTGTGATTTGAGTTAGGAATGCATTAGAGGTTTTCCATCTCATTTTGTATCTGTCTGGAATGGGGGGTGAGACTTCTGGAGCATCTTTCCTATTGACCTTTGCTATAGAGCAACATGAAATGATTTACAGGAATGGTTTTGAACCAAAGGTATGGATCAAAATTATATACCACCTTCATTAATTCATTCATACTCCCAGGCCTCATCCCTGTTGTGGTAAATGTGATTCCACTTCAGAGAATGGCTTGCTGCCCTGCTATAGGAAGAGCAGTTGGCAGGCAGCCTCTAGCAGTGAGCTCCTTCAGGGTCTGTCTCAGGTGCAGAAAGATCTTTGACCCTAGGTCATGTTTTTCCCAGGCCAGTGACTGAGGAAAGCAGAGGTATTTCAGCAATGGCCATTTCAGCTCTATGTGGGACCTAGAAAGGCAATACTTACTCCAGAGCTTCCTGGCTGAGGTCTGTCTGACCTGCATTACAGCTGCACTTCTCCATCTGCCCAATCCCATTTCCTACCACTTCTCTTCCTGGATATCAATCCCTAATAAACATCTTGCACCCAAAACTCTATTTCAGCACCTATTTCTGGAAAACTCAACCTGACACATATGAAGAATCTCACTCAGTAGGTCTGGGATGGGCAGGGCCCAAGCACATATATTTTGAAAAAAAATTCCTTAGGTGATTTATATATGCACTCTTCTTTAAAAATCTCTGACTTAAAATGTTCTAGAAGCTCTGAAGACTGTGAACACAACATCTCAGAATTTTTATATAGTCTTAAGACATAAATACCTGAGAGACATTTTATGGACATGAATTTTTAGATTTTGAAACCACTGAAAACAATATTATACAGTCTATAGCACTAAGAAATAATGTGATTTGTTTAATCAAGTAATTTTAGGGCTGAAAATGTATCTAGAAACCCAACCGACTTATGCAGCAAAAGCAGAAACTGCATCCCCCATAAAGAATAGAGAAAACACCAGGGCTAAATCCCAGGCCTCTTAGTTTTCACTTCATCATAGAAAATCTAAAAAATTACTTTCAAATGTCAGTTTTAATTTCCTCTACTACTATTCCTTTTTATCAGCCCTATTTACTTCACTAAAATCAATTAATTTGAAATTTATCCCCCTTATGTCCTTTCCTTTTACCTTTCCACTTGGAAGTAGAAATGCTAAGAAGTATGAAATGGTAAAGAGAAACTTCTTTATATATAGCATACACTAAACAAAGATTTATGAGAAGAGAGTTCTTAGAGGAAAGAGCAAGCCCAAAGGCCCTGAGGAATGACAAGGCTTGGTATGTTTGAGGAAGAAAAAGAGGTTCATGTGACTTGAATTAGGTAAGAGAGGCAGAAAATCGTAGAAGATGATGGCAGAAAAATTAACAAGCCCTGTACTATAGTTATTTTGGTTCAGCTCTCTCTCTCACAAGCAATTATTTTCAAGGTCTTTGATAACCACATAGTTTTCTGGATACAGATTTCCAATTTCCAATAATGGGAAACTTGGTTATTCTAACCAACCCTCCAGAGGAAAACAACTAAAAATACTGAGTGAAGTGTTTTCAAAAATCTCTTCCAAAGCAAAAAGAACTGACAACAAAAAGAAAAGTAATCAGAAATCCAGATAGTTAAGTGCACAAGGAAGCCACTTTTACCCTGAGGGCATTGGATATTACCCTATAAAACAAATGCTTATTCTGATGGTCTCAAAGGATTAGGGGCATAGAGATCAAAGCCCAAGGTCACAGATGATGGGAAGATGGTTAGGGTACTCTCCCTCAAAAAAGCTATGACCCTAAAGAGCTACACCGTCAAGGAAGGATTAAGTGGTCTTTCAGCCTGGAATCAGTTCACCTTTTTAGTCCAAGAAACTTAAAAATTGAACTTTGATTAATGTGAACCTAGACTGGTAGTAACTCCAAGCACCTTGTAGAAACAAATGCAAGTTCTTTCTAAAGTAGGGTACTTTCTTTTTTTTTTGTAATTTATTTTGGTATCATTAATCTACATTTACATGTGCAATATTATGGTTATTAAACTACCCCCTTCATCAGGTACCCCCCACCAACCCCATTACAGTCACTGTCCATCAGCGTAGTGAGATGAGAATCACTACTTTTCTTCTCTGAGTTGTACAGCCCTCCCCCTGCCCCCCCACCTTACGTCTGCTAATCGTAATGCCCCTTTTACCCTCTTATCCCTCCCTTCCCACTCATCTTCCCCAGTCCCTTTCCCTTTGGTAACTATTAGTCCGTTCTTGGGTTCTGAGTCTGCTGCTGTTTTGTTCCTTCAGTTTTTTTCTTTGTTCTTATACTCCACATACTTTCATCCAATGACTTAAATTATTCTTACAGATAATTTTCAGGTATGATGATCAGCAAATACTCAAGGACAACCAAGCACACAAAGGAAAAACAACACATAAACAAAAACCAGCAGAATCAATAAGCAATAGAAATAGACCCATAATGACTATACATTGGAATTATCTAATACAGACTATAAATAAGCCATTCTTACTATGAAAGTTCACAGAAAATATGTTGTTTCCATCTTCATAGTCCCTAAAACAATTACTACACAATTTTGCACATGAAAGGCATTAAATGAATGTTTGTGGATTTAAGTTAATAAATATTTAGGCTCTTCCATGACATCAACAACTAATTCATATTACATTTTCATTCACTCATTTTATCCAACAAACATTTTTGCCTATTTGTGGTATTCTGTGCATTGTTTTCAGTATGAAAGATACAATAATAAACAATATGCACACAGGTCTTGCTCTCAAAAACTCTCACATCTAATGGGGAAGACATATAAGTAGACAGCCAAGTACTAATGGTGGGATCAGTACTCCCTAAAGGACTACAATAGGACCAGATAACTGATCATATTCATGTGATGCCCAAGAGCCTTCAAAGTACAATTCCCTAAAGCCCTACTTATTCTCCTAAGATTGCAAAAGATTTGCACAATAAATCTCTGTTTAGGGAGAGCTCCCTAAAAGTTTTCAGCAGATTCTTCTATGACCCTCTGGTCATATAACCAATTGAGACTGTCTAACTGATTATACCAGGTATAAACCATCAATACAATAACACTAGATCAGGATTAAAATAAGGTGCTTACTCCCACCATTCCTATTCAACATAGTACTGGAAGATCTAGACAGAGCAATCAGGCAAGAAAAATACATGAAAGACATCATAATCAAAAAGTAAAAAGTAAAATTCTGTACATTTGCAGATGAGATGACTTTATATGTGGAAAATCCTAAAGACTCCAAAAAAACCCATTAAATCTAACAGATGAATTAAGTAAAGTTGTAGAATTCAAAATCAACATACAAAAATCAGTAGTGTTTCTTAGCTAACATACTGAATGGCTAAAAGCTAAAAGCTTTTCCTCTAAGATCAGAAACAAGACAAGGACGGCCATTCTCACCACTTTTATTCAACATAACACTGGATGTACAAGCCACAGCAATCAGACAATAAAAGAAATAAGCATCCAAATTGGTAAGGAAGAAGTAAAACTGTCAGTATTTGCACATGACATGATACTGTATATAGAAAAACCCCAAAGACTCCATCAAAAAACTAGTAGAACAAATAAATGGATTCAGTAAAGTCACAGGATACAAAATCAATATGCAGAAATCTGCTGCATCCCTATATACTAACAATAAACTAGCAAAAAGAGAAATAAGGAAAACAATTCAATTTACAATTGAGTGAAAAAGAATAAAATACCTAGGAATAAGCCTAACAAAGGAGATGAAAGACCTATACTCTGAAAAGTAGAAGACACTGATAAAAGAAAGTGAAGAAGACACAAATAAGTGGAAATCTATCCCATGCTCATGGATAGGAAGAATTAATATTGTCAAAATGGCCATCCTGCCCAAAAAAATCTACAGATTCAATGTAATTCCCATCAAAATACCAATGGCATTTTTCAATGAATTAGAGCAAATAATCCTAAAATCCATATGGAACCACAAAGGACCCCAAATAGACAAAGCAATCTTGTGAATGAAGAACGAAGTTGGGGAAATCATGCTCTCTGATGTCAAGCTATACTGAAAATCTACAGTAATCAAAACAGTATGGAACTGGCACAAGAACAGACATATACATCAATGGAACAGAATAGAGAGCCCAGAAGTAAACCCACACATATATGGACAATTAATATATGACAAAGGAGGCAAGAATACACAACTGGGAAAAGACAGTCTCTTCAATAAATGGTGTTAGGAAAACTGGACAGCTACATGCAAGAGAATGAAAACTGGCCAACACCATACATGAAAGTAAACTTTAATTGGATTAAAGACATAAATATAAGACAGGAAACCATAAACTCTTAGAAGAAAACATAGGCAAAAATCTCTTGAGCATAAGCATGATCTTTTTAAATAAGAGTAACTTTTTTCTGAACTTACCTCTCCAAACAAGGGAAACTACAGCAAAAAAAAAAAAAATACAAATGGAACTAAATCAAACTAACAAGCTCCTGTGCAGCAAAGGAAACCATGAACAAAATGAAAAGGCAACTGACAGTGTGGGAGAATATATTCATAAATGATATATCTGATAAGGGGTTAACATAAAAAATATATAAAGAGCTCATACAACTCAATACCACAAAAACAAATAACCCAATTAAAAAATGGGCAGAGGACCTGAATAGACATTTTTCCAAAGAAGACATACAGATGGCCAACAGGCATATGAAAAGATGTTCCACATCACGAAATATCAGAGAAATGCAAATAAAAACCACAATGAGGTATCACCTCACACCAGTCAGAATGGCCACCATCGAAAAGACAAGAAATAACAAGTTGTTGGCAAGGATATGGAGAATAGGGAACCCTTCTATGCTGTTGGTAGGAATGTCAATTGGTGCAGGTGCAGCCACTGTGGAAAGCAGTATGAAGATTCCTCAAAAAGCTAAAAATAGAAATACCATATGACCCAGTAATTCCACTTCTGGAAATTTACCCAAAAAAAGCACAAAATCTCCTGTGTTTATTTATTGCTGCATTATTTACAATAGTTGAGATATGGAAGCAACCAAAATGTTCATCAATAGATGGGTGGATAAAGATGATGTGGTACATATACACAATGGAATATTATTCATCCATAAAAAGAAAAGAAATCCTGCCATTTGCAACAACATGGATGGATCTAGAGGGTATTAGGCTCAGTGAAGTAAGCCAAGAGGAGAAAGACAAATACCATATGACATTACTTATGTGTTGAATCGAAAAACAAAACAAAACAAAACAAAATGAACAAAACAGCCATAGACTCATAGACACTGAGAAGTGACTGGTGGTTACCATGGGGGAGGGCTTGGAGTGGATAGGTGAAATAGGTGAAGGGAATAAAGAGGCACAAAATCTCAATCATAATATAAATTAGTCACAGGGATGAAAGTACAGCATAAAGAATACAGTGAATAATTCTGTAACATCTTTCTATGTTTACCAATATTAACTATACTTGTTGAGTTGAACATTTAATAATGTAGATAACTTTTGAATCTCTGTGTTTATACTTGAAACCAATATAATATTGTATATCAACTATATATCAATAAAAATATAAGAAAATCAGTAGTGTTTCTTTACACTAACAATGAATTATCTTAAAAATAAAATAATCCCATTTACAATAGCATCAAAAACATAAAATACTTAGGAAGAAATCTAACCAAGTTGGTGAAAGATCTCCAAACTGAAAACTATAAGATAGTGATGAAATAAGTCGAAGAAGACACAAATAAATGGAATGATATCACACATATATGGGTTGGAAGAATTAATATTAAATATGTCCATACTACCCAAAGCCATCTATAGATTCAATCCCATCCCTGTCAAGATTCTAATGGCATTTTTTTTACAGAAATAGAATAAACAATCTTAAAATTCATTTGGAACCACAAAACTGTATGGCTAAAACAATCCTGAGAGAGAACAAAGCTGGAGATATCACACTTTCTGATTTCAAACTATATTACAAAATTGTAGTAATCAAAATAGTATATAGTTTTGGCCTTTAAGAAAAGACATATATCAATGGAACTGTATCAGGAGTCCAGAAACACCTCCACATATACAGTCAACTAATATTTGACAAGGGAGCCAAAGATACTCAACGGAGAAAAGACAGTCCCTTCAATAAATGGTGCTATGAAAATTGGATATTCACATTCAAAGGAAGGAAACTAGGTCTCTATCTTACACCACTCACAAAAATTAACTTGAAATGGATTAAAGATTTAAATGTAAGGCTTTAAAACATAAAACTCCTAGAAGAAAACAGGGAAAAAGCTCCTTGACATTGGTCTTGGCAATGATTTCTTAGATATGACACCTAAATCAGAAGTAACAAAATAAAAAATAAGCAAGTGGGACTACATCAAACTAAAAAGCTTCTGTGCAGCAAAGGAAACAATTAACAAAATGAAAAGGCAACTTATGGAATGGGAGAAAACATTTGCAAATCACACATCTGATAAGGGGTTAATATCCAAAGTACATAAAGAACTCATATAACTCAATAGCAAAAAGTCAAATATTCCAATTAAAAATGGGCAAAGGTATATGTGGAATCTGAAAAACTAAACAAACAAACAAAAGAGAAATAGACTCATAAACATAAAGAACAGTTGGTTGATTTGTTACCATGGGATAGGGGAGGAACAGGTGGAATAGGTGAAGGTGATAAAGAGATATAAACTTCAAATTATAAAATAATTAGTCACAGGCATGTAAGCATATAGCATAGGGAATATAGCATAGGGAATATAGCTTATATTATAATATCTTTGGTGACAGATGGTAACTATATTTATCATGGTGAGCATTTAATAATGTATATAATTGATGAATCATGAGGTTGCTGACCGGAAACCAACACAATATTGTATATAAACTATATTCCAACTAAAATGATTGTTTAAAAAATGGGCAAAGAATCAAAACATATATTTTTCCAAAGACATACAGATGACCATCAGGTACATGAAAAGGTGCTCAATATCATTAATCATCAGGGAAATGCAAATCAAAAGCACAATGAGATATCACCTCACACATGTTAAAATGGCTATTATCAAAAAGACAAGAGTTAGCAAATGTTGGTAAGGAGAAAAAGGAATCCTTTTGTACTGTTGGTGGGATTGTAAATTGGTGTAGCCACTATGGAAAACAGTATGGAGGTTCCCCAATAAATTAAAAATAGGACAACAGTCTGATCCAGCAATTCTACTTCTAGGTATATATCTGAAGAAAAAAAAATCATTATCTGAAAGATAGATCTCTACCCGCCTTGTTCACTGCAGCATTACTTGCGATAGCCGAGACATGAAAACAACCTAAGTATCCATCAATAGACAAATGGGTAAAGAAGATGTAATAAACGCACACACACATACACATACACACACAGTGGAATATTATTCAATCATAAAAAGGAAAGGAAATCCTTCCATTTGCAACAACATGGATGGACTTTGAGGGCACTGTGTTAAGTAAAATAAGTCAGACAAAGACAAATACTGAACTCACTTAGATGTAGAATCTAATAAAACCGGACTCATAGAAACAGAATATATTGGAGGTTGCCAGAGGTGGCAGTGGGAGATGGATATAGGGAAGATGAGTGGATGTGATCAAAAGGTACAAACTTCCAATTGTAAAGTAAATAGTTCCAAGAATGTAATGTACAGCATGGTGACTACAGTTAACAATACTATATATTGTGTATTTAAAAGCTGCTAAAAGAGCAGATCTTGCAAGTTCTTATTATAAGGGAAAAATTTTTGTGACTGTGAGGTGATGGATGTTAACTAAACTTACTATGTTAATCATTTCACAATATATATACATATCAAATTATTATGTTATATGCCTTATATACATTACATGCCAATTATATCTCAGTAAAACTAGAAGACAAAACCGAAATAAAATAAACTGGTGCTATGTGCTACCAGGGAAGCACAAAATCCAGATCAGCCTAACTCTACAACCAGTGGTCTGTGACTATAGCAGATGCTGTCATGACCCAGTCATATCCTTCATTACTTGTACTCCATGCACATCAACAGCATTCTACTGCAATGATCCATGCTTCTCCATCTGCATAGCACAGAGCAAGAGTGCTAGGGATTTAATGTCCCAGCATGCAGTTCCCAGCCAGGAAGTATAAGAATGGAGGATAGATAACCATAGTTTCTTAACCATGGGTAGCACAATTCTGAAATGTGTTCCAGAGGTTCCAAGCAGGACTCACATCCCCAGCCTCCTACTGATACTTCCTAGGGTCGCCTCCCCCAAAACCACTTGCATTTAAGTCCTTTCCTGAGAGTCTACCTTGGGGCAACTCAGCCTAAGACAGTACCACACTCCCTGGCCTTCTCTTCAAATCTTAATTTAGAACTAATCAGAAAGGCTGCCCAGTTTAGTCCCCCACCCACCGCAATTTTCTACATCATAGACAGACAAACGTTAGACTCTGCTTATAAAATTCCAGGAAAATAGTGCTGAATATCAGCATGACAGCCTATTTTAACTGAAGGCAGTGGTAGCTGTGAGCTAGTTCTTATATTGAGTAGAGTTATTCTTTCAGGTAGCTTAAAACTTTTCATTGTAGTTCAGTCCACTAGAGCAAGGGCAAAGCTATTTCCTATTCCACTTGCCAGCTCTTTGCATATTTGAAGAGAGCTATCCTCCAGTCCTCCCAAAGTCTTCCTTATTCCAATTTTTTCAGTGTTTAATTGTACAAAGTACCTGATTAAGAGAGAATCAAAACTGTGGAAACAACTTTTAAGATTTATCTGACATAGCCCCCTTCTTAAAGCAAGGCTAGACCTAAGTCATCAAAGACAGATGGTAAAACTATGTAAATCTGTGCTCAATATAGTTGTTTTCACTTTTTTCCTGGTCACTGCTCAGAATTATGTCCCCACCTCTATCCACAGCTCTGTTTTCTAATTATGAAGTAGAAAAAGAAGGATAATTGGAACTCATCTATGGCATAGCAATTTGCAATAAAATATTAAAATTCGTTTTTATGGGATTTTCAATTTTAGGACTTGGCAATGAGAAAAGCACCCAGAACATGGGAGAAAAAGGAATGTGATTGCTGCCTAATTTTGTGATCTTTCTAGGAGTAAAAAAAATCTTTTTCCTTTAAAAAAACTGTCTAAATTTGAGGAACTCAAAATTAACACGAAACTACTTCTTTCCTAAGTGTTGGCATTATCAGTTTTCAAAAAAATGAACTACTCTCCATCACTATGTACAAATTTACATCATTATGTAAATGTCATCTATCTATCTCTAAGCCTTTTGCGACAAACTCATATTTTATTCATTTTGTGGTTGTGTGCTGGGCATTTTGTACATGTCCAAGATAGTCATTTTGGAGAGGGATATCTTAAGAATTTTTCTTTCCCTGGCTTTCTGTTAAGGTCTTATAAAACTGTTGGACTTAATCTCACATAACTGCAAAGTGTCCTTACTGTTACTTTTCCAAGTAAGTGTATCTTAGGCTTATTCTAGCATCCCCCTTGTCTTTAAAAATAGATAAACTGTTGGTTTTTGGGTAAGCTCAACCCTTAGTGGGATTATGAAGGATGTAACAAAATGTGCCCATTCCTTCTGGGAGATGATGCTCCTTTTCTCCATATTGTACAGCAGGTGCCTTCTTACTCTCCCCCTACTCACCTGTTCTCACTAAATTATCTTGTATGAATCATTTACACCTTAGACACACTAAAAGAAAAAAAAAGAAAACTGTTTACTTGATGTCAATTGAAAGGAAAGGTCTTGTCCACTGCCAAATGTATTTTAAAAATCAAAGGTGTGGGACATATTTGGAGGAAGAAGTGTTCTTCTCCCTGCCCTTGAAATCACCTATGATTACTCATCCATGTACACAGAAGGCAGGTCCTGTTTTGAAAACTCTGGAGACATTGGAAACCCCTAAGGATGTTCACAACCCCAGTGCTGGCCTGACAGTCTCAGGATTACGGGAGTGTTTACAAAATCCAGATCCCTGGGATGTACCACTGGAGATTTTGATTCTGTAGGTCTGTGGAAGGGATCAAAGGGTGGATGGAAGAAAGTAAACAAGTAATTGGGATGAACTCCAAGTCTAATACTTAGTAATGATATATGGGTCAACCTCATGACATTTCCTCCTCCAAAGTCTGCTGTAAAAGTTTGCCTACTCACATAAAAGGCTGTACAGAATGCCAGAAGTCTCCTTACTGTAACAACGTTGCCTATTTGAGGATGGGAGGAAGTAAGAATGAAAGAGGGGTATGATAATCACACTACCTTATAGAAAGCAAAGTACAGCATTTCCCCACGTCAGTTATCATTATAAATCCAGTGGTATCATATTTAAAACCTAGAATTCATAAAATAAACATAACATTTAAATAAGACCCTGAGCATAACTGTTCATCTGTATTCACTCCCAAATGGAAATTTGTTAAGGTTTCTCGGGAGCCTCACATCAAGTGGATTAGTTATGATACTTTTGTTATGGTATTTCTCAGATACTCTTGGAAAATGGAGTAATATCCGGAGGCTTACAGAAAGTTTTTCAATGGGGAAGAGGAAACTCTTTGCTATAAGACAGCTGAGGCTTCAGGCCTAGTGGTCATCAGTCCCTTCCTGCTCCTTAGCTCATTCTAGCCCAGTCTGACAGTCCCATCCAGGCATACATTTAGATATCCAATTAGAACCTTCTAATTAGAGACCTACCATGATCAAGGCCTATTTGTGTGTGTGTGAAGCACATGTTCTCTTGCTTCTGACCCTGCAGAGAATGTTCTCCTGTTCTAATGATTAAAATGCCTTTATAGTCACAAATATACTCTGTGGGCAAGCTTCATCATTACCTCCTCCTCCTTGCCCACCTCTTCCCTTGGTGATTTCCTCTTTACACTTCTCTTCCCCCCTTAGGACTCCACCGTGTCTTATTTTCATGACATTCCTGCAGCCTAATGCTGTCTCCTTGTTCTGCAAAGACTTATTTTCCACCCTCACAAACATATCTCACATCTCCATTTAACTCATTTTGTTTCTCTTGGTTTTTCTGACTTTCTTAAAGGAATCTGGGTGTCTGGCTCATCTCTAATTTCCAGTATTCTCTGTGCACATCTCACATAGGAGCCTGTCGTAACAATTTTATTCTGTGTAATTTAGTGTACTGCACTTTCTTAAGGAAGAAAAGCTAAAAAAAAGCCACTATTCTACCTTGTTTCCTTCGTTTTTCTCCCACTTCTTTCATTAAATCAAAATGCATTTTTGCTTCTTTTCACTTTCTAATATTACAAACACAAGAGAAAAAAAAAAACTACAGTGATTTTTTTGTCCTTCCTCCAAAAAGAATCCAGAACTGATAGCATGAGAGAGTCAGTCCAATTTAAGTTCTACTGAAAGTACAGTGTAGGCTTGGAGTGTTCTATAAATAACAGTCACATTTCCAAAAGCTGTCCATGGTTTATACAGAGGACCCCAATTAAACTCAAAACAGCTGAAGAAATAAACCTGTCAAAGAAAATGCATTTATAGTGTACCAGGCAGGTTAGACTGTGGAATAAGTCAAATTCTGATTTCTTTAAAGTCACTGAGCTTCCATATTTTGGTGATATCAAGTCCTAAATAATAAACCCATTTATTTTATACACTCTTACAAGCAAGCTTTTTATTTTACAGTGGTTGGTAGCAATTTTTTGATGAGGTCACACATTTAGGGCAATCAAATGTAAATAAAACTTGATCTCCCTAATCCAAAAAGTACAAATCCACCCTATCACTTCATCTTTGATAACTAATACACAGACTTCAACTCCCTATGTAAGCCTTTGTTTCTATGTTTCAAAGTGTTATATCAGGAACTGGGTCAAAAACAGTATGCTAAATTTCCAAACTCTACTCCCTGGTATGTCTAGGTTATAGTATGGAGAAGAGTAGAAGGGTATATTGAACACACAGTGACTCCTGACTTTCATAAACAGGTTTTATTCTGATTTACCAAGAGTAGGTGGACACAAATAATGGAGAAGAAACATGGTGCAGTGACTGGCTGAGCTATCGATGAAATCCATGTAAGGCCAATATTTGCCCTAGCAGGCGAGGGTGTCCCTATTTAATAAAATGTCCCAATTTGACATATTGATTTCCAAATTAGTAAGCCGTCCTTTGATAAAACTGTCCCTTTCTCTAGTTCATGTAAAAAGTTAAGAAATTCTTTAACCTCTTAGTAGGAATTGAATAAGAAAACTGTTTTTTAATTAGCAGTACATTTCTCTGAGCCATGTCCTATACAACAGAGTACTTGAATCATTATTAGACTTCTGAGTATGAGTCCTAGCTTTAATATTAAGCATTCACACCAGAACTTTCCCCTTCCCTTCCTCCACAGTCACTTCTTCCTCCATTTGCTTCCCTGGGTTTATCATCCAAGAATATTAGTAGTAAAGAGCTGGAACTATTAAAATCAGATAGTTTTATTCCCTATGTGTGCTAACAACATGCCATCCAGGCTGCCCCTATTTACATGCCATCTTTTAAACCAACACTACTCTTTCAGGAAAGGATGATGAAAACTTTCTAAATCTGGACTAGGATTTAAGAACATATTTTCCAAAATGACCTCAGAGATGGGGTTGCCAATTCTTCCTACCAATTAGTATTTGTGTTCAGTGTCCTAAAAAACAAAATGTCAATTTTGCCAATCAGTTCATACTCATTTGGACACATGCCAGATAGGGAGAAAGATTTCTTCTAATCCACTGAAGGACCTAATCCACTTCTAATCCAACCAAAGGACCAAAAAAAAAAAAAGAAAAAAAACGGAAGTGAAATATCAAGTTGTGAATATTTTGGAACTCACTGTGCAAATTATTTCTAAGTATTCACCACAGTAGTTTTCCCCAACAGATTCTGTGGGTGAGTAGCACAGTCAGTGACACCTGGCCTTCCATGCTCATTCACATCATTTCATTAATTTGTTTCATCTAACTGTGCTTATCCCTGCATTTTGTTTCTGTTAGACTACTGAGCTTTTTACTGCATTTTATGCAGCTTCCAGACAATCAACATTAATCCTTCATCTGTTCAATCACTTTACTAGGCACTGGGATGAAATCTCTGCCTTCAACTTCCTTTTGAAATACTCATTACCTTGTGTGCTATTTAAAATCGAGAAATATTACTGATATGCATACTTAGCCTGATGTAGATGAGTACTGTTCTATAAAATGAAACAACAGGGTGTGACAGTTATTCAAAAAAGTAACGTCTTTGCAATTAGCTAGCCTAGAATTATATTTACCCCTCATTCTTATCTTTTGAATATTCTCTACAAAACACAGTGCTGCTGATATAATCTCTGAACTGTTTTATTCTTTAATGAACAAAAATTAAAACTAAAGGAGGAGAGAGATTATACAATAGGGATGATTTGAGAGCATAGTTAACATTTTAATTTCTTTCTAAGCACTGACAAGTTGCCTGTATATGGGGCAAGTGGTTTTTAATTAATTAATTAATTCAGAATGCTATTAAACCCCAATCTGAGCCAGGTACTATGCTAGGTACTAAGGTAAACAGTTATTAAAGACAATCCTTCACACAAGTAGCATGTAAACTAATACACAGAGACTAGAAAGTGATTATAATATGCATGTTGCTACAAGTTATGAACAAACTAAGGACCAGGTGCCAGTTTAGGGGTTGAGGAAAGGCCTCCTCAGGACATAAGAAATAGGAGTAAAGCAGGTTAGAAGGAGAGAATGGTATTTTAGGCAAAGCGGACTGTATATGTAAAGGCAGAGTTGCTGGATGAGTCACTGCATAAGTGGGAGTGATTACATTTTAGGAAGGCCTCCATCCTCCAGATGGCAGTTGATGTGCTTGCAATTGAGTAGTGCTGACTACTCCAGTGGTGCTTGTTTGTAGGTACATTTGATGAGAATAGACAAGAATGTTACTTACCTGATAAACCAGTTTCAAATTATCAATATGAGGGAGGAAAGAGATATTCTTTAGGACAATTATTCAGATAAGAATATTGTCTTAGACCAGTGGTTCTCAAATTGAAGCATACATCAGGTGCCTCTGGAGGCCTTGTTAAAATTTAGACTGCTAGCTCCCATCCCCAGAGTTTGTGATTCCTCAGGTCTGGGGTGGGGCTGAGAATCTGCATGTCTACCAAGTTCCCAGGTATGGCTGATGCTGCTGGTCCGAGACCACACTTGGAAACACACTGGTCTACAAACTTTTTTGAAGACATAGCAGTCACAGGACTAAAAATATCAAATCCAATGAACTCTTATGTGTTAACCATAAATCAGAGTTCAATGCTCCCAAAATAACATTTACACCCAAGAGATTTTCTAACTGAAGCCTAGGGACCTTAAATCCCATTCACATCTCAGGCCCCCACCTCTTTAGCTTTGGTCCTCTGGGCTTCAGAAAGCAATGTGATTTAAATAATTTATTCCCAAACTAAAAGCCTTTTTTTGACAAGCACACTCTCTCCTGTACTCTTGTGCTTTCTGAAATATTCTGTTATGTAAGGAACAAATTACTCCCAAATTTAAGCAGATGTCAACAGTTATTACCCTCATGAAAGCTGCTCGTGAAAATGTAGAGAGTGATCTTTAATGTTTTCTCTTTCTGGTGAAGGGAAAATTAGGCAAAATAAATGTCAGTCTGAAGGTCCAGATACTTGCAGTTGAATTTAAATAATGAAATAAAATGTCAATATTTTCAGGGAACATTTATATTTAAAGAAAAAAAAAAGGCTTTCTTTGCTTCCCAAAACATATATGGCATTTTGGCTTGCTAATATATCCACTGAGCACTTTCACAGAAACCTTCAAGGGAATCAAGCTCAGAGTAGCCTGAGGTTTTTTAAATGGCAAAATGGCTGTGGTTAAACAAAACATAAGCAGCAAAGCTTCATTTTCACCTGGAAGACCCTGATCTCCACCTGCCTTGTTATGAAACCCTGATGGCTGAGGGAGCCTCTGGTACGCTGACTCCGCAGTGACTGGGATGGGGAATGGGATGGACACAAGGTTGATAAATTCCCTTATGCACCTCTGGAGCTGAGGAACTCTGGGCATAATGCTGCCTTTTTTACCCAGTGAAAAGTGGAATCAATTGGATTTGGCCTAGGGAAAGTGGGGGTAGGAAAAGGAAAAATAATGTTACATTGAAAATACTTTCATTTTTCCATAATTCTTGAAGCAAAACCACACAGAAAGCAATAGAATATTTTTTCAAACATCTTTAATGACTATATCACCATTCGTTCACCTCTTTCCTGTTTCAGTGCTCTTGATAAATTGAGCTGAAATATCTGTGTAGCTCTTATCATCCATGCACAACTGGGGCTGTCAAAGGCATGATCGAGAGCAACCTAAAGCAAGCTGAGTGAGAAGCAACAGATTTCACTCTGGGTAATGCTTTCTTTTTACCTAGAAAACACTGTATATGCTATTTGTGGATCTCTTGGTTTGATGACTTCTCCTAGGAAACTTGCCCACATCAGAATTTCCCTGTGTCTAGCCCACTTGCACAGGGACTCCCTGCTTCCTAGCTGCCTGACTCCCATGCCAGGTCGGGAGTCATGAGCCCTGAAATTCTCTCCTAAGCTCCTCCCAGAACATCAGATTAGAAAGGGCAGGAAGAAACGAAAACAAGTAAAACAGCTACCTTCTGAATGTCAGGACTCTGACATTTGAATCATGTAATTTAAATTTAGCTTCATAAATTTTAGACCCAAACCATAATATCTAAAGAATACCATAATACTGTAATATCATAATACTTAAAGAAAGTATCTGACAAAAGAGAAGACATTTGTCAAATGCACAAGCATCAGAAACAAATGAAGCAAAATGGATTAGTGTGAGTATCCATGCTACAGGGTTTGAGGGAATCTAACCCAAAATAAGTATTTCTGTTTTTTTAATACACTGCAAATTATCCGTAACTAACATCTTTGTAGAATAAATTCTATTGTCATTAAACCATTAAACCACAGTAATAACTATTGTATTTCACAAATACTAACATGCAAATTTTTAACATTTTTACATCTAAGAAATCAGGATGTATCTTACAATCAACAGTGTACCATGGTTTTGTTGGCAATTAAAAAAAATTTCGTAGCACATAAAACAATTCAGCTTATATTCAATAGCATCCTTGATATGGTGACATGTAATTATCTACAACAGGGAAGAGCTTTAGTATGAAGCATTTCAACTACAAGTCATATTTTGAGTAACTTACTATGTACAAGGCATTGGGCTTAGGTGATGGGGAGGCAAAGATAAATAGAATGCATCCCTGATTTCAGAATTAACAATGTAGTAAAGAAGAGTCACATCTAAGCAACTATGTAAGAGCAAAATGTAGTACTGTGGGAGCACAAAGGAGGGAAAAAGTCATCCTAATTAAGGGTTCAGAGAAGGTCCATGGAGGAGATAACATTTGAAATGAGTCTTGAAGGATAAGAAGGCTTCCATTATGCACATTGGTGCAGGTGGATATAGATGGAGAAGGTTGAAGAAGTAGGATCTAGCCTAAAGAAGAGGAGAAGAAAATCCATAGAATTTGGAAACTGCTCAAGAATATCATTGAGTTGTGATATCAATAACTGAATAAGGACACCAACTGGCAAGCCCAATTTGGAGAGGTGAGGTAAGAGGGGGTGGAATTCAGATTGGTTGGGGCATATTTAGTTTGAGCTATTTATAGGACACTGAAGTGGGCATTTGCCATTTTTGAGTGCCCATCCCCCTCAGGTGATTGTGAAAAGAAGGCAAAAAACAAGAAAAAGGTGAAAGAAAGAATTTCTCAACAGAAGTGAAGCAAACTGCACTATCCTTGGGAAAATGTTGGAATACATGACCCAGCAATCCCATTCCTAGGTAGAATCCAAAAGAAATGAATACACATGTTCATGAAAAGATGTTTACAACAAGGCTTAGAAATGGAGTTCTGACACATGGTACTACATGGATGAACCTTTAAAACATTGTGCTAAATCAAAACCACAATGAGATAGCACCTCACACCAGTCAGAATGGCCAGTATTGAAAAGACAAGAAATTACAAGGGCTGGTGAGGCTATGAAGAAAAGGAAACCCTCCTACACTGTTGATGGGAATGTAAACTGGTACAACCACTATGGAAAACAGTGTGGAAGTTCCTCAAAAAATTAAAAATAGAAATACCATCCAACCCAGTAATTCCACTTCTGAGTATTTACCCAAGGAAAATTAAATCACTAATTAAAAAAGATACATAAACCCCTATGTTTATTGCAGCATTATTTATAATAACCAGGGTAAGGAAGCAACCTATGTATCCATCAACAGATGAATGGATAAAGAAGATGTATTACACATGTACAATGATATATTACTTAACCATAAAAAGAATTAAATATTGCCATTTGCAACAACATGGATGGACCTACAGGGCATTATGCTAACTGAAATAAGTCAAAGACAAATATCATGTGATTTCACTTATGTGTGGAATCCAAAAAAATAAACAAACAAAACAGAAATAGATTCATAAATACAGAGAACAAACTGGCAGTTATCAGTTAAGTTGGGGGATGGGCAAAATAGGTGAAGGGGATAAAGAGGGACAAACTTCCAATTATAAACCAAGTAAGACATGATAGAGAATATAGTCAATAATATTGTAATATCTTTGTATGGTGACAGATGGTAACTACATTTATTGTGGTGAGAATTTTATAATGTATATAATTGTCAAATCACTGTTGTACACCTGAAACCAATATAATATTGTATATCAACTATGCTTCAATAAAAAATAAAATAAAAAGCATTGTGCTAAGTGAAAGAAGCCAGTCACAAAAGGACAAATATTATATGATTCCATTTATCTGAGGTACCTAGAGTAGGCAAATTCATAGAGACAGAAAATAGAGGTTATAAGAGGTTGGGAGGAGGGAGGAATGGAAAGTTATTATTAAGTGAGTACAGAGTTTCTGTTTGGGATGATGAAAAATTTCTGGAAATGGATAGTGGTGATGCTTGTGCAACAATGTGAAGATGCTTAATGCCACTTCAAAATACACTTAAAAATGGCAAAAATGATAAATTTTCTCATGTGCATTTTACTACAATGAAAAATAATTTAAAAAGGGGAAAATATGCTTATAACAGCACTAGTTTTTATATCCTCGACTAGAAACAGCCCTAATGTCCACCATCAGTATAATAGACGAATATATTGGGGTACATTCACACAATGGAATTCCATAGTTACTTGAAAATGAGCAAACTAAAACAACATACAACCACAAGGAAGAATCTCACCAACATAATGTTGAGTAAAAGAATCCAGAGGCAAAAGAGGAAATGCTGTATGATTCCATTTATATAGTTTAAAAACAGGTGAAACTAATCTATGATAGGTGAAGAGGTTTTAACTGGAAGGGAGCATGGAGGGCACTTCAGTGGTGCAGGTAATATAATGCCTGTGTTCATTCAGTGAAAATTCATGCAATTGTACAGTTAGGGCCTTATGATTTGTATACATTTCTATATGTAATTATACTTAAATAAAAAGTTTACCGAAAAGTAAAATAAAAGCAACAGTAGGGATAGTTCTATCTCTGAGAGATATGAAAAGTACGGGAGACATTTGGCATCTACATAGCTGTCCTTAAAATCCAGTTATATCATCCTCGTGCAGAATCTGAAATCTTTGTTCAAATTATGTTAAAACTACTCTTTTCTTATTCCTTGACTCTCAAAATTTTTAGTATTTCCCTAAAGATAAATCATTTGAATATAACTTTCCGTGGTGTTTCAACTTCATCATTCACTTTTTACTTTCAATAATCATTGTGACTTTAGACTATTCACTTGGGATTGTTCTTCCTTCTTTAAATAGGCCTGGATTGCAATATACTTTCCTCTTAGAACTGCCTTTGCTGCATCCCACAGAAGTTGGGGCTTTGTGCTGTTGTTGTCATTTGTCTCCATGTATTGCTTGATCTCTGTTTTAATTTGGCCGTTGATCCATTGATTATTTAGGAGAATGTTGCTAAGCCTCCATGTGTTTGTGAGCCTTTTTGTTTTCTTTGTAAAATGTATTTCTAGTTTTATACCTTTGTGGTCTGAGAAGTTGGTTGGTAGAATTTCAATATTTTTGAATTTACTTTTTGTGGCCTAGAATGTGGTCTATTCTGGAAAATGTTCCATGTGCACTTGAGAAGAATGTGTATCCTTCTGCTTTTGGGTGCAGAGTTCTGTAGATGTCTCTTAGGTCCATCTGTTCTAGTGTGTTGTTCAGTGCCTCTGTATCTTTACTTATTTTCTGTCTGGTTGATCTGTCCTTTGGAGTGAGTGGTGTGTTGAAGTCTCCTAAAATGAATGCATTGCTTTCTATTTCCTCCTTTAATTTTGTTAGTATTTGTTTCACATATCTCGGTGCTCCTGTGTTGGGTGCATAGATATTTATAATGGTTATATCCTCTTGTTGGACTGGCCCCTTTATCATTGTGTAATGTCCTTCTTTATCTCTTGCTACTTTCTTTGTTTTGAAGTCTATTTTGTCTGCTACCAGTATTACAATCCCTGCTTTTTTCTCCCTGTTCGTTGCATGAAATATCTTTTTCCATCCCTTCACCTTTAGTCTGTGTATATCTTTGGGTTTGAGGTGAGTCTCTTGTAAGCAGCATATAGATGGGTCTTGCTTTTTTATCCATTCTATTACTCTGTGTCTTTTGATTGGTGCATTCAGTCCATTTACATTTAGGGTGATTATCAATAGATATGTACTTATTGTCATTGCAGTCTTTGGATTCGTGGTTACCAAAGGTACAAGGATAGCTTCTTTACTATCTAACAATCTAACTTAACTCTCTTAATAAGCTATTATGAACACAGTCTGATGATTCTTTATTTCTCTCCCTTCTTATTCTTCTGTCTCCTTTTTTTATATGTTAGGTGTTTTATTCTGTACTTTTTTGTGTTTCTTTTGACTCTTTTTATGGATAGTTGATTTTATTTTTTGCCTTTAGTTAGTATTTGGATGGTCTGTTTTCTTTGCTGTGATTTTTTTATCTGGTGACATCTATTTAGCATTAGGAGTGCTTCCATCTAGAGCAGTCCCTTTAAAATATCCTGTAGAGGTGGTTTGTGAGAGGCAAATTCCCTTAACTTTTGCTTGTCTTGGAATTGTTCAATCCCTCCCTCAAATTTAAATGATAATCGTGCTGGATACAGTATTCTTGGTTCAAGGTCATTCTATTTCATTGCATTAAATATATCATGCCATTCTCTTCTGGCCTGTAAGGTTTCTATTGAGAAGTCTGATGATAGCCTGATGGGTTTTCCTTTGCAGGTGATCTTTTTTCTCTCTCTGGCTGCCTTTAATACTCTGTCCTTGTCTTCGATCTTTGCCATTTTAATTATTATATGTCTTGGTGTTTGTCCTCCTTGGGTCCCTTGTGTTGGGAGATCAGTGGGCTTCCATGGTCTGAGGAACTATTTCTTTCCCCAGCTTGGGGAAGTTTTTGGCAATTATTTCTTCAAAGATGCTTTCTATCCCTTTTTCTCTCTCTTCTTTTTCTGGTACCCCTATAATGTGAATATTGTTCCCTTTGGATTGTTCACACAGTTCTCTTAATGTGCTTTCATTCCTAGAGATCCTTTTATCTCTCTCTGCCTCAGCTTCTCTGTACTCATGTTCTCTGATTTCTATTCCATCAACAGTCTCTTGCGCCTTATCCACTCTTTTTGATATTGCTCTTAAGCCCATCAATCGATTATTTCATTTCTGTAATTTCCCTCCTGAATTCATCTCTTAGCTCTTGCATATTTCTCTGTAGGTCCATCAGCATGGTTATGACTTTTATTTTGAATTCTTCTTCAGGAAGATTGGTTAAATCTATTCCACCAGGCCCTCTCTCTGGAGTTGTCTGAGTGATTTTTGACTGGACCAGATTCTTCTGTCTTTTCATGGTGATAGAAGTGGTCACAGGCAGGTGGTATGTGTGTCAGCTGTGAGAACAAAGTCCCTTCCTGCTTGTTGTTCACCTTGCCCTTCTCCGCAGCCTGTGCCAGTTACCCACACACCGGGAGGCAGTTTCTAGGATACTCTCCTGAGCTACCATGGGTGGGGCTGCCCTCAGGCTTGCCTAGAGCACTGCAGGGGGTTTCAGCCATGCCGGGTGTGTTCTATTGCAAGGTCGGGCCTTTCACACCTTCCGGACCTTGCTCCAGCTTCCGCAGCCTGTGCCGGTTACCCGCACACTGGGAGGCAGTCTCTGGGATAATCCCCTTAGCTGCTGTGGGCAGGGCCTCCCTCAGGCTAGCCTAGAGCACTGTGGGGTTGTAGCTGCCACACAAGGTGCGGTCTATGCCAGGACGGGCCCCTTCACACATTCTGGATTTGCTCCAGCTTCTGTTGCCCTTCCAGTTAGCTGCCCGCTGGGAGGAAACTCTGGGTGGTTGCCATGGGCGGGGCTGCTCTCTGGCTGCTCCTCAGTGGTGGCAGGTCAGCCAGTCCATTTGCAGCACTGGCTGGGGGGTACGAATGGCAGGCTGCTTATCGCCATGAGGGGCCCTGGGACTGCTTCACCCTGCAGGGGGTCAGGGGGCCTGAAGTTCCTCAAGACTCCCAGCCCTCTGGGCTGAGTGTGCTGGGACAATTTTATTCAGCTGTTGGGCCCTTGTGTCTTTAAGACTTTTAAAAAGCACCCGCTTTTCTTTTGTCCCAGGGGAGCTGGCGGTGGGCACCCGATCGCAGTCTCCATATAAGATCCTGTCCTTCCGTTTCTCTAATATCCAGTACACCATTCGATGTGTGTCTGTGCTCCAGGTGCAGATCACCAGGGCTGGTTATTTAGCTGTCCTGTGCTTCCACTCCCTCCCCACTCTGATTCTTTTCCTCCCGCTGGTGAGCTGGGGTGGGGGGACTGCTTGGGTCCCGCTGAGTCACGGCTTTGTATCTTACTCCCTTCATGAGGTGCTAAGTTCTCGCAGATGTAGATGTAGCCTGGCTGTTGTAGTGTATCTTCTGGTCTCTCTTTTAGGAATAGTTGTATTTGTTGTATTTTTCAAAATATATATTGTTTTCAGAGGAGATTTCTGCCACCCTGCTCATGCCGCCATCTTGAGCTCCTCCAATAAATCTTTTTGATATTGCTTTGAAAATAGTTTTTAACTGGCAAAAAAATCTGCTCATTGCCAATAGGAGAGTGATATGTGGCATTAAGTGACTACAACTCTCTTTATGCAATATTTTTGTGTGTGTGTGTGTCTCTTTATTTATTTTTTATTAAGGTATTATTGAAACACACTCTTATGAAGGTTTCACATGAAAAAACAATGTGGTTACTACATTCAACCATATTACCAAGTCCCCCCCATACCCTATTGCAGTCACTGTCCATCAGTGTAGTAAGATGCCACAGATTCACAATTTCCTCTTCTGTGCTACACTGTCTTTCCTGTGAAGCCCCCACACCATATGTACTAAACATAATACCCCTCAATCCCCTTCTCCCTTCCTCCCCACCCACCCTCAGACACCCTTCCCCTTTGGTAACCACTAGTCCCTTCTTGGAGTCTGTGAGTCTGCTGCTGTTTTGTTCCTTCAGTTTCCCTTCGTTGTTATACTCCAAAAATGAAGGAAATCATTTGGCACTTGTCTTTCTCCACCTGGCTTATTTCACTCAGTATAATATCCTCCAGCTCCATCCATGTTGTTGCAAATGGTAGAGTTTGTTTCTTTCTTATGGCTGAATAGTATTCCACTGTGTATATGTACCACCTCTTCTTTATCCATTCATCTACTGATGGACACTTAGGTTGCTTCTATATCTTGGCTATTGTAAATAGTGCTGTGATAAACATAGGGGTGCATATGTCTTTTTGAATCTGAGAACTTGTATTCTTGGGTAAATTCCTAGGAGTGGAATTCCTGGGTCAAATGGTATTTCCATTTTTAGTTTTTTGTGGAACCTCCATATTGCTTTTCACAATGGTTGAACTAGCTTACATTCCCACCAGCATGTAGGAGGGTTCCCCTATATCCACATCCTCACCAACATTTGTTGTTCTTAGTGTTTTCAATGCTGGCCATCCTTAGTGGTGTGAGGTGAGACCTCACTGTGGTTTTAATTTGCATTTCCCTGATAATTAGTGATGTGGAGCATTTTTTCTTGTGCCTGTTGGACATTGAATTTCTTCTTTGGGGAATTGTCTCTTCATATACTCCACCCATTTTTTAATAGGGTTGTTTGCTTTTTGGGTTTTGAGGTGTGTAAATTCTTTATACATTTTGGATGTTAACCCCTTGTTGGATATGTCATTCACAAATATATTCTCACATACTGTAGGATGCCTTTTTGTTCTGCTGATGGTGTACTTTGCTGTACAGAGCTTTTTAGTTTGATGTAGTTCCATGTGTTCATTTTTGCTTTTGTTTTCCATGCTCGAGGAGATGCATTCAGGAAAAGTTGCTCATGTTTATATTCAGGAGATTTTTGCCTATGTTGACTTCTAAGAGTTTTATGGTTTCATGACTTACATTCAGGTCTTTGATCTATTTTCAGTTTACTTTTGTGTATGGGGTTAAACAATAATCAAGTTTCATTCTCTTGCATGTAGCTGTCCAGTTTTGCCAACAACAGTTGTTGAAAAGGCTGTCATTTCCCCATTGTATGTCCATAGCTCCTTTATCATATAAGAATTGACCATATATGGTTGGGTTTATATCTGGGCTCTCTAGTCTGTTCCATTGGTCTATGGGTCTTTTCTTGTGTCAGTACCAAATTGTCTTGATTACTGTGTCTTTGTAGTAGAGCTTGCAGCTGGGGAACGTAATCCCCACAGCTTTATCCTTCTTTCTCAGGATTGCTTTGGCTATTTGGGGTCTTTTGTGGTTCCATATGAATTTTAGAACTATTTGTTCTAGTTCATTGAAGAATGCTGCTGGTATTTTGATAGGAATTGCATTGAATCTGTAGATTGCTTTAGGCAGGATGGCCATTTTGACAATATTAATTCTGCCTATCCATGAGCACGGGATGTATTTCTATTTATTGGTATCTTCTTTAATTTCTCTCAAGAGCGTCTTGTCATTTTCAGAATATAGTTTTTTCACTTCCTTGGTTAGGTTTATTCCTAAGTATTTTATTCTTCTTGATGCAATTGTGAATGGAATTGTTTTCCTGATTTCTCTTTCTGTTAGTGTATAGGAATGCAACCGATTTCTGCATATTAATTTTGTATCCTGCAACTTTGCTGAATTCAGATATTAGTTCTAGTAGTTTTGAAATGGATTCTTTAGGGTTTTTATGTACAATATCATGTTATCTGCAAACAGGGACAGTTTAACTTCTTTACCAATCTGGATGCCTTTTATTTCTTTGTGTTGTCTGATGGCCATGACAAGGACCTCTCAGAAATATGTTGAATAACAGTGGAGAGAGTGAGCATCCTTGTCTTGTTCCTGATCTTAAAGGAAAGGCTTTCAGCTTCTCGTGGTTAAGTATGATGTTGACTGTAGGTTTGTCATATATGGCCTTTATTATGTTGAGGTACTTTCCCTCTATATACCCATTTCATTGAGAGTTTTTATAATGAATGGATGCTGAATTTTGTTGAATGCTTTTTCAGCATCTATGGAGATAATCATGTGGTTTTTGTCCTTTTTGTTGATGTGGTGGATGATTTTGATGGATTTTCTAATACTGTACCATCCTTGCATCCCTGGAATAAATCCTAGTTAATCATGGTGGATGATCTTTTTGATGTATTTTTGAAATTGGTTTGCTAATATTTTGTTGAGTATTTTTGCATCTATGTTCATCAGGGATATTGGTCTGCAATTTTCTTTTTTTGTGGTGTCTTTACCTGGTTTTGGTATTAGAGTGATGCTGGCCTCATAGAATAAGTTTGGGAGTATTCCCTCTTCTTTCACTTTTTGTAAATCTTTAAGGAGGATGGATATAAATCTTCACTATATGTTTGAGTAAAATTCAGCGGTGAAGCCATCTGGTCCAGGAATTTTGTTCTTAGGTAGTTTTTTGATTACCAATTCAATTTCATTGCTGGTAATTGGTGTGTTCAGATTTTCTGTTTCTTTCTGGGTCAGCCTTGGAAGGTTGTATTTTTCTAGAAAGCTGTACATTTCTTCTAGGTTATCCAGTCGGTTAGAATATAATTTTTAATAGTATTCTCTCATAATTCTTTGTATTTCTGTGGCTTCCATAGTGATTTTTCCTTTCTCATTTCTGATTCTGTTTATGTGTGTAGACTCTATTTTTTTTCCAGCTACATCACCCCACAGCTCTTGCTTTCATTGATTCTTTCTATTGTTTCATTCTTCTCGATTTTATTTATTTCTGCTCTAATCTTTATTGTGTCCCTCCTTCTACTGATTTTGGGCCTCATTTGTTCTTCTTTTTCTAGTTTCATTAATTATGAGTTTAGAGTGTTAATATGGGATTGTTCTTCTTTCCTGAGGTAGGCCTGTATTGCAGTATACTTCCCTCTTAGCATGGCCTTTGTTGGGTCCCACAGATTTGCGATGTTGAATTATTGTTGTCATTTGTCTCCATATATTGCTTGATTTCTGTTTTTATTTTTTCATTGATCCATTGGTTATTTAGGAACATGTTGTGAAGCCTCCATGTGTTTGTGGGATTTTTCATTTTGTTTGCATAATTCATTTCTAGTTTCATACCTTTCTGATCTGAGGAGCTGGTTGGTACATTTTCAAACTTTTTGAATTTACTGAGGCTCTTTTTGTGGCCTAGTATATGACCTATTCTTGAAAATGTTTAATGTGTGCTTGAGAAGAATGTGTATTCTGTTGCTTTTGGGTGTAGAGTTCTGTAGATGTCTGTTAGGTCCATCTGTCCTAATGTGTTGTTCAGTGCCTCTGTCTCCTTACTTATATTGTGTCTGGTTGATCTGTCCTTTGGAGTGAGTGGAGTGTTGAAGTCTCCTAGAATGAATGCATTGCATTCTATTTCCCCTTTTAATTCGGTTAGTACTTGTTTCACATATGTTGGTGCCCTTGTGCATAGATATTTATAATGGTTATATCTTCTGTTGGATTGATCATTTTATCATTATGTAATGTCCTTCCTTTTCTCTTATGACTTTCTTTGTTTTAAAGTCTATTTTGTCTGATACAAGTACTGCAACTCCGGCTTTTTTCTCCCTATTAGTTGCATGAAATATCTTTTTCCATCCCTTTACTTTCAGTCTGTGTATGTCTTTGGGTTTGAAGTGAGTCTCTTGTAGGCAGAATATAGATGGGTCTTGTTTTTTTGTCCATTCAGTGACTCTATGTCTTTTGACTGGTTCATTCAGACCATTTACATTTAGGGTGATTATCAGTAGGTATGTACTTACTGATATTGCAGGCTTTAGATTCATGGTTACCAAAGGTTCAAGGTTAACTTCCTTACTATCTAACAGTCTAACTTAACTCACTTAGTATGCTATTATAAATACAATCTAAAGGTTCTTTTTTTTCTCCTCCTTTTTCTTCCACTTCCATTCTTTATATATTAGGTATCATATTCTGTACTCTTTGTCTATCCCCTGACTGACTTTGGGAGTAGTTGATTTAATTTTGCATTTACTTAGTAATTAATTGTTCTACTTTCTTTACTGTAGTTTATCATCCCTGGTGACAGCTGTTTAGCCTTAGGAACACTTCCATCTGTAAGAGTCCCTCCAAAATACACTGTTTGTGGGAGGTAAATTCTCTGAGCTTTCGCTTATTTGGGAATTGTTTAATCCCTCCTTCAAATTTAAATGATAATCTTGCCGGATAGAGTATTCTTGTTTCAAGGCCCTTCTGCTTCATTGCATTAAATATATTATGCCACTCCCTTCTGGCCTGTAAGGTTACTGTTGAGAAGTCTGATGATAGCCTGATGGGTTTTCCTTTGTAGGTGATCTTTTTTCTCTCTCTGGCTGTTTTCAAAAGTCTGTCCTTATCCTTGATCTTTGCCATTTTAATTAGTATATGTCTTGGTGTTGTCTTCTTTGGGTCCATTGTACTGGGAGATCTATGCACTTCCATGGCCTGAGAGACTATATCCTTCCCCAGATTGGGGAATTTTCCAGCAATTACCTCCTCAAAGACACTTTCTATCCCTTTTTCTCTCTCTTCTTCTTCTGGGTTCCCTATAATACGAACATTGTTCTGTTTGGACTGGTCACACAGTTCTCTCAATATTCGTTCATTCCTGGAGATCCTTTTTTCTCTCTGTGCCTCAGCTTCTTTGCATTCCTCTTCTCTATTTTCTATTTCATTTATTGCGTCCTCCACTAGTAATCTGCTTTTAAAACCCTCCATTGTATTCCTTAATGATTGTATCTCCGACCGGAATTTGTTCCTGAGTTCTTGAATATTTTTCTGTACCTCCATGAGCATGTTTATGATTTTTATTTTGAAATCTTTTTCAAGAAGATTGATGAGATCGGTTTCATTTGACTCTTTTTCTGGTGCTTATACAATTTTGGTTTGAACCAGGTTCCTTTGACGTTTCATATTTGTATGTGGTACCCTCTAGTGCCCAGAAGCTCTACTCTCTGGATCTGCTCAACCCCTGGAGCATTGGTTGGGGTTGCAGGGGAGTGATATTGGTGCCTGGGGAGAAGAAACAGCTGTTTTCTGCTTCCTGGCTGCTATGCCTGTCTCCACTGCCAGAACCAGTGGGCCATACACACAGGTGTAAGTCTCTATGCTTTGTGATTGTAGTTGCTGTAGGTGGGGCTTCCCTCTGGCTCACCTGATGCCAGGGAAGGGGCTGTCAGTTTGTGAGCCAGGGTTGGGCTGGCTGTGAGGAAGGCTCAGCAGGCTGCATGTCACAGTGGGGGCCTTGGAGCTGCATATCCAGCCAGGGTGATGTAGCACCTGAAGCTCCTGAAAGTTCCCAACCTGCTGGGCAGAGTGCGTCCAGACAATTTTGTCTACCTGTCCTTTTTCCTAAGCAGTAAGCTGTGTGCAATCGTTACCCCTTTAGCAACCTTCTTGCTGTTAGGAAGTCTCCCAGACTGCCTGCCTTTCTTTTGTCCCAGCCATATATGGATCCCTGTTTTCCACACGTGGCTGGAATCTCAGCCTCTCCTGTCTTAGCTTTCCAACTGCACTAATCACCAGAGCACCATGCAATGTGGGTTTTTGCTCCCAGAGAAGATCTCCAGAGCTAGGTGTTCAGCAGTCTCAGGCCTCCACAACCTCCCCGTTCTGTTCCTCCTCCTCCTGCCAGTGAGCTGGGGTGGGGAAAGGGCTTGGGTCCCAGCGGATCATGGCTTTGGTACGTTACTCTGTTCCATGAGGTCTGTTCTTTTCTCCAGGTGTATATAGTCTGGCACAGCCTTTTTTCCTGTTGCTCTTTCAGTATTTGTTGTATTAATTATATTTTCGTATTATATGTGGTTTTTGGAGAAGGCCTGTCTCACCTCTCATGCTGACATCTTTATCTCCTCTCTCTTTAGGTAATATTAATAAGCTATTATAAAAATCATTGGGTTTGGAAGGAATCTTAGTCATCTAGTCCAACCCTCAAACTAGATACAAAAGTCTTCTCTCCAGCAGCTTATGATTGCCTGCCTGACTACTTCAGAGACCCTCACCCAACATTCCCAAACCCATTACTGAATCACTGTTATTCTTATAAAGTTCTTCCTTAGATTAACTAAAATTTTCCTGCAACTTAACCACTGATTACAGTTCCACCCTATAAAATATTGTGGAATAAGCAATAGTCATGAGTTTATGTCCTGTCTCTCTTTTTAAAATATTTTTATTGAAGTATAGTTGATATACAATATTATATTGGTTTCAAGTACATAACATAGTGATTTGACAGTTACACACATTATTAAATCCTCACCCTAACTAGTGTAGTTACTGTCTGTCAACATAGAAAGATGTTACTGAACTACTGACTATATTCTCTATACTGTACTTTCATTCCCATGATTAATTTATATTATGATTAAGATTCAGCCCTATCTCCCTTAATAACTAGCTGACCTTATTTTTCTCATATACAAAATTGAGTGAAAAAAGTCATCTTGCCAAGTTGTTGAGACAATTACAGATATTTTACATTAAGCACCAGAGACAGTTCAGTTCCTCATAGTAGGAGCTCAATGAATTGTAACATTTAAAAATTTATACTTGCCATTTTTGACAACATGGATGGACCTAAAGGGTATTATGTTAAGTGAAATAAGTCATACAGAGAAATACAAATACCATACGATTTCATTTATATGTGGATTCTAAAAAACAAAACAAATGAAGAAACAAACAAAACTGAAACAGATAGACACAGAGAACAGACAATGGTTGCCATAGGGGAGGGGGCTGGAGGGATGGGTGAAATAGGTGAAGGGAAAAAAATTAGTGAGAATGTTTGATATCCTGATCTCTGTGATGGTCACATATGTGTATACATGTCAAAACTCATCAAGCTGTACACTAAAATGTGTGCATTTTATTGTATGTACCTTAATATAAAATTTTTTTTAATCAATTAATTAAAAATTATATGTGAAGATAATATATTACCCCTTTGCCATCTTTTTGCTAGGCTGAATCTTCCAATTACTTTCAACTATTCTTTATATGACATGTTCTCCAAATCTTTCACAGTCCTGGATCTCGTTTTTTTGATACATGCCTCTTACTTATCATATTACATTAAACAGAATGCTATACCAAATATTATCTGCCTACTCACTAGACTATTACTCTGATCTAGACAAGTGCTGTGCAATAGAACTTTCTGTGATGAGAAAATGTTCTGTATCTGCACCATCTAATATGGTAGCCACTAGCCACATGAGAATATAGAGCATTTGAAATGTGGCTGGTGTTTCTGAAGAACTGAATGATTAATTTAAATTAATTAATTTAAATTTAAATATCACATGAAGCTAGTGGTTACCACACTGGACAGTGTATACCTAGGTATTATACTGCCATTATGCAACCTCAACTTAGATGACCATCTTAGGCCTGTTTCATACTGAAAGCTTGTGGTCAGCTTAGATTTTAACTTCATAAAAAACAGTTTTTACTTTATAATAGCTACTATTAATATTGGTCCAGTTTTATTTCACCCTGTAACTATGGAATCTGTTTTCTGAATTACACTGGGACATAACTTTAGAGAACATCAATTTCCTCATCCAGATCATAGTAAGATTGCTTGTACTACATACTGCACACAGTTGACTTAAAGTTAATGCATGTGAAAAAGTTTGGAATGACATAAAGTGCTTTACAAAGTCACAATTTCAACATAACTACTACTGTTAAATGTTATCTTTCAGTCTATCAATATCTTTATTAATCTGGATGCTATCTTTCAGTTGGTTAGATTTTGACTACTACATGATATGCAGAAGTTCCATTACAGCTCTTCAGATGAAATCCAGCCCCATAAACTGGCTTCATAAAGCTTACTTACATCAATATTTCAGCTCTTTCTCTTGCCTTTCACCCTTAATCCTTCAGTTACACTGAGCTATATGCCTTTTCTTGCCTCTAGGTATTCACACATGCTTTCCCTCCTTCTGGAACTCTATGTTTCCTAACCCCTCCTCAGCTGGGAGAGTGATGTAGTTCTACTCTTGGGGAACTGGATCAGGGGCTATATTAGTTTGCTAGGTTTGCCACAGTTTGGTTTAAACAACAAAAATTTATTTTGTCACAGTTCTGGAGGCTAGAAGTCTAAGATCAAGGTGTCAGCAGGGTTGATTTCTTCTAAGATCTCTCTCCTTGGATTGTAGCTGGTTATCTTCTGGTACCTTCACATGGTCTCCTCTGTGTGTGTCTGCGTTCAAATTTCTTCTTCTTGTAAGGATACCAGTTACATTGGATCAGGGAGCACCCATATTACTTCATTTTACCTTATCTCTTTAAAGGTCCTATCTCCTAATATATTCTGAAGTACTGGAGATTGGAATGTCAACACATGAATTTGATGGAGACAATTCAGCCCAAAACAGAAGCTTTTATTTCTACCTGAAGCACCTAGAAATTTGAGATCCCATCTGTACTGGCCAGTAGAGATATGTGGATAAAACTCAGGGGGTTTGTGGACATAAATGGGAGAAAAATCACATCTTTGTTTTAACAAACATCTAAATGAAATTTATTATTCCCTTCAAATATGAATGGAGGCAGCAAAGCACACTAGCATTAGCTGTACCTGTGACTTTGTCATCAATAGAAATCACAAATATTTTCATATCACATTACGGTTGTTGCAGGCATATCAAGCATTGTTTATGATCATCATTACATTGATATTATGACAGTTTGCAGACTCACTACTGGATCTGGGTTTTTAAAACATTAAAAAAGAAATACTATCATTGTACCACAGACTTGTTCCATAAGTCCTTTGGTAACTATATTCCAGTACAATTGGTTTCTTTTGCAATCCTGCATAATTTATTTTATACATTAAAAAACATTCTGAGAAGGGGCTTCATAGGCTTCATCATATGTCAAAGGGGCTCAGGGCACAAAAAAGAGTCGAGATCCCTTATCAATTGAGGGATCTGACCACAAATAGTAGCTGTGGATAAAATTGCAATATTTCCAGAATCTCTTGCCTGGCCTTAGTCCATCTCAGTATCAACAGGTGTTTACAAGGGGTGGATAGAAGCTGTTCTCTCCTCAGTCCATTTCCATATCAATAGGTGTTTACAAGGGTTGAGAGGTGAGCATGCCCAGGACAAAGAGAAACAGGCAAGTGCAAGTAGCTGTAGGAGAGGGACTAATGGAGCCAGGCTTCTTGTAAGCAATAAACGGGTTTCTCTCACTTTAGTTTTTCCCTCGACTGACTTCGGCTTCACTGATTTCACTGGTTTATTCACCCCAGGCTGGGAACATACTTCCCCAGAGCTACAGTAGCCCAGTCAGAGGTGAAACTAAGTCAATATAGCCAAGGCAAGATAGGTAACCCATTATATTGGGTTTAAAGTCTTTAATACAATGTCTACTTTATTTATAATTTGAGATAAGGGGTCCCCATTGTGTATATTGTATGTTCCAAAACTTATATAAACACTAAGATCCATTTTCTTTTACATCATCTCAATCTGGTCTTAACTTTGCCCTCTCTATCAGGTCCTCAACTTGGGCAGTGACTCTGCTCTGCCTGCCTTGCCCTCAAGGTCCCTGGGTCCTTATTTGGTGCTTTGGATACATCAGCTAAGCTTTGTCCCTGAGGAAGCCAACGACCCAGGATTTTTTTGAAGAAAATGATCGAGGCTATTGTGTAAGAGAGAGAGGGTACTGAGTGTAATATGTGCATGGAACCATTATAGATTTGGTATTATCAGTTTCACAGCTCACATTCTAGCAATATTTTGCCCTCTCCACCCAAACCTTGAAGCTTCTAACAACTTTCTTCTATCCCAGAACCTCTGGCAGCTGTATTTATGCTCTTAGTGTTCTACTATATGTGGAATCGGGTGATCCAGGTTTTGTAGAGCCCTGAAGCCTATATACTTGGGGGTCCCTCTTTAAGAAAAGGTTACAAAACTGCAAATACAAAATTAGGCACAAGGCTTTATGCAACTGAGGGACCCTGAAGTTTAAGTTCTTTTCAGTAAACCTGCATTTGCAATAAGGACTATGGTACAACAGAAAGAATCACAAAGTATTACACTTGGAGTTATATTCCAAGTCCCTAATCTATTGCTTGCCAGTTTAGAATACTGTCATGGTCAGAGAGGCTAGGAAAAATGGAGGACCCAAGCAACCTAGGAGCATAGGGACTCAAGTATCTCCACAAGAACACCATCCTTAGAAGGTTTGTTTGGGAATCTACTATGACAATTGATGCAAAGGGATTGAATAAACTGAACAGTACTAATAAAATGTGAATTGTGTTTTTATTACACTTTAAGAAGTCTTACAGAGAAGTAGCTCCTTGGCCACCAGTCAAGACCTCAGAGAAGATGGCAATAGAAGATTAGGGTCTTGGAATATAACTCCAAATGTAATACTTCCTCTATGGCTGGACCATGATGAAAGTCAAATTTACCACTTCTTTTATGCTCTTCTTCTTGATTTGCATCCATAATAGTCTCTACACTAACCAAATTTTAATTAGAAATAAGTAGAATAGTAAGATATAATTTTTTGCCTATAAAATGAGCATATAGGTGAGGTACTACAGGTTTCTTGGAAAACAATTTGATAGGCTGTCAAGAAGTTAAAAGATGAACATGGATACCTATCCTATGGAAATAATTAGAGAAACTAATGAATATTTTGGCAGGGTTATTTATCATTTTGAATAATTGGAAACTTAAATGTACAATGTACAATATTGGTTGAGTGAATAAATAAATTATAGTATACTAAAATATTACAGTGTATAAAAATAATGGTCTAATATGAATTCATTAAAATTATGCTTTAAATATTCATTTAAATGAATATGTTTATGATATAATGTTTAAAAAATTATGTGCAGAGTGAAATCTCAAGGTTGAAAGGAAATATGGTAAAAAGTAATACTGGTTATCTGTAGGTACTGACTTTGAGTAATTGTTACTTTCTTCCTTGTCCTTTTATTTATTTTCCAAGTTTTCTACAGTAGACATATGTCATGATTGTAATCAGGAAATAATTAATTTTAAAAATTGAGAAAACTTAATCGGAAAATGAATATACCAATTATTTATAAGAAGCTTGGTTTTAGATTCACATCATTACTGGTATCAGTTAACAAGACTAAGACTTTGCTGGCAAGTGCCTGAGATCAGGCTTGCTAGAATTTAAAAAGACCTCTGTCTGAGGGCAGTAGACAGGAACAGCTTAGTTTTATAACATGTTAAAAGAATGGGCAAATGAAGCCTGATTCTACCAGCCTGTCTGCCGTTGAAATTGTGTGCTATTTGTGTATCTGCTCATGCTTGGTTGACAGATCAAGGGGCACCCTGCAGATCCTCACATGGCAAGAACTTAGATAATAATTTCAGGCCATAACAGATGGGAACTGTGAGTGCAGATGGTCAGTCAAAATATTAGTTGTTTTATCTCTGTAGAGCTATGAAGAGAAGGGAAAAGTTACAGACCTGCCATAGATAGTGCATTTGGTTCATTCCAGAACATTCCTATCAGTATGCTTGAAGGGCAGAGCACATACAAGAAAAGGCTTTCAATTAAGTCATTCACGAAAGACTATTGGGACCAAGGACAGAGAATGACAGCTTGGCCAGAAGTTAGAGAAAAATCATAGAATTGGGGATTTCTATATAGGTATAATATCTATCACAAGGCCCTACAAATACAAAATGTACATTGGAAAAAGCATACTATACTGTTGTTCTACTTATCAAGTAAGGGCCTTAAATGATTCAGGATGCAATCTGAGTGAAAAAAAGTTTAAAATTTCAGTAGCATAATACTCAAAGTGCTCAAGTTTGCCACTGAAAATGTCTTTAGAGATGAATTTTCCTTTTTAGGACTTAGATGTGCCAGCTTTTATAGGCAAAAAGAGTATTTCAGTAGTGGAGCTAAAGTATGAAAAATGTTTTCCAGATCTTAATAAGATGATTGAGTCTATGAATAGGATAGTTTTAAATGAATAAAAGTGGTGAAGTCATGAGATGTGAATTAAATTTAGAATACATGAAACCAACTGGGCTTTGAGGATCATGGCTCAATCTTTTCCCCCTGCCTTTAGCTGAATTTAAGAGGACCTTTGAAATTTTCATACCTCCATCATTCAAAAAGCCTCTCAAAATATGCTTCATTATGGAAGGGTGACACAATCATAGTCCCATATAATTAGATAAAGGAGAATAACGAGTGACAAACAGAATTAAGAGAGAAGACAAGTAAAAATAAATTATTTAAAAGTCTGTAGATGCTTGTTTTCAATTTAGAATAAATTTGATGAAAGAGTTATTAAAGAAAAATAGGTAACACTTTTATATATAAGAATGTTTATATATTGTATTTTTTTAAACTTCATGTCTGATGTCTTGATATCTGCTATTTGATCTTCTAAATGGATTTCTCTTAATCAGTTCATTAACTACTTCTGTCATAAGTGAACTGTCAGAGGAGTGAAAACTGTACAGATTGAGAAATGGTCAAACTAAGTGATTTTATGCTTAAGTAAACAATATTATTCTTAAGCCTTAATGTGACTACACAGAAAATCTTGAGTGTGGATATACTTTTAGGATTTTACTACACAAAGAATTTAGAAGTTCGAACTTCCAAACTAAATACCAGTCCCTTGAAAAAAGTAATTGTAAAGCACTTGTAGATTTGCCCTGGGCTTTCTAGATCACTCAAGCAGTTCAAGTGACATCAGTTTTGAGGGTGACACAAATGCAGAGGCTGGGCTGTGTACCTATGCTGTGAACTTGAGTAAAGAGATGGAGTATTTCTAAAAACATTCCTTCTTTTCATGTTCCATGTAGTAAACATTTGTTTTGGTGTCTACTATGTACCAAACACTGGAAGACCATGATGAATAAAAGTCTCTACCCAAGCTGAATAACTTGGTAGCTCTTCATAGCTCATGCTGGCCTACTTTAGCCTCAACCCAGATATGTAAGCAAAATGATGTCTCCTCTACTAATCAATGCCTTGCTTCTTTCTTCAACTTAATATGCCCCATGACTCAAACTGCTGCCTACAGATGATTAGATCACAGATGTACACATGGCCCAGGCTGGGCCAACCAGTCAAATTCTCTTCAGAGCATGGGAATTAAGTCTCTTGAGTATTGAGTTTAGTTAGGGATGGTGGGCACTTGAACAGAAACGACATGTAAAATCAGAACTAGAGTCAGCATGTTGGTAATTACACCTCTAAAATCAAGCCCAAAATTAATGACTTGACATTGCTTCCCACCAAGACATGGTGACTTCTCTAGTCAGGCTACTCCTGAGAACAGCTTCATCCATTAATATCTATGGGGTTTTACTAATTTTTCTCCCATCACCTTCTTTCCACTGAAATTGAAATTTTCCCATCTTTCAAGAAAAACCTCAAGCTCTACTTCTTGATTATTCTGGACAACTTATTTCTTAGAAACTCTTACTGATAATTATAATAACAATGAAAATAATAAGAGCCAGTCCTTATTGAGCATATACTGTGTTTGAGGCACCACTTTAAGCACTATACATATATTACTTAATTTATAATAATCTTGTGCAGCTGGTAAAATTATTATTACCATTTTATAGATGAGGAAACTGAGGCAGAAGAGGTGAAGTAATTTGCCCACTAAGAGGTAAAGCAGTACCTAAAGGTCACACATGTTGGATTTCATATACTGTATCATCTTTACATACTCCTTTAATCCTTACACCAACTCTATTAAGTAGGTATTATTATACCCATGTTGAAGATGTAAAAACTGAAGCTCAGATAAGAAAGGATGGTATTCAAGGTTACACAGAGAGTATGCAGAACTTCAAGATTAAAACCTAAATTGTATGCCTACAGTGTCCTGGTTCTTAAGTACTAGACTACTTGCAAGGTCCTGAGGATCAGGGCTACATTATCCTTTTGGATACAGAGCCCACAAAAGAATTCAATTAACAGAAACTCAGATACTCTAAAAACATTTGTTTTAATATGGGGCCTAAAGAGAAATATTGGAATAAGTTAGCCAAAACAATAGCTGACTTTTTTGCTAATGATGAAAATGAAAATTACACCTTCCTCTGAAATCATAAAGCTCTTTAAAAGTTAATTAGCTTTGTGTTAATATTTTGATGCATCTCTGCACTTCTTAATCTAACTGCAAATTATTATTACATCAGCCATTCTGTCTGTGGCAAAATGAGAAGGATAGCAGAGCCCCCGAGGTTGCTTATCCTTGAAATATTTTCAGCTTGATATTTTGCTGTTTGTCTATTTCAGCCAGGATAGAAAGAGGGGAATGATTATTGTGTGGGTGTTTTTGCCTCATTTCCTTAGCAGTAGAACCATATTTCATCCACCTATTGAGGGTTGAGAAACCTCAGCTTAGAAAAGGAAGTAAACGCAACCCATTTTCAGTATAAAGGAAACAGATCATGTTATACCTGACATTCAAGAGCCCAAGGGACTCTAGTCTTCACCAGTTAGAACAAAATTTACTCTAGTTCTCTCTGTGGCTATTCTAAAGGAAGATTTGGAGGTGAAGTTTTCTGAACCTTATGTTCTGTTGATGAATGATGAGAAGCCATTGTTGATAACAACGGACTGGTAGAAATGGGAATATTTGTCTCTCAGAGTTGGACGAGAACTTGGCAGTCATTTACATTTAAACATCTTCCACAATGTTCCCACCAATTGTCATTGCCTATATTTAAAATCATTCCAGAGAATGCTTGGATTCCAGAGTTGATTCATTCTATCTTTGGGTGGCTCTTGTCATACTGGAGTGCAGCATGTCTTTTTCTCCAGTCTCTCCATAGTAATAAATTATTACTCTAAGGTTGCCATAACTAGATTTTGTTATCATTATATTCCTGTGTTATACTTACATAAAATAGTATCACTGTGTATCTACTAACAAGATTTTTGACAAGTATTTCTCACACATATAAAATTATGATAATAGGTACTATTATTGAGCCATATAAGAGTTCATAAACATTAGTTATTTTATTATTACTGAGCACTTAGGGGATCTTTGAGGCACAATACTAAAAAGCATATTACAGATTCTAACTCATGAAATCCTCACACTCAAGGTAGATATTGTGATCTCTACTGCAGATTAGAAAAGTGAGACTCAAAGAAATTAATTGTCTTCCTCAGAGTCATATAGCTAAGTCATAGGGCCAGGTTTCTCTAGGTCCTAAATTGGTGCTGCAAAAAATCTAGTCTGTATAACCTCCCAAATCAAGATGCTAGCTGTATACAAACTCTATGTAAACACATCTGATTATTGATTCAGATAGGTTTTACATAGTATTGGACAGATCAGTTGTGTATGTGTTAAACACTTGTGTGTGTATGTCTGTTCAACAGCAGCCAAATACTTGGGAAAAAATAAAAACTGATGTTCACAAAAGTAGGTATTTTGCCAATGCTGCTAGAAATCACTAGGGAAGAATGTCCTCAGTTCACACCATATTGGCAGACAAGAAAATGTATATCAACTACACTTCAATTAAAGAAAAAAAGAAAATGTAACAACTTTTATGGCCATAGTGACTATCCTTTGTTCCAGCTCAAGTATACCCTGAATCACTCTTTTCCACTTTCTCTGTGCCAAGGGGCAGAGAAACACTGATTTGACAGGAAGTCAACCCAATATATCCACCTAGAGTGGCATGTACCCTCAGCATTACAAACAGAGAATATCTAAGGGTAAGAAAAAGAAAGAAAAAGCTCATGTTTTATCTGATATCACACAAACATACTCTGCATTTTTTTTGCTATATTTCAAAACTTCATTAAATATGTAGTACAGCATTTTGATGTTGCTTCAGGTATACTTCCAGCCACTATTATCACAAGTTTGTCTCTACAGGAATCATATGTTTTAATTGCCAGTTCCACAAACCTCTAACCAGTGTCTTGAGTCAATTTTTTAATGTGATTGCTTGTGCTGTTACTGTAGTGGACCTCATCTATAAAGCTTGTTTAATTATCTGCTGTGATTGTTTGCTTGCAAATACATGTAGCCTACTGAAAACCTCGCACATTAAAGCAACTTCTTGGCAACAAAAATTACTCTCCAAGAATCCTGAAAACACAGGAAAACTGTCTTTTTTTTTAATCTAGAGATTATAAGAAAATTCCACTAACAGCCTCTTTAAAGCTAAGGATTGAGCACAGTATCCAAAAGTAGGGTCCATCTCCACTGTGCAGAGTCTTAGTCACATCTCAGATGCATGAGGAATACTGGATTAGAAAGTTGTTGCTTACATTTCACACCCATGATGAAGGCTAGAATTAAAAAAAAATAGAAAATAACAAGTATGGGACAGGAAGTAGAGAAAATGGAGCCCTTGTACACTGCTGGTAGAAATGTAAAATAGTGCAGATGCTATGGAAAACAATTTGGCAGTTCCTCAGAAAGCTAAATATAGAATTTCCGTATGACCCAGCAATTCCACTTGTAGGTATATACCCAAAGGAACTGAAAACAGGGGCCTAAAGAGACACATATCTGCTAACATTCACCCCAGCATTATCAACAATAGCCAAAAGGTGGAAACAACCCAAATGTTCATCAACAGATGATTGAATATACAAAATGTAGCATATCCATACATTAGAATATTTTTCAGCTTTAAAAAGGAATGAAGTACTGATACATGCTACAACATGGATGAACCTTGAACACCTTAAGCCAGACATAAAAGGACAATACTGCATGATTCCACTTATATGAGGTATATCGAATAGGCAAATTCATACAGGGAGAAAGTAGATTAAGGCTAACAGGTGACTGGGGAAAGAGAGAATGAGAAGTTAATTGCTTAATGGTTGCAGAGATTCCACTTAGAGTTAGAAAAGTTTTGGAAACAGTGGTGAAGGTTGCTTAACATTGCAAATCTAATTAATACTTACTGTACATTATGCCAAATTTTATGTTATATGTATATTTTACCAAAGTTTCAAAATATTAATAATATAATATACCAAAAATCACTGAATGGGTGAACTGTATGGTATGTGAATTACGTCTCAATAAAGATGTGAAAAAAGAAAAACAATGTTGCTGCTGAATTAGCAATGGTAACTGCAATGATGATGGTGGTGATAATTCTAACAAGAGCAACAAATGTCATTTGGCAAGCATAATGCTAGAAGCTTTACATGATTTTACACCATTATACTTCTTTAAATTAAATGTAACAGTATTATCCCAGTTTTCATATGAGGTGCAGACAGCTCAGGTAGCTCATACAACTTGCTCAAAGTCACAGAACTTAATAAGTGGTAAAGCTGAGATTTAAATTTAAGTCTATCTGAATCCAAAATTCCTGCTCAAACTCCTCACTAGAACTGTATCTCTTGAAATTTGGAGGATTTGCTAAAATATGTTCCTAGAACTCGATTTTGGGGTTGTAAAATTAAAGGAGTTCCACTCTATCATTCCAGCCAAAAATGTCTAATGCCTTCAGGTGGGCATTTCAACTTACACAATGATGCTGATCTTAAGCCACATACATCTCTATGAGATAAAGTCTGAGTTGGAACAGAGGATATGAGGATGACTACAGGTGTGGTGGCCTAATAAGGACTAGTTAGATAGAATGCTGTTGAAGTTAAAAACTTGGGTTCTATCCACAGACTTGAATTTCAGTCACGTGTCTACCACTTTCTAGCTGTGTGTGTGGTATTGTAAAAGTCACTAAACCTCTCTAAGACCCAGTTATTTCATCTGTTAGATGAAATGAATACCTCTACTTCATAAGTCTGATGTGAGCATTTAGAACAATAATGCCTAAATTAAGCATTTAGAGCAGTAAAGCATTTGGAACAGTACCTGGCACAGAATCAACACTTAACACATGGCACTTCTTATTGTTAGGGTGGAGGATGGGATTAAGACTTTAGTAAAATGGAGTAAAGATGTAGAAAGTGTATTAGTGAATAAGATATCTATATTAGAGGATAAGTTTGATATTTTAAAAAAACAACCAACAGTATATTTGTCTTGTAAGTGTTTTGTTCTAAAGAACAGAATGAAGTTAAAGTCCTTCTCCAGAGAGTCACAGGCCTGGAAGAATCTGAAGTTAGCCTTGAAGATAGAACCAAAAACATGATGGGAGAGTAGGCAGGTGAAGAAACTGAGGAGACTTAGAGAAGGAGAAAAGGGGCAGAGGCCAAAGAAATAAGAGTAACTTTGTGTGGGCTCTTAGTACTTTATGAGAACAGTACAAAATTATTGTATCCCACCTTCTATACTCAGTGTATATTGAAGATAATTTTATAACTTTACCTCTCTCTCCCTCTCTGCCCCACTCCCTTATTTTTTATTTTTAGCAATGAACTGTGTGTACATACCATTCCACAAATTATAGACATAACTAAAAGATAATTAAGGAGTTACAAATATTATTGTTATTAATAATAGGGAGCACCCAGATTCCAAAGATAACTCAGAGTCAGGACTGAAGAACATACACTGAGCCCTCCTCAAGTGGTTTCCATGTCTCCTAATAATCTAGAGATGAGATGAAGAGGTTTAGTAAAGACACTGGCAATACCCATCCCACCTCACTTTTTAAAATTATAAATATAATATTTACATATGGAAATGAAAGTTCAAACTATACAGAAGGAAATAAAAGGAAAGCTAAAAATGTTTCTCCTTCCCACCTTTGTGCCATCCCCCAATCCTAATCTCCAATTGTAATGAGAAGTTTTCCTGTTTAATCTTTCTGGTGATTACTTCCATTACTCTAAGTCAGTGGTTGTCAAATTTCTGTGTACACAGCAATTACTGGAAAAGTTTGCTGCTTGCTTAAAAAGAAAATTATTGGGCCTTGCTCCAAAAAGATCTTGGGTGGTTGTCCAAGATGATGAGGTAGGAAGATCCTGAATTCACCTCCTCTCATGGACACACAAAATCTACACTTATATACAGAGATGTTCCTCCTGAAGAACTGAGGGCTGACTGAACATCTGCATGACAAAGAATAGAGGGACCACAAAGAGAAGAGTAGAAGAGAGTAAAGACAGGAACCCTGTCCTCTATGTGATGACCTGGAGTAAGGAGGGATACCACTGAGGGGCCTGCACCCAGACTCACCTACCCTGGGCACAGTAAAAAAAATAGTGGTTTTAAAGGGCAAGTAGAATATAAGTGAAAAAATCCTACAGCATCTGCCAAATGGTTAGGGAAATGCTGAAACTCTCTCCAGGGTCAGAGGTACCACCACATGCTATTATTTATATTCCCCTTCCATACTCATAGCACAGAGGCAAAAAAGGTTCATAAACTATAGCCAGCCTGCTAAAGCTACCCCAGTGTGCCCAGGGCCCCTAGCCCAGAGCAGCTCCAGCCCCCTGCCTGTGCCCACCCCAGCTTCAGCTATCACACCAACGTGGCCCAGACATGGCACACTCCAGGGAACATCCAGCCCACTCCAGTTCCAGCTTTCCTGTCAGGGTGGACCCAGTTCAGGGTTCCCCTGGGACCCCCAAACCATACCACTCCAGCTCATGCCATACCACCAGTGTATCCCTTGAGCAGGGTGCCCCTGCATAGAGCACCCTGGCCCAAACCTACTCCAGCTCCAACCATCTGACCAGGGCAGCCCTGGTGCAGAATTCCCCCAGGAACCCTCAAGCCCATGCCAATTCCTGCTCCAGCTGTCCTGTCAGGGCGGCCCTGATGCAGAGTGCCCCAGAGCCCTGAGGCCAACACCCATTCATGCTTCAGATGTCCCAACAGGGTAGCTCCAGTCTATATCCCCCCAACATTCCCCTGGGCCATACCCACTCCATCTCCACCTAGCCAAAGCTGCCAGGAACATCCAGTCTGTACAGAGGACATTACTACACAAGGCCAATACTTTAAGACCAAGAGAGGTAGATGTTCTACCTAATTCATAGAAACACAAAAAATCAAACAAAATGAGGAGACAGAGGAATACATCCCCCACAAAAGAATAAGATAAAACCACAGAAAAGAAAAATCCCTAATGAAACAGTGCTAATTAATTTACCACATAAAGTAGCACTCACAAAGATGGTCAATGAACTTGGGAGAAGAATGGGGGAACACAGTGAGAACTTCAACAAAGAGTTAGAAAATATAAGAAAGTACCAAACAGTCATATAGCTAAAGAATACAATAAATGAACTGAAAAATACACTAAGGGGAAATCAACAGCAGATTAGATGATACAGAAGAATGGATTAAGGATCTGGAAGACAGATAGTGGAAATGACCCAATCAGAAGTGTAAAAAGAAAAAAGAATTTTTAAAAATGAGAATAGTTTAAAGGACCTCGGAGACAACATCAAGCATAATAACATTTATATTGTAGGGGTCCCAGAAGGAGAAGAGAGAAAGAAAGGGGCAGAAAACATATTTGAAGAAATAATGAAAACTTGCCTAACCTGGAGAAGGAAACAGATATCCAGGTTCAGAAATCACAGAGTCTCAAATAAGGTGAACCCAAAGAGATCCACACCAAGACATATTATAACTAAGATGGCAAAAGTTAAAGACAAAGAGAAAACTGTAAACACAGCAAGAAAAAAAAAGTCATACACAAAGTAAACTCCATAAGACTATCAGCTGATTTCTCAGCAAAAGGGATTATCAGCGTATAGTTAAGGTGCTGAAAGGGGAAAAGTTACAACCCAGAATACTCTACTTGGCAAGGTTATCATTCAGAATTTAATTGAGAGATAATTTCCCAGACAACCAAAACCTAAATAAGTTCATCACCACTAAACAGCTGAAATATTAAAGGGTCTCCTTTAAGAGGAAAATAAAAGGCCATAAATAGAAATAAGAAAATACATGAAAGAAAAAAATCTCACTGATTAAGGCAAATATCAGCCACTTAAAAGTTGGTATGAAGGTGAAAAGACAAAAAATAGTAAAACCAACAGTAATTATGATGAGTAGGTAAGGGATATAAAAAAATAAAAAGATATTAAATAATACATCAAAAACATAAAATGTGGGTAGGTGTAGTAAAAATGTAGTGTTTTAGAATGTATTCAAAGTTAAGTGATTATTAGCTTAAAATAGATTGAGATATATAGACAGACATAGATGATATGGATATTGATACAGACCTCATGGTAACCATAGACCAAAAACCTACAATAGATACATACAATAAAAGAAAAAGGAGCCCAAACATAACACCAAAGAAAGCCATCAAACCACAAGAGAAGAGACCAAAAGAAAAAGGAACAGAGAAGAACTACAAAAATAACCAGAAAGCAATTAATAAAAGGGCAATAAGTGCATATATATAAATTATTACTTTAAATGTAAATGGAATAAATGCTCTAATCAAAAGACACAGGGTGGCTGAAAGGACACACACACACAAAAAAAAACAAGACCCATCTATATGCTGCCTACAAGAGACTTACTTTAGATTTAAAGACACACAGACTGAAAATGAAAGAATGGAAAAAGATATTAAATGCAAATGGAAATGAAAAGACAGGGTAGCAATACTTCTATCAGACAAAGAAAGACTTTAAAACAAAGAGTATAACAAATGACAAAGAAGGGCATTACAAAATGATAAAGGGGTCAATACAAGAAGAGGACATAACATTCATACATATTTATGCATCCAACATAGGAGCACTTAAATATATATAGCAAATATTAACAATATAAAGGAAGAAATTGACATGAATTCAGTAATAGAAGGGACTTTAATACCCCACTTATATCAATGGATAGATTATCCAGACAGAAAATCAACTAGAAATATTGGCCTCAAATGACACATTAGACCAGATGAACTTAATAGATATATACAGAATATTTCATGCAAACACTACAGAATACACATTCTTTTCAAGTGCACATGGAACTTTCTCCAGGATAAATCACATGTTAGACTACAGAACAAATGTCAGTAAATTCAATAGGATTGAAATCATATCAAACATCTTTTCCAACCACAGTGGACTGAAACTAGGAATCAATTACAAGAAGAAAAGTGGAAAAAACCCACAAACATGTGAAGACTAAACATGTTATTTGACAAGCAATGCATTGGTGAAGAAATAAAAAAATACCTAGAGATAATGAAAATGGAAACACAACTTTCCAAAATCTTTAGGACACAACAAAAGAAGCTCTAAGAGGGAAGCTCATGGCAACACTGGGCTATCTCAAGAAACAAGAAAAATCTCAAACAATCTAACTTTATACCTAAAGGAACTAGAAAAAGAACAAAGCACAAAGTTAGTAGAAGAAAGGAAATAAGAAAAATCAGAGGAGAAATAAATGAAATAGAGATTTAAAAACAACTAATACCACAGAAATATAAAGGATAATAAGAAATTACTATGAACAATTAAAACTAACAAATTGGAAAGCCTAGAAGAAATAGATACACACGACCTTCCAAAAACTGAATCATGAACAAACAGAAAATCTGAATAGACAGATTACACATAAGGAAACTGGTGCAGCAACACAAAAACTCCCTCCCCCCAAAAAATTCCAGAAACACACAGCTTCACAGATGAATTCTACCAAATATTTAACAAAGTTAGTACCTATCCTTCTCAAATTATTCCAAAAAACTGAAGAGGGAGAAAGGCTTCCAAACTCATTTTATGATGCTAGAATTACCATGATACCAAAATCAGAGAAAGACACCACAAAAAAGGAAAACCACAGGCCAATATCCCTAATGAACATAGATACAAAAACCAACAAAATGTTATCAAAACAAATTCAACAATACACTAAAAGTGTCATCCACCATGATCAAGTGGGATTTATTCCAGGGATACAAGGATGGTTCAACATCACAAATCAATCAACATGAGATACCACATTAACAAAATGAAGGATAAAAATCACATGATCATCTAAGCAGATGCAGAAAAAGCATTTGATAAAATTCAATACTCACTCATGATAAAAACTCTCAACAAAATGGGTACAGAGGGAACATATCTCAAAATAATGAAGGCTATATATGAGAAACCCACAAATAACATCATACTCAATGGCAAAAAGCTGAAATCTTTTCTCTAAGATCAGGTATAAATTTAACCAAGGAGGTGAAAGACTTGTATATACAGATGAATAGACTAGAGAGCCCAGAAAGAAACACACACATATGGTCAATTAATCTGACAAAGGAGGCAATAATATATGATGGGGAAAGGGCAGTCTCTTCAATAAATGATGCTGGGAACACTGGACAGCTACATGCAAAAGAATGAAATTGGACTACTATCTTACACCATATACAAAATAAATTCAAAATGGATTAAAGACTTGAATATAAGAGCTGAAACCATAAAACTCCTAAAAGAAAACTGAGCAGTAAGCTCTTTGACATTAGTCTTAGCAATATTCTTTGGACCAGTCTCCTCAGATAAGGGCAACAAAAGCTAAAATAGACAAATGGGATTATATAAAACTGAAAAGCTTTTGCACAGCTAAGGAAACCATCAACAGAATGAAAAGTCAACCTACTGAATAGGAGAAGATATTTGCAAATCATACATATGATAAGGGATTAATACCCAAAATACATAAAAATCTTACACAACTTAATATCAATAAAATAAATAACCCCATTTAGAAATGGACAGAGGCCTCAAATAAACATTTTTCCAAAGAAGACATACAAAAATGATCAACAGGAACATGGAAAGATGCTCAACATCACTTATCATCAGAGACTTATAAATCAAAACCACAAAGTGATATCACCTCACATCTCTCAGAATGGCTATAGTTAAAAAAAAGACAAAAAATAACAAGTGTTAGTGAATATATGGAGAAAGGGAATCCTTGTGCACTGTTGGTGGTAATGTAAGTTGGTGCAGCCACTTTGGAAAACAATATAGAGTTTCCTCAATACATTGCAAATGGAACTACCATAGAGTCAAGCAATTTAACTTTTGGGTATTTACATGAAAAAATTGAAAACACTAATTTTAAAAGATATAAGCATCTATGTTCATTGCAGCATTAATTAAAATAGACAAGATATAAATGTCCATCAATGTGTGAATGGATAAAGAAGATGTGGTATATATATCTATAAAGGAATATTACTCAGTCAATAAAAAAGAATGAAATTGAGAACACTATGAAAAATTATATGCTAACAAACTGGATAACCTAGAAGAATTGGACAACTTTCTAGAAAAATACAATCTTCCAAGACTGACCCAGGAAGAAACAGAAAATCTGAACAGACCAATTAACAGCAATGAAATTGAATCAGTAATCAAAAAACTACCCAAGAAGAAAACTTCCAGACCAGATGGCTTCACTGCTGAATTTTATCAGACATTTAGAGAAGACATTATACCCATTCTCCTTAAAGTTTTCCAGAAAATAGAAGAGGAGGGAATACTTGCAAACTCATTCTATGAAGCCAGCATCACTCTAACACCAAAACCAGGCAATGAAACCACAAGAAAAAGAAAACTATGGACCAATATCCCTGATGAACATAGATGCAAAAATACTCTAACAAAGTATTAGCAAAAAGAATTTAAAAATACATCAAGAGGATCATACATCGTGATCAAGTGGGATTCATCCCAGGGATGCAAGGATAGTACAACATTCAAAAATCCATCAACATCATCCACAATATCAATAAAAAGCAGGACAAAAATCACATGATTATGTCCGTACCTGCTAAAAAAGCATTTGACATAATTCAAAACCCATTCATGATAAAAACTCTCAACAAAATGGGTATAGAGGGCAAGTACATCAACATAATAAAGGCCATATATGACAAACCCACAGCCAACATCATACTTAACAGTGAGAAGCTGAAAGCTTTTTCTCTAAGATCGGGAACAAGACAGGGATGCCCACTCTCCCCCCTTCTATTCAACATAGTACTGGAGGTCCTTCCACGGCAATTAGACAACAAAAAGAAATAAAAGGCATCCAGATTGGTAAGGAAGAATTCAAACTGTCACTGTTTGCAGATGACATGACATTATACATAAAAACCCTAAGGAATCCACTCCAAAACTACTAGATCTAATATCTGAATGCAGCAAAGTTGTAGGATATAAAATTACTACAGAGAAATCTGCTGCATTCCTATACACTAAGGATGAACTAGCAGAAAGAGAAATCAGGAAAACAATTCCATTCACAATTGCATCAAGAAAGAATAAAATACCTAGGAATAAAACTAACCAAGGAAGTGAAAGAACTGTACCCTGAAAACTACAAGAAACTCTTGAGAGAAATTAAAGAGGACACAAATAAATGGAAATACATCCTATGCTCTTGGGTAGGAAGAATTAATATTGTCAAAATGGCCATCTGGCCTAAAGCAATATACAGATTCAATGCAATCCCTATCAAAATACCAGCAGCACTCTTCAACGAACTGGAACAAATAGTTCTAAAATTCACATGAAACTACAAAAGACCCCGAATAGCCAAAGCAATCCTGAGAAGGAAGAACAAAGCAGGGGGGATTACATTTCCCAACTTCAAGCTCTACTACAAAGCCACAGTAATCAAGACAATTTGGTACTGGCACAAGAACAGACAAACAGACTGAGGGAACAGAAAAGAGAGTCCAGATATTAACCCAAGCATATATGGTCAATTCATATATGATAAAGGAGCCATGGATATACAATGGGGAAATGACAGCCTCTTCAACAACTGGTGTTGGCAAAACTGGACAGCTACATGTAAGAGAATGAAACTGGATTACTGTCTAACTCCATATACAAAAGTAAACTCAAAATGGATTAAAGACCTGAATGTAAGTCATGAAACCACAAAACTCTTAGAAGAAAACAGGCAAAAATCTCTTGAATATAAACATGGGCAACTTTTTCATGAACATATCTCCTCAGGCAAGGGAAACAAAATAAAAAATGAACAAGTGAGACAACATCAAATTAAAAACCTTCTGTACAGAAAAGGACACCATCAGTAGAACAAAAAGGCATCCTACAGTATGGGAGAATATATCTGTAAATGACTTATCTGATAAGGGGTTAACATCCAAAATATATAAAAAGCTCACATGCCTCAACACCCAAAAGACAAATAACCCGATTAAAAAATGGGCAGAGGAGCTGAACAGACACTTCGCCAAAGAAGAAATTCCAATGTCCAACAGGCACATGAAAAGATGCTCCACATCGCTAATCATCAGAGAAATGCAAATTAAAACCACAATGAGATATCCCCTCACATCAGTTAGGATGACCAACATCCAAAAGACAAACAACAACAAATGCTGGCGAGGATGCAGAGAAAGGAGAACCCTCCTACACTGCTGGTGGGAATGTAAATTAGTTCAACCATGTAGGAAGCAAGTATGGAGGTTCCTCAAAAAACTCAAAATAGAAATACCATTTGACCCAGAAATTCCACTCCTAGGAATTTGCCCTAAGAATGCAGGATCCCAGATTCAAAAAGACCTATGCACCCCTATGTTTATCACAGCACTATTTACAATAGCCAAGAAATAGAAGCAACCTAAGTGTCCATCAGTAGATGAATGGATAAAGAAGAGGTGGTATATATACACAATTGAATATTATTCAGCCATAAGAAGAAAACAAATTCTACCATTTGCAAAAACATGGATGGAGCTAGAGGGTATTATGCTCAGTGAAATAAGCCACACAGAGAAACACAAGTACCAAATGATTTCACTCATATGTGGAGTATAAGAACAAAGAAAAAACTTAAGGAGGAAAACAGCAGCAGACTCCCAGAATCCAAGAATGGACTAACAGTTACCAAAGGGAAAGGGACCAGGGAAGGTGGGTGGGAAGGGAGGGAGAAGGGGATTAAGGGGCTTTATGCTTAGCACACATAATGTAGGGGCGGGGTATGGGGAAGTCAGTATAGCACAGAGAAGACAGGTAGTGACCCTATAGCATGTTACTATGCTTATGGACAGTGACTATAATGGGGTATGTGGTGGGGACTTGATAAGGGGGGAATCTAGTAACCACAATGTTGCTCTTGTGATTGTATATTAATGATACCATAATAAAAATAAATAAATAATTTAAAAAATAATGAAAAAAACATTTATATTAATTTTTTTTAATTATATCATTTCCACTGGAGGACCTAGAGATTATTATGCTAAGTGATATAACTCAGGTAGAGAAAGACAAAACAAATGATTTTACCTATATTTGAAATCTAAGAAAAATGAGCAAGAAAACAGAAACAGATTTAGATACAGGAAACAGTTGGTTACAGGAGTAGGGTGGAATTGGGAGGGAGGTGAAATAGGTGACAGATGACAACCAGACTTATTGTGGGGATCATTTCATAATGTATAAAAATGTTTAGTCACAGATATCTTTTATGCTATTCTTTCAATTTTGTGAACATCTCCTTATGACTAGATAATAAAATAGAGATTATGATTAGAGCACATTTAAAGTACACAATATCACAATATGCTGAAAATGAGCAGATAAGTGAAGGCCTGTCTTAGTTTGGGTTCCCCCAGGAAAACATGAGTAGAGGACCTGAGTAAAGCAGTTTATTTGAGAAATGATTCTAGAAAGCCCCAATAAGAGAGAGGAGAGAGGAAAGGCAAGAACACCAATAAAGGGTACATTATTATAGAGTAAGATACCACTGTGTATGACTGGGACATTCCTGCTTGAGAATTCTGGGAGACCATGTATGTTATCCTTTAGAGTTATATACTATATACTTTGGACTGCCCACTCACTGATATTCTGGTTTTCCATATTCTTTTCATTTTTGATGCCTAAACGTTTCCTTCACTTACTTGCAAGCTCAGCTATGACTCTAAGGATGTTTGTAATAGTTTTTCCAGATTTTCTAACTGTTATGTTGTGGGAAAATTTTCAGTTTAATTTATCATATTGTCCAGTTCCTCAAAATATAAATTTTTGGATTAAAGGAAGACAAAAAAAATAAACAAATATATAACATGTAAATTTCTTATAAAAATGCCCAGGATATTGTCAGAGCTCATTAAATATTAGCAATAATTGTTAATACTGGAGATAGTAGTAATAGAAGCCATAAAAGTAGAAGTTGTATTGGAAGAAAAAGAGAGAGAAAGATTGATGGGGCTACTCTTGATGTTCTTAAGAGAGAACAAGAGTGGGACTTCTGGGAAGATGGCAGCATAGAGAGCTTGAAACCATCTCCTTGCACTTTCACACCAAATTTACACTTACACACAGAGCAATATATCTTAAGGAAGAACTGAGGACTAAGTGATCAACTTCTGCACAAAAAGGGATAGAAAGATCACATAAAAGATGGCAGGAGATATGGAGACATGGTAATGGAAGGAAGCACCATCCTCAGTGCAGCAGCCTGTAGAAGGGATATTGCTGAGGGATCTAGCCAGATTCCCTGCCCTGGGGATAGAAAAAAGGCATACTTTAAAGTCCATCTAGACTATAAATGGAAAAAAACCCTGTTTATAAACTAAAACACTTACTGTTTGGTGGAGAAATGACTGAACTCTCTCTGGACTGGAGGTCTGGCAAGCACCATTCTTTTTGCACTCCTTCCCCACACTGAGAATGATGCAGGGAGCAGGGCTGAGGTGCACACGGCAATTGCAGATTTGGTTAGCTTCCCAGCAACCATCCGCACACAGACACATCAGTTTAAAAGTGCATTTGGGTAGCAGCTGCCCCAAGGGCACAGGTCCAGTTGCCACTGCCTCCTGAAGAGTGCACCTTGGCTATCTCTGCACTGTCAGCCCTGATCCAGTAGCTGCATGGGTGGGGCTTCCCTGAGGGCTGTACCTGGGCCTTAGCCTGCACCATGGGTATAGAGCAGATCACTCCCCACTCCTGAAGAGTGCACCTGTGCCACGGCTGCACTGCAGGTGCAGAGCTGGTAGCTGCAGAGGAGTGGCTAGGCCTGCAGCCTCCTTGCCAGTGTGGACCTCATTGGTATCCAATCAGGAATCCCTCTAACTGGGCCCCTCTGACTGCACCTCTCTCCAACTATGCCCTAAGAACCCTGACATGAAGCTATCCTTGGCTCATGCTCAGTAAGCCTCCAGCCAGCCAGCCAAAACCATCAGGTACATACAATCTACCCATAAGACCTTCCCTACACAAGGCCAATCCTTCGATATTGGGAGAGGTAGCCCTTTCTGCTAATTCATAGAAGCAAGCACAGAAATTCAAAAAAACGAAGAAACAAAGAACAAGGCTTGAAACAAAAGAATATGACACAACTTTAGAAAAAGAACTAAATGAAAAAGAGTTAAGCAACCTACCAGATAAAGAGTTCAAATTAATAATTATAAAGATGCTCACCAGACTTAAGAGAAGAGTGGAGGAACTCATTGAGAACCTCTACAAAGAGATAGAAAACATAAAGCAGAACCAATCAGAGATGAAGAAGTCAGTAAATGAAATAAAAAATACACTAGAGCAGCAGACTAGGGGATGTAGAAGAATGGATCAGTGACATGGAATGCAGAGTAATGGAAAGCACTCAAGCTGAACAGCAAAAATAAAAAAGAATAAAAAGAAATGAGGATAGATTAAGGGAGCTCTGGGATAATATCCAATGTAGACAAATATTCACATTATGCAAGTCACAGAAGGAGAAGAGAGAAAGGAGTAAAAAGCTTATTAGAAAAAATAATAGCTGAAAATTTCCTTAACCTAGATAAGAAAACATATATCCAGGTGTAAGGAGCAGAGAGAGCCCCAATCAAGATAAATCCAAAGAGGGCCACACCAATACACATCACAATTAAAATACCAAAATCAGAAACAAAGAGGAATATTAAAAGCAGCAACAGAAAAGCAACAAGTTACCTACAAGGGAAACCCCATAAGGCTATCAGCTGATATTTCAGCAGAAACTCTACAGGCCAGAATGGGGTGACATGATACATTTAAAGTGCTGAAAGAGAAAAACCTCCAACCAAGAATACTCTACCCAGCAAGGTTATAATTTAGAATGGAAGGGGAGATAAAGAGTTTCACAAGTAAACATAGATTAAAGAATTCACCACCACTAAACTGGCCTTACAAGAAATGCTAAAGGGTTTTCTTTAAGAGGGAAGGAAAAACACTAACTAGAAGCAAGAACAATATGAAAGCAAAAATTCCACAGATAAAAGTAAACGTATATCAGAGTTAGTAGTACAATCACTTAAAAGCTAGTATGAAGGTCAAAAAGACAAAAGTAGTACAGTCAATTGTGTTCAAAAATTAGTTAAGGGAAAGAAGAGCTCCTACTTCCAAAAAAGTGAAGATTAAGAAAAGCTTCCAAATTCATTCTATGAGGCCAGCATTGCCCTGGTACCAAAACCAGAAAAGAACATTACAGAAAAAAAAAAAAAACATTACAGGTCAATATCCCTGATGAACATAAATTATTCAAAAAGCATCAACAAAATTTTAGCAAACCAAATTCAATAATATATTAAAAATATCACTCACCACAATCAAGTAGGATTTATCCTAGGGATTCAAGGAGGGTTCAATATCCACAAATCAATCAATGTAATACACCATATTAACAAAAGGAAGGACCAAAACCATATGATCATCCCAATAGATGCTAAAAAAGCATTTGACAAAATTCAACACCCACTCACCATAAAAAGCTCTCACAAAGTGGGTAGAAAGATCACATATCTCTGCATAATAAAGGCCTTATATGACAAACCCAGAGCTAACATCATACTCAATGGCAAAAAGCTGAAAGCTTTTCCTCTAAGATCAGGAATAAGACAAGGATGCCCACTCTGACCACTTTTATTCAACATCACCCTAGAAGTCCTACCCATAGGAATCAAACAAGAAAAAAGTAGTAAATATCATATAAATTAATAAGGAAGAAAACCTGTCACTATTTGCAGATGAGATGATATTATATCTAGAAGACCCTAAAGACTCCACTAAAAAACTATTAAAATTAACAAATGAATTCAGTAAAGTCACAGGATATACCACATTAAATCAATGTACAGAAATATCTTGCATTTCTATATACAAATGATGAACTAGCAGAAAGAGAAATTAAGAAAACAGACCCATTTACAATTGCATCAAAAAGAATAAAATACTTAGGAATAAATCTAACCAAGGAGGTAAGACTTTTATTCTGAAAACTAAAACACTGATGAAAGAAATTGAAGATGACACAATAAATGAAAAGCTATCCCATCTCATGGATAGCAAGAATTAATATTGTTAAAATGGCCGTAATGCCCAAAGCAATATACAGATTCGATGCAATCTCTATCAAAATACCAATGGCATTTTTCACTGAACAAGACCAAATAATCTTAAAATTTGAATGGAACCATAAAAGACCCCAAATAGCAAAGCAATCTTGAGAAAGAGCAAAGCTAGAGGTATCATGGTCCCTGATTTCAAACTTTACTACAAAGCTGCAGTAATCAAAACAGTATGGTACTGGCAGAAGAACACATACATAGAACAAGTGGAACAGAATATGTAGCCAGAAATAAACTCACACCTATATAGTCAATTAATCTATGACAAAGGAGGCAAGAATATGTAATAGGGAAAAGACAGTCTCTTCAATAAGTAGTGTTGGGAAAACTGAACAGCTACCTGCAAAAGAATGAAACTAGACTATTGTCTTACACCATAAACAAAAATAAACTCAAAATGGATTAAAGACATAAATATAAGGACTAAAACCATAAAACTCCTTGAAGAAAACATAGGCAGTACACGCTTGAATACCAACATTAGAAATTTTTTTCTGGATATATTTCCCCCGGCCAAGGGAAACAAAATAAAAAATAAACAAGTGGTCATCATTGAATTAAAGCTGGTGAAATAGGAAGGCAAGGTGGAAACCTCCTTCCAAAACACATAAAAGCAGAAAATAAAGCAAATGCAACTAGACCTAAAAGAAACCTGAAGACTGCAGAACAGACCCCCTACACCTGAGGAAAAAGAGAGGACCACACAGAAAAGGGTGAGGTGGCAAAGTCGAGATCAAGTGGGACTCAAGCCCTCCACCCACACCAGCCTACAAACAGGAGAAAGAGGAATGGAGTGGGGAGGGGGTAGGAGTGCTGCACAGATGGCCCTGGAGATATGCTCTAGGAGCACAAGCCCACATTACACTGGGCTCTGGTGATTAAGGCTGGACACCAGGGAGAGGTGGAACACTGTGGAAGGCTGAGACTCCAGCCAGTGCTGAGGGAAGGCATGCTCCACCAGTCCTGAGACCTAAAGCAGAGGCAGTAGTTTGAAAGACTTGCCAGCAGTGGGAGGGGTACCAGAGGTGATGAGAGTTGGATGGATCTCTCTCCTCAGGAGAAAGGGCAGGTGGAGGATACCTCCCCAGCCCTTCCTTGGCCCAAAATATTGGGAAATCCTGGGAGCTCCAGATGCTCTATCCCCCTTGCTGGCAATGCAGCCCCAAGGCGCCTCCCTGTGCACTGCCAGGAACCAACCCACTTGGCCCAGAAACAGCATCAGACTTTGCTGCCTGGCAGATAGAGACAGATTCTCCCAGTTTGGCTGGCTCCACTTCAGCCCAACCAGAGAGGTGCCTGGAGGAGCCAGCCCCAAGAGCTCCTTCCTCCCTGTGGGTGTCCAAACCCGGTGCTATGTGTCTGGCTGGCGCACATCAGTCCACCCACCCCATTAACCTGCAGCCCTGCCATTACTGCAGGCCAGGAAGAGGGTGGCCCCCGCCCATGGCAAGCTCAACAGAGATTCCCAAACTGATCACAAAGGCAGCAGCTCAAGCAAACTTCCCATCCAGACTTAGACCACTACAGAAGCTAGACAGAAAGGTGAACCACCCATGGCACACCAACAACTGGAGATCCCGCAAAACAGAACCAGGCACTAGAAAGTAAAGAATCTTGAGCTTCTGGGCACTATAGCACACGTTCTTCATAAAGCTATTACTCTTTAGACCAGAAAGCATAGTGGAAACATCTTATACAAAGGAAGAAACATATAATCCCTGACAAAATAAGCATGGAGAGGAATTTGATCAAATCAAAACTACAAGACAGAATCCCAGAAAGAGGGCTAAATGAAACAGAGATCACCAATATTCCTGACAAAGATTTCGAAAGAAAAGTCATAAACATGCTCATAGATTTACAGAAAAGTATTCAAGATTTCAGGGAGGACTTCAACAGAGATAGAAAACCTAAAAAAGCCACTCAGAGCTGAAAAATACAGTATCTGAAACGAAACATACAATGGAGGGATTTAAAAGTAGATTATATCATGTAGAGTAGACTGTAAATGAAATAGAAATTCGAGAACAGGATAACAAAGAAGCTGATGAACAGAGAGAAAAAAGGATCTCTAGGAATGAAAGAATGCTAAAAGAGTGATGTGACCCATCTAAGTGAAACAATATTTGCATAATAAGGGTACCAGAAGGAGAAGAGAAAGACAAAGGGATAGAAAGTCTCTTTAAGGAAATAATTGTTGAAAACTTCCCTAATCTGGGGAAGTAAATAGATACTTAGCTCATGGAAGCACAGAGATTCCCCTGACAAAAGGAACCCCATCAAGATAACACCAAGATAGATAATAATTAAAATGGCAAAGATGAAGGATAAGGAGAGAGTGTTGAAAGCAGCCAGAGAGAGAAAAAAGATTACTTATAAAGGAAACCCCATCAAGCTATCAGCAGGCTTCTCAACAGAAACTCTTCAGGCCAGAAGGAAGTAACATGATATATTTAAAGTACTGAAACAAAAGGACCTCAAACCAAGAAATCTCTATCTGGCAAGATTATCATTTAAATTTGAAGCAGAGATTAAACATTTCTTGATAGACGGAAGTTGAAGGAATTTTCCACCTCTAAGCCAGTCTTACATGATATGTTAAAGGATTTGCTGTAGATGGAAATGACCCTAAGGCTAAATAGCTTTCAGCAGGGAAAATAAAACCACAGCAAAGGTAGTAGACCAGCTAATTACCAAGCAAGTATGAAATTAAAATAAAAGAAACAAAATCAACTGTACACAAAATCAGTCAAGGGATACACAAAAAGTGCATATTATGACATCTCATATGAAAAATGTGGAGAAGGAGGAAGAAGAAAAAGGAAAAAAGTACATTTAGATTGTGTTTGAAATAGAGAAATCAGCAATTTAAAATAGACTATTACACAGTAAAGAAGCTATTCTTGAACCTTTGGTAACCACAAAACTAAAGCCTAAAATAAATAAACACACATAAAAATAAATAAATTTAAAAAGAGAGAAGTCCAATTACAACACTAAAGAACACATAAGCCAGGCAAAGAAAGACAAATACCATATGATTTCACCTATTTGTGTAATATAAGAACAAAGCAAAACAGAAGGAACAAAACAGCCTTAGACTCATAGACACTGAGAAGTGAATAGTGGTTACCAAGGGGGAGAAAACTGTTGAATGACTGTGATGTACATTTGATAAAATAAAAATAAATAAATAAGCAGGACTACATCAAACTAAAAAGCTTCTGCACAGCAAAGGAAACCACTAATAAAACAAAAAGACAACCTATGCTATGGGAGAATATATTTGCAAATGATATATCTGATAGGGAGCTAATATATAGATATAAATCTATAAATAACTCATACATCTCAACACCAAGAAAATAATAATAACCCAGTTAGAAAATGGGTAGAGGACCTGAATAGACATGTTTCTGAAGAAGACATAAAGATGGCGAAAGATGCTCAACATCACTAATCGTCAGGGAAATGAAGACTGAAACTACAAAAAGCTACTACCTCACACTAGTCAGAATGTGTAGTATAAATAAGACAAGAAATAACAAGTGTTGGTAAGGATGTGGAGAAAAGGCAACCCTCATACATTGTTGATGGGAATATAAATTGGTGCAGCCACTATGGAAAGCAGTGTGGAGGTTTCTCAAAAAACTAAAAATAGAAATAGCATATGACCCAGCAATTCCACTTCTGGGAATCTACTCAAAGAATATGAAATCATTAATTTGAAGGATATATGCACCTCTGTGTTCACTGCAGCATTATTTACAATAGCTAAGATATGGAAGCAACCAAAGTGTCCATCAATAGAAAGAAGAGGTGATACATATACAATGGAATATTATCCAGCCATAAAAAAGATATAAATTTTGCCATTTCCCACAACATGGATGGACCTAGATGGTATTGTACTAAGTGAAATAAGTCAGAGAAAGAATAAGAATACCATATGGTTTCACTTATATGTGGAATCTGAAAAACAAAACAAACAAACAAAACAGAAATAGACTCATAAACACAGAGAATGGATGGTCGGATACCGCGGGGAGGCAGGCAGGAGAAATAGGTAAAGGGGTTAAAGAGGTACAAACTTGAAATCATAAAATAATTTAGTCACAGGGATGGAAGTATAGCATAGGGAATATAGCTCATAATATTGTAAAATCTTTGGTGACAGATGGTAACTACACTTATCAAGGTAAGCATTTAATAATTTATATAATTGATGAATCACTAAGTTGTTGATCCGAAACCAATATAATATTTAATATTGTATATAAACTATGTTTAAAAAAAGAACAACAAAGTCTTTGTCCTATTTTTATTATTCCCACTGAAGTACCATTCTCTGCACATGTCTCAGTTTGCATCCTTGAACTTGAGCAACACATATGAATTATATGAGAAAACATTTCATTTTATTAGCAGGTGGCATGCAATATCTTTGTAGGGAAGGAACACTTTTATTAAAAGTACTTTGATAAGCTCACTGTGGGGCAGAAATAATTTTGATTGCTCAAGTTTCATCAGATATGAGAGAGGGTCACTGTATGTTATATAAGAACAAGTTTTGGGAGTTCCCTGGGAGAAGGATCAAGGAGATGGCCTGACTATAGGAGTGCCTGAAGAAAAATTTGGCAAGAATCACAGCATCAAATAAAGACCAATTTAAATGGTCTGCGGTATTTTGTGAACTAAAATCCCTCTCCTATAAGTCCCCTTTTAATCCCTGATACAACTTTCATAATTCACTAGTCATTTTGTGTGAATGGAGTTTCAGTTTGGAGAAGCACAAAAAGGACTACTAAGGGTTGGTTAGATATCTGAGTGACAATAGCAATACTTTGGGAGTGGAAGCAGTGAGGTATTCTATGAGCTACCCCTCCAAACTGAAGAATAAAGTAGAAGGAAGAAGGGCATTCTGGGGAGAAGAAGCAGCGTGAGCATCTTCCTGGAATCATAAGCAGATCAGTAAAGGTAGCTCCCAGGATACAGGGCAGTGGTGAGGCAAGAGATGTGACCAGAAGAGAAGGCAGGGAACAGAGTATTAAAAGCCTTCATTGCTTTGCTGAGAGTGTAGAATTTTAAATATAGGTGATGTAGATCACTGAACAGTTTTAAAGCCCAGAATTTATTCCCATTTAATACTGTGGAAGATAATTACCAACACAGTTTTGGGATAACAGTTGGAGGGACGTTAGACCAAAGGCAAACCAGGAAACTAATTTGAGGCTGTTGTAGAGCCTCAGCCTAAAGAAAGTGAGAACCTAGGTAAAAGAAAGGGCAGCTGGGCTGGAGATGATGGGAATAATTGGAGAGGTAGCTAAAAGACAGAATTGATTAACTTTGTAATAGCAGTGTATTAGTTAGGTAGGGTAAGCTATTGTAAAAACTAGACCCAAATATATATAATAGTTCAAACAATATAAAAGTTTATTTCTTGCTCACATCACTGTCCAAGGAAGATGTTCCTTGTCAGCTGGAGGCTCTGCTTTATTTGGTGATTCATGAATCTGGGGTCCTTCCATCTACGGTTCCCCTAGTCATTAGAACTTCATGATACGCAGCAGGCAGCAAGGGAGAGAGAGTGTGAGAGGCAGCACACCCTCATTTTAAAAGCTTTGGTCAGGAACTGGCTCATAACACTTTCACTTATATTCCATTCACTAGTACTTAGCACCATGGCCACATCTTATTGCAGTGGAGGCTGGGAAATGTAGTCTAGACCCACACCCAGGAATAAAAATAAATGGATTTTGGAAAACATCTAGAAGTTGTTTCAGCACAATGAGTGAAGGAAAGAAAGGATCCTGGACTAATTTTCAATATTCAGATTAGTGGATGAACATTAGGAAATATAGGTTTGCTTGGAGGGAGATGGGGTAATGAGTTCATTTTGGAACATGCTGAGGTAGAGATGCCTATGAAATACCTGTGTGGAGATATCCACTATATCTGTCTATGCACAGTCTTAAGGATTAGAGACATACAACATTGGTCATTATGCTAACTTATTAAGTCTTATATAAGCTTTAAATGTGTTCCCAACATATAGAAGATTTATTTGAATCAAATCTCAGAAAACTTTTCCATTGACTCCTTCATTGGTTTATATTCACAGGCGCAGATGGGAAAAAAGACAACTTAATATTATTCCAAAGCAGGAAGCAAATTGATTTCCCATGAAAACTAAATGATACGTTCTACTCAGAACTGAATTATTACACAGTTCACAGCCATCCACAATGAAAAGAGATTGGGAGCATTGTCCTGGGATGGCTGTGCTTGATTTCAAATCATATGGGGCTAGCAGAGACAGGATTGGTAGTTTGTTTATTTTTCAGAGATCTCCATTAAAAAATATGGCCCAAGCACCTGAGGGAGGTGAAAAGGAGCTATTAAAGTATCAGATACTTCAGGCCTGACTCCCTCAAAGTAATTTGCCTTAATGTGAAATCAACTCTCAGCTTCTCAAATAGCTATAGTCTCCTTGTCTGTAAGCCAACCATTAAGATAAATCTGAGTGATCTTAGAATGATTTAGTAAATCACTAAGGTTTCAGTGTCCTTGATCATTATCTTGTCATCTGAAAGTACCTGTGCCTTGTCACCTCCAAGACAGGTTTTTCACTTGAATGATGTAGGTCAATTAAAATATTCCCATCTTTTTTTTTTTACTTTTAAGACAATAATAAAGTATTTATAGTATTCATAAACCTGGATAATAACATTTGAATTAAGATTTTCTACAATTTTATGTGTCAAATTTTGTTTCATTATTGTGTATTAACAGCACAAGGATGGGAAAGAGTGGGGGCATTAAATGCCTCACTGTAATATCACAAAGTAAGCAATCAGGTGAGTCTACATGTTTTAACATCCAGTCATGGTCAGCTAGGATAAGATAATTCATTGGTAAATGGCTATAAAACATTAGAATTGCCCAAAATGTATCATGTAAAATATAAGATAGTAGGACAAAAGAAAATTTAACTAAAGAATAAAAAACTATGGAAACCTGTGTATCACAAAATATACCCTAGCTGTATGTGAGAAAGAGAGAGGGAGAGAGAGAGAAAGAGAGAACACATACAGTGGCTTTTGCACTTGGGGAAAAAAAAGCTCTGGCAGAATAATAGTTTGAGTATTAGAAAAGACCTCAGCACAAACTGCCAAAATTATATAAATGAAAAAGACCCTCTTGCTTTTCTTCACAGAACAAATATTTTTCTACTCATACCAATGAAAACCCCAGATACTACACAGCCAGCCAATCTGTGTTTACTTCTCCCTATTACGTAACCTGTCTTTCTCCTAACTCTCATACTCCACAGGGAAGTCAGAGTTCTACAAACAGCCTGAGATGAAATCATCATTATTATGGCTTTTGCATGCAGAGTTGTGGCTTGGTTCCATAATTCTAAGGGCTGAACCCATAGAGACAAAAAAAATAGCAAAGGCTCTTTGCCACTCTAGCAGTAGGAGTCCACATGGAAGGTTTCTCCACTGACTAACCCCCATGGAAACCTAGTGCTGGATTCTGTATCACTACAAAACACAAGGTTGCATTACATACCTCTTCACATGGATGCCAGATGGAGCTGCCAGTAGGGGAAAATAACTAGATCTCAAGTCTATATTTCTTCTAGGGTTTGATGGAAAAAGGAAAAACTATCAAATGTCAATTGATAACATGCCCTCAGTCATTGTCCTTCTCCCTCATTAGGAGTTCATTGCTTCAACTAATTTCCACCTCAATTAATATTCATCAAGTGTCCACAGTGAGCTAGGCCCAGCTGGGGGTGGGGAACCAAATAAAGACAATCACTCCCTCTGCCCATATTTGTAGTGTGGAATGTATTCATCAATATGGAAATTTCTAGCATCCCCACTGACCTTCATAGCTGGTCTTCATGAACTCTTCAGAAGTAATTATTAAGCCATCTGCCTTATGTAGACATATGTGACCCTAGAGGAATTCCAGAGTGAGTAAGAGGTACATCTGTCAGATAAATCTGCCTTTGCCTGTGCCAAGGACTTTTTATAGAGCTCTCTGTAATAAGATATTTAGAGATGTCAACAAACCACAATATAGAAAAAAATATGCACAGTTAATTTTCCTTTGCGACAAAAGAAGAGTAATAATGTTGACACTTAGAATGTATTTGGCAGCTAGTTTCAGATGAGTTTGATTACAAAAAGGAAGGTATAAGGAGATAACCCAATGTCCCCTCAGTTCTCTATGGAAAAAAGTTGAGTTAAAGGATTTCAAATGTGAAGTTATGACAACTTTCTAAGTTTTCTTTGCTCTGAAATTTATTGCTTAAAATTTCTCAGTGGCAGGCACAGTCAGTGGTATTCCCATGTACTCTTTTCAGGATAAAACAACAAAACCTGAATTAGCATTAGTCAGTTTCAGAGCTATCTTTATATGCAAATAAACTCTTATCCATATTTTCTACATTTGAAAACTTGCACATTAATAAGTAGACATGAGTATTGTTATAAAAGTCCATAACAAGTTTGAGGCATTTTTAAGGCTATTCTGAACCATTCTAAATTACTAATTCTGGCTTAAGGGAAGTAATAAAAATTATTCAGTATCCATGGGAAATTTTGTTACTTTTCTTAGTAATAAGAGCAAAGCTTTCTGGGATCCAGTGTTTTGCTAGGACCTTCCAAAATGTCGATTTTTATTCTGCTTGTCTCAAACTGAAAGTAAAAAGTTTTCATTACCAACAGCCTGTGTTCACAGTTAATGGGCACCTCGATTTGTCTTAAATGACATGCAATAAATAGTATTCCACGCTGGAGCAGTGCCCACCTTTAAATAATATTCCAGCTTTCATAGCTGGGCTGTAACTAATTTATTCACTGATATCTGGGGCTTAGAAGGACAAATGTCCTTTTCTGAGAATTTAGCTTGCAGATAGCATAATACAGAAAAGATTAACAATCTGACATAAACCTAGAATCCACTATGGTATGATGTCAGTATAGGTTCCTACAGAAACAAATGGCACATTCAAACTGGGTAATTAAGGAGAATTTAAGGGTTGGACCATTTAAAAAGGTATAGACAGAATTTAAGAAAAGTAACATGGGATATTGCAGGGCCCCAGGCCTCACAACATCAGGGAGTTTGAGGCCTGAAGAAACAAGGGGAGAGAGTCATTACTAGAAGCTGAGGAGAGTATCTATATGAAGACAGCTATGGCCTTCAATCAGAGTGAGAAGTGAACTCCTGGTAAACATTATCTCCTATATCCTCCACCTTCTTATTTCTTGTAGGAGACTCCCATTGGCCAAATGGGAAGTCAAAGTCAAGGGCCTCACGTTACTGAGGCAGTCTGTAGAGGTCAGCCTCCCCAGGCACAAAGTAACAGGCAGAGTGATACAAGGATATGGGATATAAAGGGGCACATATAAGACATTCAGCCTAGAAGCTCTGCCTCATCTTTGCATGTTTTTGGACATTGCTTTCATGATAATGCTAAGATTTCTTCATGTCACAATGTGAAAGGCAAGATTAATACAGCATATACTATACTATGAGTGTAATTTAAGTAAACTGTATACTGTATCCAGCATGCTGGATACTGTGTAGTATATTGTACTGTAAATGTAGTCTGTGGTTACAATGTAATGATAAACTGTTATCTGAAAATTCAGTATTCCAGAGCTGTACTGGTTTAATAGGTCACAGGTATTTACCAATAACATATGGGAGACACATGAAGTGAAATAATCTGTTGTGAGAGATTAATGTGCAGTTCTGAGTCTACATTAACACATTTTGAGAAACAAATATATTTGTAAATAACCTTTACTTTCTTTTTATTTCTCCTCAAATTTTACTACATATATAATTATAACTTTAATTTAATGCATTCTTCATATTGACACAACTGATTTAATCCTGAATAGAAAAAAATCAATAATTTGAAAAAAAAGTTCACTTAAACAACTCTAGGTCATGTAGTTACCTGAATAAACAAATTCTCCACTGGAGACTTTTTCAGATAGAAATGGTTCCAAACACTATCTAGATGCATTATTTCTGCCACATTAATAACTTTTGGACTCAACATATTCAACTAAGTCATGATATTGGATTAATTTACTTCTATGCTTTTGTCTCTTTCTTCTATTTCTTAAGGCATCTCTGGGTAAGTAACATTTTGAATAATTCATTCACCAGTTGGCTCTGCCACTACTATAATACCTCCCTTAGTATCAGTTGATTTCCATTTCCTCTTGTAGAACTGAATGAGGGGCCTCCACCTATAAAAGCCCAGTCATGCCTTGAAATCCTGGTCATTATACTAAATCCTTCAGGCTCCTCTGAAGAGTGCTAACACAAACTGAGCACTTGGCTGCTAATGTGATGCTGCCCAGGGAGTTTTTAATGGCCAGCCAGGGAGCCAGCCCTCCTAACTGACTCACACTGCCAACCCACCATGGAAACTCCTCATAGCAATTTGTACACTGAGGCAAAGCCCAGATGGTAGGTGGCCAGGATTTTACAGAATCCTTAAAACAGTGTTTCTCAGTTTTTTTTTTATTATCACTCCCCATCTAAGGAGACTTTATAAACATATTTTCCCAAATAACCTCCCATATCATGAAATTTTAATACCACAGATTCACTGTATATCTGTTTATGTACTTGTGAGGTGGCTCTTTGGAGAGCCACAAATCATTATAATATCTGTTTTTCTTTTTTGGCTCCACCAAAAACAGATTTGTGCTCCCTTGGAGGGGATATCACCTCCATTAAGAAGCCTTACTTGGAGGACTTGAAGGACTACTTGGAGGCCTGCAAATTAGAAGATACTGGTTTACTGGATTACCGACTTTCTACTTTCTCTGAGTAAAGGAAGAGTGAAGGATAGTGGTGGAAGGGAGATGGAAACGAAAGACTACCATGACTTTGACCTGAGGTCCTAATGAAGCAACAAGAGATTTGTTGAGTTTTCACTGCTGTGTAGGTATGCAGATATACAAGAGACAGGGTACAATGTCTAAAATAAAAAATGTTCTATTCTTTAAATAGCTATTCCATATTCACAAGCCATCTTCAGATGTGCTCCATGTATTTGCCATGAATTTCAAACATAATTACATTAAAACTTCATTCTCTGGAGGGCACCTCTTAAAAACACTTTTCTATGTACAGGTATACTTACAAAATCTGAAAAATCACAAAAAGGCAATGGAAACTCAGGCTTAGTCATTTTGCTAAAGAGTCAGGGGAAGGAATGCATGATCTGCTTTCTAAACAGGAGCTTCTAGATCTGGTGCCAACCCAGGAAAGAGTAATTGCAATGCTGGTAATGCAATTCCCTTCATTTCCAATCTTAGTAATATAAATATTCCTATTAATGCCTGCTCTGTCACCATAGTAACAATGAAGTCTTCCTGGACCTGAATTTAAAATGAGTAACTAACAGCACTTGAGCACAGAACTATGTCCTGGGAAAATGATTCCCAGACACAGGTCAGTTGACCTCCCACATCAGAATCACCTGCAGAGCTTGTCAAACGTACAGACCCAAAGGCTACAGCCAGACTTAGTGAAGAATTTCCAGAGGTGAGGACCAAGAATCAGCAATGTATTTTTCAAAAGCTTTTCAGTTGATTCTGATTCACAGCCAGATTTGGAATGCACTATGGGATAGTTGAAGGTATTCATTTGTTACAGAAACAGGAAGAAAAAAGGCAAAATAGTGCTCTGATTCAGATTTTCCTAGTCACTAAATTTGTGACCTTGTGCCAAGCATTTGGAATCCCACTGACTTCACCTTCTTCTCTGTATGATCATATCTCCTCCTTATTCCTAGCTTCCTCTCATCCATGAGTCCTTCACAAGTCCAAGTGGTCTCAGGGCCTCTCTTACCCACCTTCTCTTTGTATATATTTCAGTTTCTACTGCCACTAACAATTTCCTTCCTCTTTCCTTTTGTTTCTTACTCCATGCATCTGAAGATTAAATTGATTCAATCCATCACTGTCATCCCTGATGGACAATGTTTTCACAGGCCACTGGACCACTAGATAGCCTGTAGTTTCGCTGCTTTAGAGTTGGATGCTCTCCCCAGTTCAGTCAGCTGAGGCCAGAGATATGGAATCACATGGTACAGAACAAGGTCATCTCAGTATCTGGAACTGTCTCAGGCAATTTTCCCCTATAAGCCTTATGTTTATGGTCATAGTTGTCAGTCTGATGCATTGCTTAAAATGGTCCCTTTCTTCTTTAAAACCCTATAAGTTTATTAATAAATAATACCCCAGACAAGCATGTGGATGATGACAAGTGTACGCATCTTGATTCAGCATTACAATCTAATAAGTCATGTACTTCTTAAATGAGCTTAAGGAACCATGAGGCAATCAAACTGGTTTCTTATTAGGTAAAGGCCATTGTCATTGCTGTATGGCAGTCTTTCTTACCTATTCCTTAATAAATAAGAGGTTATTAATATTCATAAATATTTAGAATAATTACATTTACAGTTGACCCCAGAACAACACAGGTTTGTACTGTGCAGGTCCACTTATAACTTATATGTGGATTTTTTTCAAAAAAATACCTTATAGTACTAAAAATGTATTTTCTCTTCCTTATGATTTTCTTAATAGTATTTTCTTGTCTCTAGCTTGTTTAATTGTAAGAATATAGTATGTATATTATATTATATACATATAACATATATACTATATATATAATATATATAACATACAAAATAGCTATTCCATATTCACAAATCATCTTCAGATGTGTTAAATTTGTATTAATTGTAATATCAGTAAGCCTTCTGGTCAACAGTAGGCTGTTAGTTGTTCAGTTTTGGGGGAGTCATGAGTTATATGTGGATTTTTAACTGCTCAAAGGTCAGTGCCCCTAATCTCCAGGCTGTTCAAAGGTCAACTGCACCACTTTTGCTTTTGCCTCTGAAGAGGGGGATTCCTTCACAATCCAAACCTAATTCCTACAGTTGTGCCATGGATTTCATTGCCTCCCATCAGCTTCAGGACTCATGAATTATCCTTAACTGTCTTTTATCTTCAACATTGCTTTTCCTCTAGTTTATATGCTCTTGTTCACTTTATTTCCATTTCCAAAAAAAAAAACTTTCCTGACACCCAAATCTCAGTACAGTGAAGAGCCCATATTTTCTTTCTCCATAGATTCTGAAAAAAAAATGTGCTTTGCTCCTTTCCAGTCTTATACTCATTCTTTATTCCACTGCAATCTGACTTCTGCCCCAACCATTCATCTGAAATGATTTTGCCCAAAGTGACCAATGCCTGCCTACATTCTGAGGGCTTTGATTTTTTTTGTCCTTTTCTTACTTAAAATTTGACACTGCTGATCACCCTTTCTTTCTTAAAACTGTCTCTTACCTTGGCTTCCATTACATCATTCTTTTGTGCTCTCTTCTTACCTCCCCATTTCTAATGGGTCACCTTTACAGATTATTCATATACAAGGCTCAACGTGTGACTACCATCTCTACTCATGTCATGGTCTGAACACTGGTACTTCAGTCAGGTATTTCAAACTGTTTCCTCTAATATTTTTTTTTCAGCTTATATCTATATCTTGACAAGCATTTAAAGATTTCACTTTGAGAGAATGTGGTCAGGGGCAGCAACTGCTTTCCTTGCTTCCCCTTTCCTACCAAGTATTTGTACCCAGGTCAAATGCATAAGCCAGATCTGGCACAAACTTGAAGACAGGTCCTTGGATCCATTCTGAGTACAGTAGATATTGTGTTTTGCTATCCAGATCCCTGTTCAGGACTGCGGGACTCATTCTTTCAGCTTCTGGTTATGCAGCCAACTGACAGTCCTCAGATGTCAGCCCTCTCCAAAAATTGACCAAAGAGCTCTTTTGCTTAAGGTCATGGTTCTTTCCTGGAGGCAAAACCTGCATCCAATTAGCATAACTGAGAAGTTTAAAGACATAGCCCATTTGTTGCAATCTGGGGCAACTCTGAAGGGTTATCCTAGCTTGAGTAGTCCCTGTGGGGTTGGTTAAAGCCTCTTTGGGGACTGCATTAACATCTAACTTCTCCCTTTGCTTGGTACGCTTCCTTCCCTTACACTCCAAGTATTGATCTATAGAGCACTCTGCAATAAACCTCCTGCATGCTAATCTCTCTCAGAGTCTGTTTCCCAGGAAGCCCACCCTGCAACTCTGAGTCACCCAGGAAGTCAACCTGATTGTTCACGATGTCCAGCTTATCACCACCAAGTGCATGAATACACTTCGTATTTCAACATCCCCTATATTGCCAAGCCCCACAGAAACCCATCTGTCACTTGGACCCAGCAATTAAAGAGGTGGCTAATAATACTCAGTGCAGGGGGTAATGCATGTGAAGCACTTCAAAAAGGCATGAAGAAACTTGAAAATATTCTTATAAGTGAATCAGAAAAGCAAGCATATATATCAGAGACGAAAGGCAAGGTGGCATAAAGCTCTGAATTAAGTGAAGTTTTAGAAAGGAATAGTCCTTTACAATGTCCTGTATGTAGGATAGTGAATTTTCCAAGACAGTTCCCCCTACTGACAAAGCATGACATGGAAGGGTATGGACTGAAGAATCTGATTTCTCATTCTTCCTGAAACAGACTTTTAAGTGTGTGAAATCTACTATTAGATGAACTCAGAGAAAGTCTAGCCTGTCTCTGAGAGCCAGGGGACCAAGAGTTGCCCTTCAGAATTAATCTCTAGCCTTACAATAGACAGTGCCAAGTTTAAGAAGGATGAAGAGATGGACAAATGTTTAAATAGCTTCCAAATTGCCTTTGTTTTTTTTCTGTCTAAAGAGTCTGTGACCCAACTTTATTCATTCTCCAGATAAATCCATTTTCCCAGCTCTCAATTTTTGCCTTTGATTTCTCAGACCCTGAGGTTCCTCCTTATAAACATATGTCACTGAAGATGGCTATTCCTGTAATAGACCCTTTTGGCCCAGTTCCCAGAATCTCCCTCATACGTGTATGATCCCTCAAGAACAGTTTTGACTTATTTTAGGCTGTGTTGTTTGTTTAATCCACTAGAAAGAAAAAAACTGTGCATAAGGTTATGCAGAGTACCACTCTACTAATGAAATATACATAATGAATGTTAACATTTAAAGTATTGGTTCAAGCAGTGATATCTGTCTCCTCATGCTCATTTGCATGACTGATGAAAAAAAATGACCACTGTATGGCCAAACTCCAAATGTGAAAATGGCTTTTTGATTTGCAGCTGTGACCACTATTTGCACTTACTTAGTTCTCTACTCTGCCTCTCAGAGACACTGTTGTCCTCCAGCTACTGTTCAAACTGGGCTCTCCTACAACCTTAAGATTTTTTGCCAGCCCTGTCCGACAGCTGCTAGTGTTTTCCAGCCATGCCCAGCAATGTAGTCCTCTCTTGCAGCTGTGATTCAGTGCTTTTAAAAAACTTCCTTTGCCTTCTCAGTTTGTGGTTACTTCAGTTCTCCATTCAGCAAGGTTTGAGTGTCTGTTGCTTACCACTGTATATCCTGATTCACTTATAAGAACATTTTCAGAGTTGCTCTAAGACTAGGTTAACACAAGCATTTCATCAATGTATGCAAATTGACTATGTTTTATAGTCCTTTTTAAATTGATTTATGTAAGTCCCGGTTGTCTATTACTGCATAATAAACCACCCCACACTTGGTGGTGTAAACCAGCAACAATCATTTGTTATTATTACTATCATTTTCTTTCACATTTCTGGGATTGACTAGTCTTAGTTAGGCACTTCTTGCTCAGTTTCTCATTCAGCTACATGCAACTAGTAGGACTCATTTCTGTCTTCCTCACTGACACAACTGGTGGTTTATGCTGGCAGTTGACTGAAACCTCAAGTGGCACTCTTGGCCAGAACATGAACATATGGCCCCTCCATGTAGTCTGGGCTACCTCATACCATGGCAATTGGTTTCCAAGAGCAAGCATCATAGTGAGAGAGAGCATGCCAGAGGAAAGCTCTATCAACTTTTATGACTTAGCCTTGGAAGTAACATGGAATCACTTTTGCTATATTCTATTGGTCCATACATAGAGGTTCACTCAGCATCAAGAGGAAGGAGCATAGACCCCACCTCTCAATGAGGAAATGGCAAAGTATTGTAAGCAGAGAATGTAGAATGGGAGATATTATTATGGCCATTGTTGAAAAATAGTCTCTGACAATATATAACTTTTTTAAATTACACAAACAATATGTATTCATTGGAGAAAAATTTAAAATACATATAGATAATAATTACTTTTTAACATTAAATAGAACTTATAAACTGCTAAGGCAGATAAAAGCACACTTGAGTTTGGGCTGTTTCATAACTATATGGAAATCATATTTTCTAATCCCAATGTTAAGATCCATTAGTGCTTGTGCTGCTTCCAGAAATGAAAAGCACTCTAAGAGATAGTTTGAGTGCTTAAATATTGAGAATTTTGGACATTTTGATGGTTAGTGGAAAGTCAACAAGACAAAATATATAAAACCAGAACTGTCTTAGAAAATTCAGTGTATGCTTATCTCACTTGCAGGTTATTTTAGAGGACTATTCCTTTCTAAAACTTCACTTAATTCAGAGATGTATTCCACTTTGCCTTTCTTACCTTTGACATGTTTACTTTCTTGATTCACTTATAAGAACATTTTCAGAGTTGCTCTCATGCCATTTCAAAGTGTTCCATGTGTATTACCCCCATTTGATCCTCTGCAGTGCTGTCAATTATTTGTAATGGCAAATAGAACAATTAAGTAACAACTTTGTATTGTCATTTAAAAATACTCACTGCACATCAGAGCCTGAGAACATAAAAGATGATAAATCAATGTCTTGGCAAATCACAAGGTCATTAAAAATGGTATCTAAGAATATATATTATAAGGGGAAATGTGCATAATATATTAATTAAAGAAAATATAATACAAAACTATGTATATACAATGTGATGCCTTTTTTTTCAATCACATGTGAGTATAGAAAAAAATGGCAGGAGGATAGTGAGATTATAAGTACTTTCATTTGCTTCTTTATGCTATTCTGTATTTTCCAAGTTTTTGGTAGTGAATATATATATATTTGAGTTTTAACTCAAAAATAAAATTCATACATTTTAAAGCCAAGGTCAGAAGAAAACAGTAAAAGAAGAAACCTGCAATTGTGTACATTATCCATGATGAGGCTTGTATATATCCTTAATTTACCTAATTTTCAGTACACCTGCTGCGCACCCAACCATTTTACCAATCCTGAAGAGTAGAGTACCTTCTACTTCATACCTTTTTAGGGGTACATTTTAAATGACACAGTTATACCACTTGAATAGATCTCATTGAGACATAATGATGCTCACAGGGAAACACAAAACAAAGTGATACAAAATAGTCTACTTATAAAGTTATGATGATGGAAATGTATTACCAATCCAAACCATTAAGAGTTCTGAATGTACATTTCATTCTGCACTGGTTATATCTGTTGTAAATATAAAAAAGTGTGATGCAGTTCTTTTTGAGATGGCTTAACCCGTTAAATTCCTATTCCCATTTCGAATGACTCATTTGGTGAGATTAACAATGTCACATGCCAATATGAATAATGAGGGAGCAAATATAAGAATGAAAGGCATGGAAGCAGCATTTTATAATTATCAATATATGAAAGCTTACAATTAGATTTTATTTAAGATAAGTACTGAAAGGATGAGTGGATGCTGTGAACGTGTGGTTGACTGAGACCACAGAGTGGGATGGGTACATGGACTGTAATGATGAATTAATAACCACTTGGACTGTGAGTCAGTGGGGCACATCTATCGCCATGTGTGAGTAGAAAAACAAGTCTTGTGCTTCACTCTTGTCTTGCTCTGGACTCATTTAATATGTCCACCAAGTACTACAAAGGCAAGTTTATGTATTTTTAACAAAATAAATGAAAATAATCATAATTCCAAAGGATATTTTCCAAGGATTTGTGGGAGACAGTTATTCAGTTAATAGAGGTGTGCATTTGATATAATTCATAAAGAGAGCACCTCTTAGTTTTGCTTCTACACATCTAACAACTCTTTAATCTCCTTTACGAATGCCTTCTTCTCTTCCCTCCCCTTTAGATTTTGTTGCTCCCATAAATCCACACTCTGTCCTTTTCTTCTTTCCTCTGGTTAATCTTTTTTTGGGGGGTCCTACCTTCAGCCATAGCTTCAACAAATACTAATGGCTAATGACTAATTTCAATGTTTCCTGCCCAGATATGTGTCCTTTGTTTCAGACCCATAAATCCAACAGCCTCTAGACATCTCACCTAAAAGCACCAGAAGGACTTCAATGAGTTTGAAGTTGAGCTGACTCTGAGTTAGTCTAAAACTGATCTCATCATTTTCACAATCAAAAGTACCATGACTTCAGCTTCAGACCTTCATTGTTTCTTAACCTGATTGTAGAAAAAACCTCCAAAGTATTCTACTTCCATTCTTGCCAACTTTCAAGTACTCAATTCAGCATTTGGGAATTCGGAAGGAAGCATTCCTTCATTTAAAATTCTTTACTAATTCCCTATTATCTTCAAGATAGTTATTCTAACTCTGCTCTAGGTCTCCATCTTATCTCTTGCCTCTTACTTCAGTCGGTTACTAAACTACTTGCAATTTCTTGAATACAGGTTTGTTAGACTCTTTAGATTACAGGAAAGAGAGACTTAACCTAGCCATCTAAGGTAGTCAGGGTTTATTGTAAAACTTTTTGTTAATGTAGGAGAAAAGAATCTCACTCGAAACCAGGAATAGCTGCCATTCAGGACCTAAGGCATAAATCAATTTGATCAATCCTTAAGTAGCATTTCTATGGAGGTTTGCAATAATGTTCCACCACTATACTTTCACTCCCTACCTCTTTTTCTCTTTCCACTACCTATTGTCTGATACTTTCCATTATTCTTGCTCAGATGCCAAATGTAGAGTCTATAATTAGCCTACTTCATGGTCATTGCTTTTCTAGGTACATTTTTTGGCCACAAATCTCCTCATATATTACCAGTCAGCCAACAGGGATTGGCAGCCTTTGAGCTATGTGCCCAGTCCTACTCCATTAAATGGCTACTCTTTGCCAAGATGCCTTCCCTGAGCATGGAGGTTTGAGTCAGATCATTCTCTCCAAAAAGAAATAATGGCCAATATGACATGTATATCAACTATACTTGATTAAAAGAAAATAAATAAATTAGAAAAAAATAATGGGCTTGTTAATGACTGCAATTAAAAAGTATAGTGGATAAGATAGTTACAGACTACAAATTGAGGTAGTTAAGAATATAACTTTTATTTATCTATAACTAGAATTCTATCTTGAAACTTTGTTCTGCTGATAGCAAAAACTTAGGCTTGGTTAATTAAAGGTAAGTCTCTCAATTCAGGGTTTTCTCAGTCAAATAAGAATTCTTCCTTTACTGCTTTTCTACATGTCTTAGTTTGGGTTTCCCTAAAAGCAGCATCTGAGATGAGTAATTGGATTCTGGTAGTTTATGTGAGATGTAATCTTTGGAAATGAGATGAGAGAGCAAGACGACTGAGACATAGGAGAAAGAAAAAATAATAAAGAGTTTGTTACTGAGCTGTGGGCAACTGGGGCTCTATCCTACTATGCCCCCCTGAGTGGATTGAATGGTAACTCATAGTTGGCTCTGAAAAATAGGATTCAGGAACATTAATCCTCTAACTCCCACTCCTCATTGGTTAAGAATTTCCACTGGGCATTAATCACCCTGTACTTCCGGATTGCCCTGCACGCAGGTTGAACAAACCCCCACATCATCAGAAAAAGTCCTAAGACTGCAAGGTATAAAATTTGGGTGCATGCTTGGGGTAGTTCGCTGAGACTACATACAAGAACTATCTACCAGAGCTGCAGTTAGTACCTGAGGATAGCCAAGAGGATATGATATGAGACACCAGAATTTTCTGCTACACTCCAGAAACCCATGATGTACAACTGTGTGGATGATATTCAGATGTCATAATCTATTCAAGCTGGCATCCACTGAGACAGTTAAGGCTCTACTCACCTACAGTCTGTATCTTCTAGCTCTGCCGGTAGATTCTGAGGCATCCAAATTTCCCGCCAATCTCCAATTGTCAAGTTCATGCAGGGCAATTTGTGTCATCCTTCCTGTATATGGCCCCACAAATCCTTTACAATTTCTCAACTCAGCTCCTGCATTTCTCTCAGGAAGAAGCCTGGGATGGGTACTTGAAGTCCTGTCCTCAGGAATGAGGGCTTGAGGACCTATTCTCAGGGACATACACTATTTGCATCTTCTGACCCTCCTCTGCTTCACACCAGCCTGTGAGAACCCTATCTAATTTAAGCAGGTGGGAAAAAAAGTGACCTGATTGATTTTGTAATTTTCCATGCCTTTTAGTTATGCCATAAACTTTGTAGCCTGAATCCTTCAGGGCTCTGACCCTTGATACTATTCTTGCAACTCAAAAATTTTTACTCTCAATATTGTTGTCTCTTCTGAGAGTTTCAAAGGGCTGTTTTGAGCCTGACAAGCTAAGCATTGACTCCTTTCTTTCCCATTTGTGTTTCTTTTGAAGTAACTGTACCCTAAAAGCAGTAAAGTATAGAATATTCTCTCATCTTGGGTTTCCATAAGCAGACCTTGAGGTGATTTGCATGAATGTATTTTATTAGGACATGTTCCCCTAAAAAGCTGGTAGAGTAGAAAGGAAGTAGAATAGGGAAAGGAAGGAGACCAGGTAAGTATGTAATATTAAGCTAAGTCCTGTAGTGAATAACTTTGGCTCTATCACAGGGTCTATCCCTGGAGACAGTGGAGGTCACTCCTTAGAGTTTTCCTTCTCAGGGAGCAAGGGAGTTGGCATATTTATCCTCTTATCTCATTAGTTATTGTTTAAGAGCTGCTTACTGGAAGAAAAGGGAAGTGGGGGAGGGTGTGAGGATTGTGGTATAAAATGCCAGTCACTTCAGCAAATTCTCTTCTAATAGCATCTGTTAGGAATATCTGACCCTTACCATTATCTGAATGGGGGATATCTATGTACAGCAGGAAATGGTAAGGAAAGAAACACGGGATAATATTTCAGACTATAATCTTGCCATGCATATCTACTAGGTTGAACTCCTGGTACCCTCTTATACTACAGTGAATTTCATATGGGGATATTAAGTTTTAGATACCCTCCTTTTCCATCAGTTCAATTACCATTTCTGTAAAACTTAGTCTCCACAGTTACAACCTCTTTCTCTCTCTGATGTCATAATATCCTCTGACACTAAATCTGTCAAACTTCAATTTCTCCTATTAGAATCTGGAGTCCATAAGAGCAAAGACCACCTTGCTCCTTTCAGTATCCCCAGGCCTAGGTATTCTGTAAATACTTATGAAAGTATAGATGAAGGTGTAGAATTCACTTTGGGACTTGAAAATGTGAAGGCAAATTCTGTCTTGTGTCTCTACTCCATGCATTTTTATTCAGATCAAATCAGTTTACAGTGAGAATTAAGGGAAATCATTAAGGAGACACAGTGTCAAAAATGGTGGCATGTGGATTCAGGGATGTGTATGAAATGGGAGAAGCTTGTTTATCCTACTTGGCTTTGATGATGGAAAGGCTGGCTTATTGAGGATGGTTTGTTTATGAGCACAGGGATGGTTTTTAGTACTGACCAGGAAGGCCACTTCCTTGAGCTATCCTGAGAAGTGTGAGATTCCCCAAAAAGAGGGTCAGTCTGTTCTCTTAGATTTGCTCCAACCCAAAGATAGCTCTCCATGTACATGTGCAATTGACAAAGATTAATGATAATATGAATAGATGAGTTGATAACTGGATGAATGGATAATAGATGAATGGATGGATGCATGGATAGATGGATGGAAAGATAGACAGACATAAGTTAGTCAACTCTGTGTAAGTATATTTGATGAGAGTACCAAACTCTAACAGAAGTAAGGCATTATTAACTAGGAAGAGCATTCTTTTAAGGACAAATTAAAATCATGTCAAAATAGATTTCTCAAACTTAAAAAGTCTTCATAGATTGTGATCAGACATTTATAAGAAGAGAAATGAGAAAGTTGAGCATAAAGTGAACAATCTGACTTATTTAATAGAGAATAATTTTGGGCCCAAATGATTTTCAAAGTAAGCAACTCCTACCATTGTCTTTATTAAACCTGACAAGAACATGATAATATGTTGTTATTTTAGTGGACTATAAATAAAATTACCCATCTGGACCCTTCATTTAATTCTTAGGATTCATGCTATCTATGCCAAGTTAATGGAGAGAGACATTCATTGAGTGTTGCCTACACACCAAAAGGTAGAACTGATGGACTTTTTAATATCCTGTAATCCCATTAGAGTTTTGCTTTCTGGTCAGCTTTCTTTGAAGGAATTTATTGACCTATGCTATATTCTGGACAACATGAAAAGAGATTTTTGTACAGGAATTTTGTGTGTAGTCATAAAAGGTGAGATGTACACCCCCACATGCACTCCTCTGGGTCAGAATTAATCTTGACATCTCAGTCCTTTCATTGTACTTTGTACTTCTAAAATGGTAGGAATGGCAGGCAGGCTATCTCATATTATAGTTTACATCTATGTCTGTTTCTTTTATTAGATTAAAACTTCCCTCAAAGTATCTAGAACTCTGCCTAACACATAGTCACATAGTCTCTGTCTCTTCTCTGTGTAGGGATTCCCTACCAGTCTTTAAAGACTGTCAACTCTGATGTTCCTCCAGAACTGTTAGTTGTTCCCTACTTTGTGCTTATACTATACTTTATTCATAATGCTTTTAAGGTGCTTATCTCCTTATACTATCATATATATATAGATAAATGATTCCCTTATTGAACCAGTAACCCCTGAAGGGAAAAGATGTTGCATTTTCACCATTTTTCTCTTTAGAGGCTAACATAATGCCTGATACACAGTAGATACTAACTATCTGTTGACTTAAAATGTAGTGAATAGTTTATCTAGAAATATATAGCAAATTAAAAACAAAACTCCCTGAAACAGGATTCTGGTTCAAATTAGAAAATGTGGGTAACTCTCAGGGTAATTATTAGTGATAGAGAGGAAATGCTCTTGGGCTTGATAAAAGACGAAGTAGGCAGCTGTACTAGAAAATTATTGTGTTTTCATTTCTGGTCCTTTTGCTAGGAGGTGGCTAGTATGTTAGCATCTTTTCATATTATATTTTGTAGGAATAAATTCTTAATTCAGGGTCTCCAGATAATTAAATCATTTAGTACATATAGAAATCTAATCTAAATATAAAACTAACATTTTGCTCTTCTTTATTCTCCCAAACTAGCATATCAACAAGAATGATGGTAACCTAGAACTAGTCCCTTTTTTTTTATTAGACATCTATAGGAGATTTGGAGTCTTATATAAATCCAAAAATACACTGAGAGAACTCTTTGTTAGAAATATTTCACATATAAAATTAAAATCTTTGAAGAAAAAAATTTAAAAAGAAAAGTGCTAACCTGAATAGAATCATAAGGAAATAGTTGGCAAATTCAAATTAAGGAGTAGTCTACAAGACAACTGACCTCAAGTCTTCAAAAAAAATCAACATTGTAAAAGTAAAAGTCAGTCTGAAGAATTGTTCCAGATTATATAAGACTAAAGAGACTTGACAAATAAATGCAAAAAGTGACTCTGGATCAGAAAAATAAAATGCTCTAAAGGACAGTGGTAAGATAGTTCAAGAAATTTAAATGAAAACAGTGTAGAAGATACCTCTTCTTTATCAATGATAAGTGTCCTGAATTGGATAACTATTGTGGTTATGTAAAAGAATGTTTTATTCCTGGGAGACATATGCTAAAGTATTTAGGGGTGAAAAAACATCATGTCTATGACTTCCTTGCAAATGATTCAGCAAAAATAACTAGATATATTTATTCTTTCAATTTTTCTGTAGGTTTGAAATTTTTAACAAAAAATTTTTTAAATGATAAAAATAACGGCTAAACCAGAGAAACTTTGCACATGTGCATCAGGAGACATATACAGGTTCATGCAGCAAATGCGCTCTAAAATCATTAAAAACTTAACCTAAATATCCTTTAATAGTAAAATGGGTAAGTAAATTATGGTATGTGTATACAATGGAATACTACAGAGAAGTAAAAATGATCAGCTTGAATTACATATCACAACATGGATGAATCTTGAAAACATAGTAATCAGAGAATGAAGGAAGTTGCAAAAGACATCATGCATATAATTCCATTTGTTTAAAGTTCAAAAACAGGCAAAACTAAACATAACTATTAGGTAAAACTCTAAGAAAAGCAAGGGTAAAATATTGTTAGTATAATACAATAATCTATTACCTGAAAACATTTAATAGCTTTATTTGGATGAATATCTTGCTGCTCTCTATATACCAGTTGTGCTCTTCCTGTTAACTCATTATGAGACTGTGCTCAGGAAGCTTTAGAAATTACAGTGTCATCATCACCTGCATTAGCCCAGTTGAGGGTTTTTTAATTTGTTTCATATTTACAGCCACTCTAATGGGTATTATAATTCATGAGTCTGGTGACAGCTAGAGAAACCATATAAACTATCCTGTTGATATTGCTGCCTTCTATTGGATATATATATATATATATTCAATTATACAAGGTCATACTAGGATGACCTTAATTCTTTTTGCATTCATCTTCTCCTTTCAGTGCAACTGCCTCTTCTTCCAGCGTTGTAAAATTGTAATATGAAACATCTACTATTCACCGTCAGAACAGTGCCTCCCCGAGCAAAGGATGGGAATAGCAGCCTGCTTGCCACCACATGGCCATTAATACATACCTGGAGTCACACTTTGAGCTTGGAGATCCAGGTAAACGGATTGGAGGTCAAGAGACCCAAAACCATACTACATGGGAAACATTTTAAGGAATTCGGCTATTAAGCCCTGGAGAAGAATGTGGGGGCAAAGGGGATACATTTGATAACTGAATTCAAGTATCTAAAAATATGTCACATAAAGCTAGATTTGACTTGTTCTTTATGACCCCAAAGGACAGAACTTCGGATCCAGGAAGACAGATATGAATCAGTATAAGAGACAGCCATGCTTAAATCTAATAGCCTCATCAGGGAAGTGAATTGCGTATTTCAAGAAGCATTCTAAAAGAGGTTAGCTAAGCAATGGGATGGGATTCGGAGGAGAAAATTACTGATTTTTCAGAGTTCTGTGCAGATTCTAGGTATGGGAAAGGATGCTGAGCTAGTACAAGAGGCCTGAGTCATTGCCCTTGTTTACCCACTAACAGTATTAACTACCATTTGAGGTCTTAATTTCTTCTCTTCTAATAAAGCAAGAGTGTGAGGAGAGGTTGATACTGATGTCACTGTCTTGATACAGACAACATCCCCTTATCAGGTTAGTTTGACATAGTTGTCAACCTTATGACAGCAAATCTGTTTCACTGAGGCCAACCTAATTTACTGCCAAGGGAATCTTATTTAGACCAACAAGTTTTAGAGCATTTCTTCTCTGAGGAAACAAAAGTGAAAATATACATATCACCATCATGGAGTTTAAGAACAGTTTTAATCAAAGGGAAAGATTATATGAAAGCTATGTTTCATGCTTAAGGAGAGACACTTTGCCTTTGAGAGGAACTACTCAAGAGTAGCTTTATCCTTGGCTCCTATGAAATATCAGCCTATTACCTGGAACTAAGCACTATAGATGTTTTCTTATTTATTAACTTATTGTGTTACTAAATAGTACCTAATGAGCAAAACTAATTAGTAACATGTGGCTTAAATTCTGAGCCTTTAAAAGAGTTTGCAGGAACATCTTACGGTGTCCTTGGTATTCCAGGAACCAGAGAGTCAGCTGTGTTTTTGTTACTATTATAAATTTTATAGAGGAGGGAAAACTCTTTTTCTCGGTACTAAGACCCAAGACTAGGGAGAGGAAAGAAGCCTCATTTCCTGTCATACTGTTTCCATTCCTATATTAGGAATACAGTCACTTGTGTCTGATTTTTAACTGCATAGTAGTTTTTAGCAATTTCTAATGGAGAAGTCTATCAGTCAAGTCAGGGTTCTGGCAGGAAAAACAATTCTACTTAGATGATCCAGAGAGGAGATATTAATAAAAGATTACTTATAGATGTATGAGTAGGGTTAAGGGAAAAAGGAAAGTTGAAGTATCCAGAGATGAGTCATAACTGGAAACCATTACCAACCATAGGACTGAGGGGAAGGGAGATGAAATACTGTTACAAAAACCAGTGAGAGCTGGAACCATGGAGGAGGAGAAACCCAGCAGAAGTGTAGTCATGAAGAAACTCAACCACAGTCAGAACCAAGGCATGAATCAGGGTGGAACAGGGAAGAGATATACCAACCGCTCTCTCTTTCTTCATGTCCTGTGTTCTCATGCTGGTGCTTGCCTCTAGCTGAGGCAACAAAACAAACTCAGGATCTCAGTACATGTTCAAAATTGTTGAGTGTCTATCTCATAACTCCCATTTCTGATTTCTTCCCATAGTAGCATACTTTCATGAGGATTTAGTCTACAAATGTTTGGTTATGACCTTCTAATCTGTAAATAACTTAGTCCATATGCCACTTGAAGAGAAAAATTATGCACAGAATCACATTTATCAGAATTTCATTTTCATAATTAATTCAGCCTCTACTATAGGGTCCTGGAGGCAGCAATGATCTCAGACCTCATGGATCTTCTACAAATATAAAAATTTCCCGAAGAATGCTCAGCAAAAATAAGAGAGGAAATAGATACTACACGCAGATGTAAAAGTTTGGCTATATAGACATGTGTATCTGGGAAATATGTGTATGGATATATGTGTGTGTGTGTATGTATGCCTTTAATGAGGATGAATATATATGTGTATATGTACTGGTTATTCACCATTTCTCTTCCCCAGTACCTTCCCCAAATCCACTCCTCATTCTTCTCCACCTCCCTTGTATCCTGGGAGACAAAATATGTAAATTATGTCAATGGGTTTACTCACTCTCTGGCTTCCCATAAGTTTCAGGCAATGGGAAGAACACCAGCAGAAGATCAGAGGGCAGTAAAAGGGAAAGGTCAGGATATTTATTTCTGACTCTCTTTGTGGGGTCACTGTGGCTGGCTACTTCCTCAACTGAAAATCACAATTTTTATTATGCAATATATATTTTTCTCCATGTTCAAGTTACTGCTTTCTGCCCTTGTCCTTTCTAGTGGTGATGGCACTTTGCTATGACCATTTCCTGAGGTATTCCACTAACCCTGTGATTTCCCTACACCCTGCCCACATCTTGTAAATAGGACCTTTATTAAACTGATCTCAGATTACCTAATTTGAGTGTGCCACCTGTTTCCAATAGAGACCCTGACTGATATAATATGCCCTGACAACTCACAAAGACTAATAGTGTTTTTGTGGTCTATTGCAAAATTCCAGGCTTTAAAACATCATATTTGCTTGGTAGTAATCTAGGTCTATTAGACTGTAAGGTCTTCAAGAGCAGGGATCATACTATAGACATAGTATGTAACATTTGAGGCCTAAATAGTTCCTGCCCTATTGCACACTGAACAATTATTCTGAGGAATTGAACTGAATTAAAATACAACAGAGCGATTCCTAGGCTATGATCTTGAATGAACAAGATAAACATTATCTTAATCATGACATAAAAATCACATGATCCTAAAGAATTTTGGGATGTTAACTTGCTGAATATAATACCCATTTTAATGTCTTCTTCATGCAGAAATAAATGGTGTTTAAGGGTATTATACAGCTTGCTGTGTAATTACATTAATCAGAGAGTGCTTCTTCTCTTCTTCTGCCTCCTCTGTTGGTTCCTCTGCTGTTGCCATGGTAGCAACCACATGTTTGCAAGTAGAGAGCACACATAGAACCCATTCTTAATTACACGTGTAGCACTACATTTCAGAGAACACAATAAATATGGAGTGCATGGGAAAGATATATGATGAAAAAAATTTGCTCTTCAGCCTTTCTATCTCTATTCTTAAACCCTTTATTAGTATGTTCTGACTCCCTATTACCCTTTTTCTTTCACTGCAGCAAAAAGGCCTCTGTAGCCACCCACCAAATTATAATCTTCTGCTCCTGAAATGATCCAGAACTGTTCCAGAAAAAAAATGTCAGTAGGAAATTAAGTCCTGTCATAACAAAAATATAGTGGAAGGGAGGTGTCCACTGGCAATTTTCTAAGAAAAATGATACCACCTTCCATCTTGTCTCATATCATAACAAACCATCAAAGCCTTCCTTTTTAAGTATTCTTTGTATTACTAAGAGCTCTTATTTGTGCTTAAATACCTTGTTTGTGCAATGTGGGTAATAGCTCTTGCCATTCACAATGGTATTACCAAGATTAGATAATTATTGCACATTAAAAATATAACAAATCAAAAAGTGTAATATCAAAGCTAAAAAGAATTTTCCAATCAAAGGTTTTTCATTAAATTGAGGCCAAGTGATACTTTTTCTTTCTCTTCCTCTACTTTTCAGATATCTTTTAAGGAAAATAACACATTCTTTGGAGAAATAGAGATGATTTTTCCTTAATTCTAATTAAGTCTTTCCAAAGAACCATATACCAATTCAATCTAGTTATTTATTTTAAATAGTCTCACAGTTTATTTATTTCTCACAAAGCATTACTTTGTCCAGTGAAAATTAATCTTACATTGGCAATAAGTTGTCATTGTGCAACAACACATTTGTTTTTGCCACCTTTGATCTTAATCTCATCAATGTTGATCATTTGCTTATTTATTCTATTAGCATTTTGCTAATTACTTATTATGTACTTGACACTTTCCCAGACTCAAAGGATACTGAAATGAATACTCTCAACTCTCTAAAAGCTCATGTCTAGTGGATAAGATAGTCATGCAGTCAACCTGTGGGCCAGCAATTTACGGTCTATGAAAGTGTTAGTGGGAGCTTCTTATATCTGCTCCCTAAGCTCATTTATCGTACAGCAGCCTAGCCAAAGATTGTTCTCATGGAAAGCACAGAGAAGCAAAAGAACAAGAAGTGCCTAAGGGCTACTGAGGTGTAAGCTTGAACTGGCCCACTGCATTCTAATAGCCAAGGCAAGTTACAAAGCCAACCCAAATTGAAAGAGTTATTATACAGGTTTCACCTTTTGGTAGGAGGAGCAGCAAAGTAATACTATAAAAGGTTTGTATGTAGGGTGGAGTGGAGGATGAGGGTCATTTTTGCAATCAGCATATGCCAAATGCATAGTAAGATAACAAATCCAACCAAGAGGAATCAGAAAAGTCTGAATATAGTTTTAAATTATGGGTAGGATTTCCATAATAATATGCATTAAAGACAAATCAGTATTTAGATTGACAGTGTAAAACAAGGAATCCAAAACATGTAATTGAGTAATACCCTTGAGTCAGGTGTCCCCTTATTAAACTTCTCACTTAGTTACACCTCTGAAAAATAAAGTGAGACCTTTTTTCCTAAGCTTTAGATAAATTTATACTCTGATTAAGATTAATTCAGATATATTCCCACAAACACTTCAACACTTAAGATTCTTATCTGTCAATAGCTGGAGAGCCAGAAAAATTCCAGAGACTAGCTTATAGTGAGGGTCTCATAAATATTTATTTACTGAATAAATGAATAAATTAATAAATGAAAGGATGAATAAGCAACTTTAAAAGGCTTTAAAATTATTAGGCCAGCCAGGCAATACCAAGAGAGATTCTGCCACAAAAAGCAGCCCAATCTGGGAAGCCTCTTTATCCTCACAAGCTTGAGACTTACTCTCATCTCCCATCAAGAGAAAATGGACATCCCAATATGGGGGAACCATTTCCACCTTCCCAGGCAGCACAAGAAGAAACCAGTGGGAGCTCCAGTAGCATCAGAGAAACCAAGCAGACCAAATTACTGTAAATGCATTGAAAATTCAACTGTCATTGGAACCACAGCCCATAAAGGTAGACCAAGACCTGTGTACCAAACCTAAATGGAGTGACTGCCTGCTAAAATAAAACATTCAAATAGGACTCTGAGTCTCCTAACATAATAGAAAAATGTCCAATATACAAGAAAAAGCAGGCACAGTTCAAAGAAGCAAGAAATCACAACTTGAATGAGAAAGACAATCATCTGACACCAACACCAGGACAAGTTAGATGCTGGAATTACTAGAGAAGAATTTTAAAGCAGTCATTATTTTAAGAGTTTCAAGAATTACAGATTCCTAAAAAAAATGAAAAAATAGGAAATCTCAGCAAAGAGCCAAAAGTTACAAAAGAACCAAATGGAAATATATAACTGAAAAATACAATAATAAAAATTCTTTTAAAATACCTCACTGGACGGACTCAACAGTAAAGTTGAGAAGATATAGAATAGAATCAGTGATCTTGAGGACAGATCAATAGAATTTATCTAATCTGAAAAACAGAGAGAAAAATAGACTGAAAATGGAAAATGAACAGAACCCCAGATATCTGTGGGAAAATCACAAAAGGTTCAAGATTCCATCATCAGAGACATAGAAAAGGAGGAGTAAAAGAATGAGGTAAAAGAGTATAAGAAGAAATAATAGCTGAAAACTCAAATTTGGCAAAAGACACAACTTACAGACTTAAGAAGCTGAGTGATACCCAACAGGAAAAACTCAAACATATCCACACAAAGATATATCATATTTAAACTTCTAGAAATGAAAGACAAAGAAAAAGACTCTTGTAAGCACACCAAGAGAAACAAAAGATTACCTATATTGGAACACTAATTAAAATATCTAAAACCATGAAGTCCAAACGAAGTGAGAAAAGAACGGTCAATTTCAAATTCTACATCTGGTGAAACTATCCTAAAGGAATGAAGGGGAAGTCAAAATATATTCAGAGGAAGGAAAAATAAAAGGATCTGTCAATATCAAATCTATCCTAAAGATTGGTTAAGGAATTTCTTCATACAAAAAGGAAATGATAAAAAAAAAAGGAGTATTAGAGCATCAGGAAGAAAGAACAACGGAAAGAGCAAAAATATGGGTATACAAAACAGGTTAACCTCTGCATGAGTTTTATAAATCATATTTGATAAACAAAAAAAATTATAATACCATCTGGTACTCAAGACAATGATATTTAAAAATGGGGAGAGTACATGGGATCACAAATAGAATAACAAATGGAAGTATGGCTTCATATTTCACTAGAAGTGGTAAGATGTTAATACTAGTAGATATTACACATATATACTATAATACTATAATACTCAGATGAATTGCTATAGAAACTATAAAAATATACATTTAAAAACATTATAAATAAATCAAGATGTGATCCTAAGACATATTCAAGTTACCCACAGGAAGGCATGCAAGAGAAACAAACAAGAAGCAGTAAAAAAAAAAAGAAAAAAAATTGTATTCTTAAGCTCTAAAATATCAATAATTACCTTAAATGTAAATTATCTTAATAAGCCAGTCAAAAGACAAGAGATTGGCAGAATATGTAAAAAAAAAAGCATGACCCAACTATATGCTGTTTATAAGAAACTGACTTCAAATTCAACACAGGTGGGTTGAAAGTAAAAATATGGAAAAAAATATACAATGTAAACTTCAGAGACAAGTGGCTATATCACATAAAGTAGACTTCAAAGCAAATAAACCAAAAAGACAAAGATGTTACATAATGACAAAAGGATCAATATACCCAGGAAGACAAAGCAATCCTAAAAATGTACATACCAAACAAAGGAGCCTCATAATATATAAAGCTGAAATTATAGAGCTGAAAGGAAAATTAGACAAGTCAAAAATTATAATTGGGAATATCAAAACTCCCCTCTTAACAACAGATCAAACTAGTTGATAGAAAATCAGCAATAATATAGAAAATCTGTACAAGACATTCGACCAAGATCTGATTGACATATATAAAACACTCCACCCAACAACAGCAGAATACACAATTTTTTCAAAAACTCATGTTACATTCATCAGGTAGACTATATCCTGGGCCCTAAAACAAACCTCAACAAATTTAAAAGAAGTGAAATCATACAGACTGTGTTCTCCCACCACAGCAGAATCAAACTAGATATCAATAATGGAAAGACAACAGGAAAACATCTAAATACATGGAAATTAAAGAACACACTTTTAAATAACCCATGGGTCAAAGAGAAAGTCTTAAAGGAAATTTAGAAATAGATAAAACTATAGATTAAAATACAACATATCAAAATATGTGAGTGCAGCTAAAGCAGTGCTGAGAGGGAAATTTATATTATGAAATGTTTATATTATAAATGAGGGAAAGTATCAAATCAAGTAATCTAAGTTCCCATTGCAAGAAACGAGAAAAAGAAGAGCAAACTAAACCCAATGTACATAGAAGGAAATAAATAATAAAGATAAGAGCAGAAATTAATGAAATTGAAAATAGGAAACAAAAAAGAGAGTAAATTTTTTAAAAAGTTGGTTCTTTGAAAAAAAAATTAGTAAAAGTGAAATCCGCTGGCAAGACTAATAAAATTAGAAAGAGAAAGAGCACATAATCACCAGTATTGGAATGAAACAGAGGCTACCACTAGAAATCATGAAGCCATTAGAATGAGAGTAAGAGAATAATGTTGTTATGAGTTGAATTGTGTGCCTCCCCCAAAATATGTTGAAGTCAAAACCCCTAGAATTTCAGAATGGGACCTTATTTGTTTTTGTTTTGTTTTTATTGGAATAAAGTTAATATACAATATTATACTGGTTTCAGATGTACAACATAGTGACTCAATAATTATATACAATACTAGATGCTTGCAACAGTAAGTGTAGTTACCTGTTACCATACCAAAGTATTGCAATATTATTGGTTATATTCTACATGTTGTACTTCTATTACTAGGATTAACCTACTTTATGATGTGCACTTTATACAATTTTATTCCCTTCACCTATTTCACCCACCCCCTCCCTATAGTAACCATCAGACTGCTGTCCACGTTTATGGGTCTATTTCTATTTGTTTGTTTTGTTTTTTTAGATTCCACATATAAGTGAAATCAAATGGTATTTGTATTTCTCTACCTGGCTTAATTTACTTAACATAATACTCTCTAGGTCCATACATGTCACAAAAGGAAAGATTTCTTTACTTTTTGTGGTGGAGTAGTATAAGATTATGCATATGTACCACATCTTTTATCCATTCATCTTCTATGGGCACTTGGGTTGCTTCCATATCTTTGCTATTTTAAGTAATGCTTCAATGAGCATAGGAGTGCATAAATCTTTTCAAATTTGTTTTCTTTGAGTAAATTCCCAGAAGAAATTATATGGTATTGCTATTTTTAGTTTTTTGAGGAACCTCCATATTGTTTTCCAAAGAGGCTGGACCAACATATATTCCCACCAATTCCCTTTTCTCCACATCCCTGCCAACACTTGTTATTTCTGGTCTTTTGGATAGTGGCCATTGTGACTGATGTGAGGAGATACTTCATTGCAGATTTGATTTGCATATCCCTGATGATTAGCTATGTGGAGCATCTTTTCATGTGTCTATTGGCTATCTGTATGTCTTCTTTGGAAAAATGTTTATTCAAGTCCTCTGCCCATTTTTTAATCAGGTTATTTGGTTTTTTTTGGTGTTGAGTTGTATGAGTTCTTTATATATTTTGAATGTTAACCCCTTATCAGATATATCATTTATGAATATATTATTGCATACTGTCAGTTGCCTTTTCATTTTGTTGATGGTTTCTTTTGCTACACAGAAGCTCTTTAGTTTGATGTAGTCCCACTTATTTTTACTTTTGTTTCCCTTGCCCAGCGAGACATATCCAGAAAAAAATTACTCTTATTAAAAAAATCATGGTTATGTTCAAGAGATTTTTGCCTATGTTTTCTTCTAAGAGTTTTATGGTTTCATGTCTTATATTTAGGTCCTTAATCCATTTGAGTTTACTTTTGTGAATTGTGTTAAGACAATAATACAGTTTAATTCTCTCACATGTAGCTGTCCAGATTTTTCAACACCATTTATTGGAGACTTTCTTTTCCCCATTGTATATTCTTGCCTCCTTTGTCATATATTAATTGATGATATATGCATGGCTTTATTTCTGGGCTCTCTATTCTGTTCCACTGATGTATGTGTCTGCTCTTGTGCCAGTACACTGTTTTGATTACTGTAGGTTTGTAATATAGCTTGAAGTCAGGGAGCATAATCCCCCCAGCTTTATTCTTCTTTCTCAGGATTGCTTTGGCTGTTTGGGATCTTCTGTGGTTCCATATACATTTTAGGATTATTTGCTCTAGTTCTTTGAAAAATGCCATTGTTATTTTGATGGGGACTGCATTGAATCTGTAGATTTTTGGGGGCAGGATGGCCATTTTGACAACATTAATTCTTCCTATCCATGAGCATGGGATAGATTTCCATTGATTTGTGTCTCCATTTTCTTTCATCCGTGTCTTATACTTTTCAGGGTAGGTCTTTCACCTCCTTGGTTAGGCTTATTCCTAGGTATTTTATTATTTTTGATGAAATTGTAAATTGAATTGTTTTCCTGATTTCTCCTTCTGCTAGTTCATTGTTAGTATATAGGAATGCAATAGATATCTGTATATTGATTTTTTATCCTGTACTTTTGCTGAATCCATTTATTAAGTCTAATAGTTTTTTTTGTTTTTTTTTTTTTATTTACAATTTATTTTGGTATCATTAACCTACAATTACATGTGCATTATTATGATGATTAAACTACCCACTTCATCAGGTCCCCCCCACAAACCCCATTACAGTCACTGTCCATCAGCGTAGTGAGATGAGAATCACTACTTGTCTTCTCTGAGTTGTACAGCCCTCCCCGTGCCCCTCACCTTACGTCTGCTAATCGTAATGCCCCTTTTACCCTCTTATCCCTCCCTTCCCACCCTTCTTTCCCAGTCCATTTCCCTTTGGTAACTATTAGTCCATTCTTGGGTTCTGTGAGTCTGCTGCTGTTTTGTTCCTTCAGTTTTTTTTTTTGTTGTTGTTGTTGTTCTTTGTTCTTATACTCCACACATGAGTGAAATCATTTGATACTTGTCCTTTAGGCTTGGCTTATTTCACTTAGCATAATACCCTCTAGCTGCATCCATGTTGTTGCAAATGGTAGGATTTGTTTTCTTCTTATGGCTGAATAATATTCCATTGTGTATATGTACCACATCTTCTTAATCCATTCATCTACTGATGGACACTTAGGTTGCTTCCATTTCTTGGCTATTGTAAATAGTGCTGCAATAAACACAGGGGTGCATCTGTCTTTTTGAAACTGGGCTGCTGCATTCTTAGGGTAAATTCCTAGCAGTGGGATTCCTGGGTCAAATGGTATTTCTATTTTGAGTTTTTGAGGAATCTCCATACTGCTTTCCACAATGGTTGAACTAATTTGCATTCCCACCAGCAGTGTAGGAGGGTTCCCTTTTCTCCACATCCTCGCCAACATTTGTTGTTGTTTGTGTTTTGGATGTTGGCCATCCTCACTGGTGTGAGGTGATATCTCATTGTGGTTTTAATATGCATTTCTCTGATGACCAGCGATGTGGAGCATCTTTTCATGTGCCTGTTGGCCATCTGAATTTCTTCTTTAGAGAAGTATCTATTCATGTCCTCTGCCCATTTCTTAATTGGATTATTTGCTTTTTGTTTGTTAAGGTGCGTGAGTTCTTTATATATTTTGGATGTCAACCCCTTATCAGATACATCGTTTATGAATATATTTTCCCATACTGTAGGATGTGTTTTTGTTCTACTGATGGTGTCCTTTGCTGTACAGAAGGTTTCAACTTGATATAGTCCCATTTGTTCATTTTTGCTTTTGTTTCCCTTGCCCATGGGGATATGTTCATGAAGAAGTCGCTCATGTTTATGTCCAAGAGATTTTTGCCTATGTTTTTTTCTAAGAGTTTTATGGTTTCATGACTTACATTCAGGTCTTTGATCCACCTTGAGTTTACCTTTGTGTATGGGGTTAGACAGTAGTCCAGTTTCATTCTCTTACATTTAGCTGTCCAGTTTTTCCAACACCAGCTGCTGAAGAGGCTGTCATCTCCCCATTGTATATCCAAGGCTCCTTTATCAAATATTAATTGACTGTAGGTGTTTGGGTTAATGTTTGGATTTTCTATTCTGTTCCACTGGTCTGTGGGTCTGTTTTTGTGCCAGTACCAAATTGTCTTGATTACTATGGCTTTGTAGTAGAGCTTGAAGTCAGGGAGCGTAATTTCCCCTGTTTGATTCCTCCTTCTCAGGATTGTTTTGGCTATTCGGGGTCTTTTCTGGTTCCATATGAATTTTAGAATTATTTGTTCCAGTTCATTGAAGAAAGCTGTTGGTAGTTTGATAGGGATTGCGTTGAATCTGTAGATTGCTTTAGGTAGTATAGCCATTTTGACAATATTTATTCTTCCTAGATAAGAGCATGGGATGCATTTTCATTTGTTAGTGTCCTCTTTAATTTCTCCTAGGAGTGTCTTGTAGTTTTCAGAGTATAGGTCTTTCACTTCCTTCGTTAGGTTTATTCCTAGGTATTTTATTCTTTTTTATGCAATTGTGAATGGAATTGTTTTTCTGATTTCTCTTTCTGTTAGTTCATCGTTAGTGTATAGGAAAGCAACAGATTTCTGTGTGTTAATTTTGTATCCTGCAACTTTGCAGAATTCAGATATTAGTTCTAGTAGTTTTGGAGTGGAGTCTTTAGGGTTTTTTATGTTCTAATAGTTTTTTGATGGAGTATTTAATATTTTCTATATATAGTATCATGTCATCTGCAAATAGTGACAGTTTAACTTCTTCCTTATCAATCTGGATGCCTTTTATCTCTTTTTCTTGTCTGATTTTCATGACTAGGACCTCCTGTACTATGTTAAATAAAAGTGGTGAGAGTGGACATCCTTATCTTGTTCCTGATCTTAGGGAACAAGCTTGCAGCTTTTCACCACTGAGTATGTTGTTAGCTGTGGGTTTGTCATATATGGTCTTTATTATGTTGAGGTATGTTCACATTATATCTGTTTTGTTGAAATATTTTATCATAAATAGTATTGAATTTTGTCAAATGCTTTTTTAGCATCTGTTGAGATGATCATATGGTTTTTATCCTTCCTTTTGTTAATGTGTACCACATTGATTGATATGTGTATACTGTACTCCTTTCATCCATGGAATAAATCCCACTTAGTTGTGATGAATGATCTTATTGATGTATTTTTTGAATTTTATTAGCTAATATTTTGTTGAGGATATTTGCATGTATGTTCATCAGGGATATTGGTCTATAATTTCTTTTTTTGTAGTGTCATTGTCTGGTTTTGGTATTAGAGTGATGTTGGCCTTATAGTATGCATTTGGATGTATTCCTTCATTTTCTAATTTTTGGAATACTTTAAGAAGGATGGGTATTAAGTTGTCTTTGAATGTTTGGTAGAATTCACCCGTGAAGCCATCTGGTCATGGAATTTTGTTTGTTGGGAGTTTTTTTTATTACCAGATCAATTTTGTTACTAGTAATTAGTCTGTTCAGATTTTGTTTCTTCCTGTGTTAGTCTTGGAAGGTTGTATGTTTACAGGAGTTTACCCATTTTTTCTAGGTTGTTCAATTTATTGACATATAATTTTTCATAAAATTCTCTTATGATTCATTGAATTTTTGTGGTGTCATTTGTAACTTCTCCTTTGTCATTTGTAATGTTTTTTGTTTGTGTCCTCTCTCTGTTTTTTTTTTGTTGATAAGTCTGACTATGGGTTTGTCTATCTTTTTTATCTTCTTAAAGAACCAGCTCTTGGCTTCATTGATTATTTTTTCTATTGCTTTCTTAGTCCCTATTTTATTTCCACACTGATGTTTATTATGTCTCTCCTTCTACTAACTTTGGGCTTTGTTTGTTCTTTTCCTATTTCCTTTAGTTGTAGGGTTAGATTGTTTATTTGGGATTGCTCTTGTTTCTTGAGGTAGGCCTTATTGCTATAAACTTCCCTCTTAGAACTGCTTTTGCTGTATCCCACATAGTTTGAATCATTGTATTTGTTTTTATTTGTCAGGTGTTGTTTGGCCTCTTTGTTCTATTCCTTGATCCAGTGATTATTTAGAAGCATGCTGTGTAGCCTCCACGTGTTTGTGTTTTTCCAGTTTTTTTCTTGTAATTTCCATTTTCATACCACTGTGGTCTGAGAATATGCTTGATACAATTTCAATCTTCTTAAAGTTGTTGAAACTTCTTTTGTGTCCTACTATGTGATCTATTTTGGAGAACTTTCCATGTGCACTTGAGAAAAATGAGTATTCTGTTGCTTTTGTGTAGAACATTCTGTATCTATCTGTTAAGTCCAGCTGGTCTAAAGTTTCATTCAACACCTCTATTTCCTTTCTTATTTTCTCTCTGGATGATCTAGCCAATGATATTAGTGGGTTGTTAATGCCCCTTACTATTATTGTGTTGCTTTCAATTTCTCCCCTTAGGTCTGTGATTATTTGGTTTATATATTTAGGTGCTCCTATGCTGGGTGCATAGTTGTCTAAAATTATGATATCCTCTTGTTGGACTGATCCCTTTATAATTATGTAATGTCCTTCTTTGTCTCTTGTTACTTTCTTTGTTTTGAAGTTAGGTTTGTCTGATATAAATATTGCAACTCCAGCTTTTTTTGTCCCTGTCTACATGGCATATCTTTTCCATCTCCTGAGTTTCAGCCTGTGTGTGTCTTTAGGTTTGAAGTGAGTCTGTTGTAGGCAGGAAATAGATGGGTCTTGTTTTTTTATTCATTCAGTCACCCTGTGTCTTTTGATTGGAGCACTTAGGTCATTTACATTTAAAGCAATTATCTATCTATCTATATCTTTAGGTATATATATATATATATATATATATATATATATATATATACTTATTGCCATTTTGTTAAATGTTTCCTGATTGTTTTTGTTGTTCTGCTTTTATCCTTTCTTTCTCTCTGGCTCTCTTCTATATTTTATGACTTTCTTTAGTGTTATCATTGGGTTTCCTTCTCTTTCTTTTTTGTGTATTTTAAGTCTTTAGTCTGTGGTTATCATGGGTTTCCTAAATGAAATTCTATGGATATAGCAATCTATAATAAGCTGATGGTCACTTTAGTTCAAATGCATTCTAACAGCACTATATTTCTTACTCCCCCTCCTCCTATATAATATCTTCTCTTATACCTTTTTATTAAGTGATTCCGTAAACTAATTTTTAGATGTAATTGCCTTTGCTACTTTTGTCTTTTTGACCTTCATACTAGCTTTTAAGTAATTGATCTACTACCTCTGCTATATGTTTGCTTTACCAGTGGAGCAAATTCTTAGATTTCTTATGTCTATCTAGGGTCTTTTGTTTTCCTCTTAAAGAAATCCCTTTTAACACCACTAGTATACCAGTAAGGCTGGTTTACTAGTGATTAACTCTTTTAACTCATCTTTACCCAAAAAGCTCATATGTGTAATGTTTTGCTTTTCTCTTGCTGTTTTTAAGTGTCTCTGTCTTTAATCTTCAACATTTTAACTATGATGTTTCCTGGTATGGATCTCCTTGGATTCATCTTGTTTGAACCTTTCTGTGCTTCCTAGACCTAGTAGACTGTTTATTTCCCCATATTAGGGAAGCTGTCAGCTTTTATATCTTCATACAAATTTTCCACTCCTTTCTCTCTCTCTCTATCTCTCTTCTCCTTCTGGTATTTCTATAATGCAGATGTTAGCATGTTTGATATTGCCCCAGAGGTCTCTTACTCTATTCTCATTTCTTTTAAATCTTTCTTCCTTATGTTCAGCTTTAGTGTTTTCCATTACTCCATCTTTCATGTCACTGATCCATTCTGCTGCATCCTCTAGTCTGCTGTGCATTCCCTCCAGTGTATTTTTTATTTCATCTCTTGAATTATTCATCTCTGATTGGTTCAGTTTTAGGCTTTCTAACTCTTGGTTGAGGTCTGCCTTGAGTTCTGCTATTGTTTTCTCAAGTTCAGTGGGTATCTTTAAAACCATTGCTTTAAATTCTTTATCAGGTAGATTGGTTAACTCTTTCATTTAGTTTTTTTCTGTTTTTTTTTTTCTTTTGTTGTTTGGAGAATATTCCTCTGTCTCTTCATTTTGTATTACTTTCTGTGCTTGATTCTATAAAGCAGTTGAAAAGCTCACTCTCCCAGACTTGAAGAATTGGCCCTGTGTGGAAGAGTCCCCTGTGTAGACTGTGTGTGCCTCTTGGTTTTGGCAAGCTGGAGGCTGAGTAACTGTGAGACAGGATTTTCCTGGTGCTGGGGCTCTCAGGGCATGGTCCCAGAGGTGCCTTAGGGGACCATTGGATGGGATCCTGAGTGGACACCTATGGATTTTTCACTGTCAGGGGGAGGGTGGTAGACCAGCAGGAGGTAGGGGTGCACTCCAGGTAACTCCCAGATTGGCATGAGCTGAGTTCCCTGTGCCTACACACCTGTGTGCCCATGTATGCTCTGGGTCATTTGGACCATTCCAGAGAATTCCCACTTCAGTCACCCACTGGGTCCTGCTGGCAGCATGAAGTCATGCTCTGTGCATATTCTCCCTTGGACCCTGAGTGCTCTGGGCTGTTCCCTAGAATTCCCACATCAGTGTCCATGGTCCTGCTGGCAGCTACAATCAAAAACCATGTGTGCACATATTCTCTCTAAGTTGCTGTGTGCTCCAGGCTGCTCTGGGGAATTCCACATCAGCAACCACCATCCTGTTGAAGGCTGGGATCAGACACTGCCTGCATGTTCCCCCACAGTCCCTGTGGGCTGTGGGCTGCTCTGGGGAATTCCTGTGCTGACATTAGCCAGGTCCTTCTGGTGGCTGGTGGTTAGCCACATACATATGCATTCCCCCACAGTTCTCTGGGGAGGTGCCTTGGCAGCACCAACCCAGATTCATGTACCTTCCCTGTGAGCCAGGGAACTTTTCAGCCCTGCTAATGGGGGCTGGACCAGTGGATAACAGCAGTCATCATGGTGGGATTGTGGGATCTCCTACAGGGCACTTGGGTGTTGGCAGTGGTAAGGGGGCTGCCCAGACCAAGCCTGAGATTGGTGTGTGCACCCATATCCTGCTGTCAGCCACACTAAGATGTTGTGTAGTGCAAACAATGGCACTGGCTGGCTCCTCCAATTCCAGATTGCCTACAATCATTTCCTTGCCAAGCAGTGGATGTTTAGTTCTGAAACTTAGGTTCTTTCACTTATGGTCTAGTTACACTTTAAACCTCAAGGCTTTTTTCCTTTGTCTCAGGGTAGAGGGTCCACATCTGGCTCTCTTAAGGACACCCTTTCCCCTCCCCTCTGCCAGTCACTATGGGTGGGGGGTAGGATTCCTGCAGTTACTATATCTATATCTCGCCTGCTGTTTGGGGGTTCTTTGGTGTATGTGTGTGATCTTTCTGCCCCTCATTTTATAGAAGGTGTTCACTTCAGTCTCCATTCTTCTTCAAGGTGAAATGCTCTGTGTACAGGTATAAATTTGATGTATACATGGGAGAAGGTGGATTCAGACTCTCTCTACTCTGCCATCTTCCCAGAATCCCAGAATGGGACCTTATTTGGAAATGGGATCTTTACAGAGGTTATCAAGTTAAAATGGGGTCATTAGGGTGGGCCCTAATGCAATATGACTGGTGTCCTTATAAAAAGGAGAAATTTGGACATAGAGACAGACACACATAGAAGGATCATTTGATGCGACACAGGGAGAACACCAAGTGAAGATGGAGACAGAGATTGAAACTATGCTGCCATAGTCAAGGAACGACTGGGGCTATTAGCTGGAAGAAACAAGGAAGGCTCCTTCCCGTACAGGACTCAGAGGGAGCATGGCTCTCCAAATACCTTGATTTTGGACTTAAGGCCTCCAGTAGGAGACAATAAATTTCTGTTGTTCTAAGACACCCAGTTTTTGGTACTTTGTTATGGCAGCCTTCAGAAATTAATGCAAATATGAATAACTTTATGTTCATAAATATGAAAACTTAGAAGAAAGGGACCATTTCCTACCAAAACTCAACCAAGATGAAATAGATAATCTGAATTGTCCTATTCAGGAAATTGAATCTATAATTTAGAAATTCCTGAAAAAGAAATCTCCAGGCCCAGATAGTTGCACAAGGGAATTCTGCAAAACATTAAGGAAGTTAACAACAATTTTATACAAACTCTTCCAGGTAATAGAAGAGGAGGGAACACTTCCCAATTCATTCTATGACACCAGTATTATTCTTATATCAAAAAAATCAAAGACAGTACAGAAAAATAAATTACAAAAGAATATCTCTTATGAACTTGTATACAAAATTCTCAAAAATAAATACTAGCAAGCCAAATCCAAAATGCATAAAAATAATTAATTAACGTGCCCACGTAGGATTTATGCAAGGCTGATTTAACATTTGAAAATCAATGTAATCCACCATATAAACAGACTAAAGAAGAAAAGTAATATTATCATATCAACTGACTAGAAAAAGCATTTGACAAAGTCTAACACCCATTCATGATAAAAAAAAAAAACTCTCAGCAATTTAGGAATAGAGGATAATTACCTCACCTTGAAAAGAGAATTTACATAATAACTACAGCTAATATCGTATGTCATGGAGAAAAATTGAATGTTTTCTCCTTGAGGTGGTAACAAGGGAAGAATATCTATTCTCACCGTCCTTATTCAGAATAGTATTTGAAGTTCAAACCACTGCAATAAGGCAAGCAAAAGAAATAAAAAGCATACAGTTTAGAAAGGAAAAAATAAAATTGTCCCTATTTATAGATGACATGATTATCTATGTAGGAAACCCCAAGGAATTAAAAAATACAATCCTAGAACTAACACATGAGTTTGGAAAGGTCACAAAATACAATATCAACACACAAAAATCAAGTGCAGTCATATATACTAACAATGAACATGCAAAATTAAAAACATGATTATCATCTACAATCATGCCAAAAAAATAGTTATACATTTACCAAAATATGTACAGTTTTTGTATGCTGAAAATTTCAAAATGCTGATAAAAAAAATCAAAGAGGATCTAAATAAATGGAAAGACAGATCATGTTCAATTATTAGAGGAGTCAACATAGCAAAGATATCAATTCTCCCCAAATGATTGATAGGTTCAATACAATTCCTATAAAATCCAAGCAATATTTTTATAGACATAGGATTGTCATTCTAAAATTGATATGAATAGACATAGACTCTAGAATGTGTAAAACAATCTTGAAAAAAAATTAAGTGAGAACGATCACTCTACCTAATATTAAGACTTATTATATGGCTACATAAATCAAAACAATGTGGTATAAGCAAAAGGATAGACACATAGATCAATACAATAGAATAGAGAACCTAGAAACAGACCCAAATCAATATCTTCAATGAATTTTTTTACAAAGATGTATAAACAAAGCAATTCAAAGGAAGAAATACAGCTTTTTCAACAAATGGTACTGCAGCAGTTGGATAAAAATGCAGGAGTTGGGGAACCTGACTTAATTCTCACTATTATACAAAAAGTAATGCATAATTGATAATGTATTAAATGTAAAACATAAAACTATAGAACTTTTAAGAAAAAGCATAGGAGAAAATCTCTAGGATCTAGAGCTAGGCAAAGAGTTCTTATACTTGACACTAAAAACACAATCCATAAAAGGAGAAGCTTGATAAATTTATCAAAAATAAATCACATCTGGTACATGAAAAGATATTCATCATCATTGGCCATCAGGGAAATGCAAAATAAAACCATAGTGAAATATTATACACCCATCAGAATGGCTAAAATAAAAAATAGTGACAATCCCAAATGCTGGAGAGGATGTGGAGAAAATTGAACACTCACCCATTGCTGGTGGGAATGTAAAATGGTACAACCACTCTGGAAAACAGTTTGTCAATTTCTTTAGAAACTAAACATGTGATTATCACATAAGCCAGCAATTGTACTATTGAGTATTTATCTCAGAGAAATTAAAACAAAAGTTCACACAAAAACCTATAATCAAATATTCATAACAGCTTCATCGTAATAACCAACAACTGGAAACAACCCAGGTATCTTTTAACAGGTAAGTGATTAAAGAAACTATTGCATATCCATACAATGGAATACTACTCAGAAATAAAAAGGAATGAACTACTGGTACATAAAACAACTTGGATGAAATTTCAGGGAATTATGCTGGATGAAAAAGCCAATCCTAAAAGGTTACATGCTGTGTAATTCCATTAATAACATTTTGGAATGACAAAAGTATGGAAATGGAGAACAGATTAGGTATGAGGATGGGGACTGAGTGTGGGGAGGGAGGCGGACAATGCAGGGGATCTTTGCAGTGACAGAACTGTTTTTTTTCCTTGACTGTAGTAGTGGATATGTGAGCATACATGAAAAAATCACATAGACTCAAATACACCCACACTCCCACACACACACACTAACACACACAAGAGTACCAGGAAAATTGGGGAAATCTGAATTAGATTGGTGGGTTAATGTCAATATTCATTGTGATACTGTATTATAGTTTTGTAAGTATTACCACTTGGGGAAATTGGGTAAAGGGTACACTAGATTTATCTGTGTTATTCTTACAACTGCATGTGATGTACAATTATCTCAATAAGAGTTTTCAATTAAAAAAAAAGGCTACACAGAATTCACTGAGAGCAAGCGGGAAGTAGTCTAGGCATTATTTATCCTCCCTTAAACAAAGACCTTTATTTTTGTTGGTATATATATCCTTAGGACACTAGAAACCTCTCATGTTGCCACTGTGTTTTGCCAGAACCTCCTCTCTGAAGTGAAATGCACATAGACTTTGAAGTACTACAATTTCCAAGTAATAGTAGCAGAAAGAAAAATATATTCAAATACCTTGTCAGAGCAGAAAGTAAAGAAGTCAAAGGGCTAAGTCAATTGCCTCTACTCTCAGCAAAATATCAAACTTTCAAGGAACATATTAGGTAGCAGTTTTAAGAGATTTTTATCATTCTATTTGTCTTTGTTTCCTAGGATAATTTGGTTCAGTTAAAATTTAGAATAAAAAAGACAAAGAACAAAAGATGAAAAGAGGCAGTAGACTCAGGATCTTGGACTCTAGTGAATCTGCTATTATCTATCTATATGAATTTGGGCAGAACTACTCAAACTTTTTGCACCTCAATTTCCTGGTAAAAATGAAAGCATGAGACCAAACCCTAAAATCCTTTTCAGCTTGAAAATATTCTATGATTCTATGACATTTGATATGTTGATGAAAGTATAGTTGATGATGTTTCATCCCATTCCTTCATTAGACTTAATGTAATAAGGTTCTCCATGGTAGCTTCAATTGGCAATTCAAGCATTCCCTTCAGCTGTGTAAATGATGCCCCTCATTCCAGCATAACTGCTCAGGTTTCATTACCAAGTCTCTAAGTGCTAACTAACTTTGAAGCAGCTCTCCAGTATGGGCTCCATTACAATTCATACCAAACTGCTTCTTTCCACTTCAGATTTTTTCTCCTCAATATTTTTCAGACACATGAAGTATAATTTTACTGCTATTGCTGTTTCTTTTGGAGTTCTTTTTCATTCATTCCACTGAATGAAAGAATTTTTAAGTGTAAACAGACTAGAGAATGTATCAGTCATACAGCAGCTTCGAGACTTATCTGCTAATGCCTTGGGGAAATCTTTCCCACTAGTCTTCTGGGACTCAGATCTCAACCATTCTCAAGATAAGAGTTACCCTTGATACAGTGTAAACTTTTTTTCCATATGATTCTTGCTTTATTAGACCACCTTGTTCCTTTAGAAAATCAAGGCTATGAAGACTCACCGTGGTACTCATCTCTTCTTACTGCCTGATCCCCAACTCCTGCCAAACACCTTAAGTACCTTACTGAATCTCCAGGTCAGAGCCTCTTTTCAGGGGCAAAACTGACTGTTGACCACAACTCAGTGTGTGGTGTCTCCCTGCATGATGTTTTGGAGTGCCTCCTATGAAACTAGTCTGCTATATTAGGTTTTCTAAACTAATGCAGCTTAACAAAGACTTGTCACTGCTCTAGCACCCCTCCAATTCTAAGTGGCTTACAACCACAAATATTTATTTCTCTCAACACCAAGGATTGCTGGAAACCACTAGAAGCTAGGAGAGCCCTGCTGATGTCTTGAATTTGGACTTCTAGCCTCCAGAACTGTGAAAGAATAAATTTCTTCGATGTAAGCCATCAGTTTTTGGTACTTTGTTATGGAATCCCTAGGAAACTAATACACAGAAAAAATACAATGTACCCCCCACACAAAATCAATTTATTTCTCTCAGGTCTACAGGTCAGCTGGTCAGTCAAATGGACTTGACTAGGCTTTCTTGGCTTGGCTACTGGCTATGATTGACTGCATGCCTCTTTTGTACATCTCTTCATTCTGGAACCAGCAGCTGTTCAACAGTTCATGTTCTTTTCATGACAGAGGATAGGTTTGCAAGAGGGCTGACAGAAACTTTCCATGTTTCTTCAAGGCCTATAACTGAAAACTGTCCATACTCTCAATTCTGCCCACATTTCAGTAGGTAAAGAAAATCATCTGACAAAACCAAACATTAGTGGGTTGAGAAAGTATGTTCTATGCTTGGAGAATCCATAGCAATAACAGGAAAGAGTTCTAAACAAATAATACTATCTATCACTTTTGCTTATCACTATAAGGAGAAAAAAACAAATGCAATTAATACTACTCCAATATATGTTAAAGACATTTTACTTTTCCACCTTTCTGTTAGAGTAAGAATCTGGCTTTTGTTTTCAATTCCAATGATCTCTTCATCCTTTCTCCCTGTCTAGACTCAGAGGGTCTGATCAAACAATCTGGGCTGACATCCCAGTGCTTCCAAGGTGTAAGGTGGGAAAGAGGATCTGACTTGGAAATCCAGTAAGGATACTTAGGGTTGGGGCAGGGGAGAAGGATCAAGTAGTGCAAGGAAATAAGTACCATTATGAGTTCTCTAAGCCTTAATTTTCTTAAAGGACTGGGAGGTCTAATAAAACAAGAGTCACTGTGGACAAAGGGAAGGTTCCTGTGGTCAGGATTCTCATCTGGCCGTTTTTGGCTAGCTCACTACACACGTGTGGGCATTGCATCCTTATTGACTCTATATAAAGAGCACTGCCCAGTGCTCTGGGCAACACAGTGGCATGGCTTCAAGGCTGCAGGAGAGCATAGCAGAGGCTGCAGTGGTGGCAGCGCCAAGGACAGAGGCCCAGAGGATGGCTGTGCGGGCAGAGAAGCCCAGAGGCAGAGACCAGCTTGCTGCATGCAGACTCACTCTGAGTGAAGGAGATTTTAGTGATTGACCTACCACTGTGGAAATAAAGTTGTGTATAACCCTTTCATCCCAAGATTTCTACTGTCATTTCTTTGGTCACATGAATCCATAGTGAACTTGCCCGGGGCTGAAACCCATTGGCAAGACAATTGGTATAGTCGGTAGGATTCATTGGTGACCAAGGAAAAAGAACAGGCTGCCCTCATGGAAGGAGTGTTTCAGCAGGCTGCACCTATGGACGGGAAGACATTCAAGTGTCCCCCAGTGGACATGTGGTACTGTGAAGGGGTGGAGGATGGAGGTCCACCCCAAGAGAAAGAAAATTTGTGGCTGACTGAAATGACATCACTACGAAGTGCTGTGGAAATAGTAAAGGGTGTCGTGGTAGCCTGAGAGGAAGCAGCACAAGAAGGAGCACTGGCATGAGAAGAAGTGACACGAGAAGAAACAGTATGGGAGTGCAGGCTTCCAGGTGCTGTGGGATAGGTAAAGGAAGAGGCCTGAGAAGGAGCAGCACAAGAAGAAGCAGCACACAGGCTGCCAGGTGCCTTGGGGCAAGAGAAAGATGTAGTGGAGCCGTCAGCCCCAGAAATGGAGGAGCAGAGGTTTGAGGAACAGGTGTGGGTGGAGGCCCTGCTGGTGCCGGAGGCATCGGCCCCTCCTCGGTTGAGACCCCACATGGCTGAAAGCTGATGGAAAGCCCGAAGGACTCGGCAACCACGGGTTCTTCCAGGAGAGGTGCAGCCCCCTCCTCAGTTGTGGAGCACTCCATGCTCTGCTTCTGTCCTCAGGCTCAAGCACAAAAGGAAATATAGTCTGCTTCTCAAAGGAAGAATTTAAAGGTCCCCATGAAGGTTGTGAGGACCCAGATGTGGGTTGGTTTGAAAAGGCAAGAGCAGATGGAAAGAAATTGGATGACTGGAGCTGTGGCAGCGATTGGGACCAGAGCGGTTGTTCTGGCTGCTGAGGATGAAGCAAAAGGCACAGATAAAGCAACAAGATTGGCCTGTGTGTCTGCAAGACTTTTTGCTGGAGAGGCTGCAGAAGGTGGGTACTGTAAGGTCCACCCATGTTCCTTTTGGTTAACTCATTTGAGTAGAACTGGTTTGGATACAGCCAGGATGACCACTTGGTGGCAATGGATCTCCTCAGGCTTGAGGGTTATTATAATTTGTTGTAATTTTTGTTATTTGTATATTGTCATAGCCTCTGTTGTTATTATGGAATTTGGTTACAATGCTCCAGCTTTCTCACACAGAGACCATTGCAGAGGATTGAGGGCACATATATTGAGAGGCAAGAATCCTAAGGGATTGAGTGTGGATAAAGTGAAGGTTCCTGTGGTCAGGATTCTCATCTGGCCCTGGTTGGCTAGCTCACTACACACATGTGGGCAATGCATCATTATTGACTCCATATAAAGAGCCCTGCCCAGTGCTCTGGGCGACACGGTGGCACAGCTCCAAGGCTGCAGGAGAGCAGAGCAGAGACTGGAGTGGTGGCAGTGCTGAGGACAGAGGTCCAGAGGATGGCTGTGCAGGCAGAGGGCCCCAGAGGCAGAGACTGGCTTGCTGCATGAAGACTTGCTCTGAGTGAGTGAGATTTTAGTGATTGACCTGCAACCGTGGAAATAAAGTTGGGTATATCCCTTTCTCCCCAAGAATGTTCTACTGTCATTTCTTTGGTCACATTGAATCCATAGTGAACTTGCTCAGGGCTAAAATCCATTGGCAAGAAAGTCACCAAAAAAAGGGGGGGAGGACTTCCGGGAATATGGCGTCTTGAACGGACTAGCAGAAAAATTCCTCCCAACATTATATTTATTCACGAAAATACAGCAAATACAACTATCCCTAAAAGAGAGACCAGAATACACAGGAAAGTGCTCAGCGTACAGCTACACCAGTGAGAACTTGGCAACCGGTGAGGCGGACGGGCGGCGATCCGGTGGGACCGAGCGCTCCCCCCCCCAGAGCTCCAGCGGCCAGACACGCCGCACCCGGCGAGGCGGGACGGAAACACGATCCAGCGAGACGAGAGCGCCCCTGCACCCCAGCACTCCGGTGGGAGTCTCGGCAAGGCGGGTAAGGTACGGAGCCGCGAGCAGACCGAGCGCTCCTCTCCCCCAGCGCTCCGGCGGGAGGAGAGGATTCAGAGCCGGGAGCCAGGGGAAGTCTGGGCCCGGAGCGCCCCTCCACCCCAGCACTCCGGCGGGAGTTCCGGCAAGGCGGGTAAGGTACGGAGCCGCGAGCGGACCGAGCGCCCCTCTCCCCCAGCGCTCCGGTGGTGGAGATCTGTGGTGTAGCGGAGATTGGAGGGACAGAGGGCACAGGGTCCCAGCCGGGAACGTGCAAGTTGCCCGCGGCAGGCTCCGGGAAGGAAAAAGAAAGGAGAAAAAGGGGAAGAAAAGCGCGCGCTCTACCCCAGTGGTCTTAAAGAGACAGGAGCTCAGTAGAGGGGCCGGATAGCCCCGTGAACTGAGCCCAGCAAGCTGGGAGTCCTGGGGAGCTTTGGACCCCGTAGCTGGCGACTGGGAAAGAGTGCCCGCCATTGAGACCCTCACGGAGATCAACAGCTTCCCATTGTTTCCAACCCAGCTAGAACTATAGTGGCGCTGGAATAGTGGAGCAACAGCGCCACCTACAGCACTCGCGCAGAACCCACGCCCGGTGGCTTTTTTTTTTTGTTTTTTTTGTTTTTGTTTTTTGTTTTTTCTCCCCTTTCTTTTCTTTTTTTTCTTTCCCTCTCTTTCAATAGCCTCCCATCCATTCTCACCCGGCCACAGATTTAAAGGGCCGTGTGGAGCGACGTGGCCGCGGCTCTGGAATAGCGGAGCAATAGCGCCACCTACAGCATTCGCACAGAAACCACCCCGGTGGGCTTTTTGGTGTTTTTTTTTGTTTTGTTTTGTTTTGTCTTGTTTTGTTTTGTTTTGTTGTTGTTCTTGCTGTTTTCTTTTAGGTGTTGCTGCCTTTTCTTTTTCTTTCTTTTCTTTTCCCTTCTCTCTCTCTCCTTATACTTTTATATTATTAGTAGAAATCTCTTTTTTTTTCTTGTCTCTCCTTTCTTATCTCTCCTTGCTACCAACAACCAATTCTACAGTCATGAGAAGACAGAAGAATATGATACAGACAAAGCTTCAGACAAACACCACGCCAGAGAAAGAATCTGGAGAAATGGACATTCACAGTCTTCCAGAAAAAGAATTCAGAATAAAAGTCATAGCCATGCTGACAGATCTACAGAAAAATGTGCAAGAGCTGAGGGAGGAAGTGAGGGAAGTGAGGAAAGATAATGCAGAAATGAAACAAGCCATCGAAGGGCTCAACAGCAGATTGAATCAGGTTCAAGACACGATCAAGGAATTACAAGACAGGGACC